>JANAVB010033017.1:39826720-39852426 GCA_029216955.1 Iris pallida
TTAGAATTAGATTTATTATCATTAGAATTAATTTAGATTTTATTAGTAAATTTTAGAGTGATTAATTGATTTTAGCCATTTTGGTCTTTTTGTGATTTTCTAGATAAGTTGACTTGTGTTGTGCTAGCAACTGGTTTAACCTTAGTGGACATTGTATAGGGGCCTAACCATGCCTTAGAATTGTTATTTTTATTTTTAGAATTTATTTTAGGCATTAGATTATTTTTAAGGCTTTAATTGATTTATTTTAGCCTTTTTCATGCTAGCCTTTAAGCCTTTTTGACTTGGGCCCATTTCTACTTGAGAATGAGCTGGCCCAAGTGAAACCCTAACCCCTAGAGACCTAGTCTTGGCCGCCCAACAGCAGTAACCCCTCCCTCTTTTCTTCATTTGTGGAATTGCCTCCACAAGGAAACCCTAATAGATCCCCTTCTCCAAAACTCCTTTTTCCTTCATCCGGAGTCTGTTTCTTCCCAAACTAACTCCGTTGCACTCGTCGAGGAGAAGAGGATCTGCTGGAGCATTTCTAGCATAGAGGAGGAGGCTTTTGCTGGAGGGAAATTGGCCGACACGACAACCAAGAAGCCTCGTTCATTGAGTTTTTGACACTCAATAGGTATGTAGGAGCGTAAAAAGTGCTTCATAAATCAATTCAAAGAAATAGAGCTTTACGCTCAAACAGACTACTTTACGCTAGAGCTATTTTGCATTGAACTTTACGCTAGCTACTTTGTACGCTGGCTACTCTCTACGCTAGCTGCTTTACGCTGGGGGCAGGCTGTCAGATCATGCATTTAATGCAAGTAATAATGAATCTGACATAATGATTTGTTGACAGCTTATAAACACAGAATTCGAAGAGATTTGATTTACACAGAAACCGACATTGTCGTATAGTGTGCAAAGAGGGCTACTTTACGCTCAATAAAATTACTCCTTTTTTTACGCACGATAGTTATGTGAGCTTTTACGCTCAAAGCTATTGTGAGCGTAAAGTCTATTTTGTTTTACGCCCAAGGCTATTTTAGCCACTTTACGCTGGGGAGTTTATTTTGGGCTATTTTTATGCCAGTTTGCCACTTTACGCTTGGTGCATATTTTGGGTCGTTTTTTACGCCCGATTCTTCCTGACTACTTTGGAACATGGTTTTTTCACGTGGCTTTCATGCCACACTTATTGAAGGAATTGTGTACGTGCTCCCTATTTTTGTTGAGATAATGGGACACGTGTCAACATATGTAGAGAGTGACTTCCATCGTGGGTGACGGTTGCTAGCGTAAAGACAGGGTTTTGTTGATTTTTACGCCCAAGGAGTCAAGTCTATAAATAGACTTATTTTTCACATCAAGACACAAGGGAGAGAGAGACAGGAGAGAATACATAGAGATCAGAGCCCAGAGACTTTGATTTTCCAGAGCATTCTTCTTCAACCTTTCTTCTAGAACAGAGTGCAGCAAAGCAGGAAAGCATTCGACCTCGCCATCAGTGCCCAAGTGCGTCGATACCTTCCTGGTGACTTAGTTCTTCCGGCTGTTCATCATCTAGCAGTGATCTTCATCATCGTCGTATGGTCCAAGGAATAAAGTGATCGCCTTCAGATCAGACTTCCATAGCAACACTTTCTAGAACATTTGTACTTTTTTGTACTTTTTTCGTTTTATTTTCAAAAGCTAAATTTTTAGGCATTTTGTTAAGTGAAACAAAATGGCGACTCTGCTGGGGACGACCTTCTCCTCTGACGAGGAGGCAATTGCTCAATACGATGATGTGTCGATCGGATCGACAAAGAAGACTCTGGTTGTGAACTTCGACCAGACTGCCTACGAAGAAATGCTCCGGACTGGGGGTAGCACTCGCTGCTCCAATGTTCAGAAATCGCGGAAGGCGCAAAAAGTTTGGGTTCCCAAATCCAAGGCATTCTCGGATCTCCCTACTGTCTCTGCAGGCAAAGAAATCCTTCCTACTCCTGTTGTAGGGGCTCCCATCTGTAATGAGGCAGTCTCTACTTCGGTGATACGCCATGCGCGTAAAAACAAGTCTCTCGTTTGTAACGTGGCAGACTCTCCAGTGTTACGCTCTGGGCGTAAAAATTAGGTTTTACGCCCTGGGTGTAAAAATCAGGTATTACGCCCTGAGCGTAAAAACATGTCTCCCGTCTGTGACGTGGCAGACTCCAATGCTTTACGTTCTGAGCGTAATAATAAGTCTCCCGTCTGTGACGTGGTAGACACACAAAATTTACACTCTACACGTAAAGGAAAATCTCCTGTCTATGACGTGGCAGATACTCATGTTTTGCGCTCTATGCGTCAAGGTAAATCTCCTGTCTGTGACAGTATAGATAAAATTTAAAATGATGCTTCTGTATCTAAAGTGAATGTACCTGCACGCATGAAGCATAAAAACATAGTTGGTAAAACTTCTGTTTTCAACCAACAACCTTCTTATACTGCTGTACGTAAGGTTCCAAACCTACAAATTACACGCAATGAAGATGGAGTCCTTCGTGCTCAAAAATCTCAGGATTTACGCACGCAACTCCAAGCGCGTAAAAATGTACAGTTTGGTTCTGCGAATGCAGCCAGTAATCTTTTTTATACACAAGGGACTAAACGTTTTTCTACCCTAAATGTAATAAAGAAGACTATTCCCTCTACTCCTTCTGATTTACGTGAATTGCTAATGCAAAAGCGTAAAAATAGACAATCTCCCGTGACACTCCCCAAGAAAATCACCATTGTGAGTGTCACCAGATTGTAATTAAATGTTGTTGTTCGGCTTCTAAATGATCAGTTTTTGACCGGTTAAGTTTTAATGCGCCTCAACAACAAGCTGATGACCAAGAACATGAGTTGTCATATGCGTCAGTCAACATGGCATCTCATACCAACAGAGGACGACGTCCTATACGGAACACGTCCCAAACTCCAGGTCAACAACAATTCAACAGACTTCTTGATTCCTTTGAAGGAGTATATCAGAATACTCGATCAAGAAGACAAAGACAATTGCAGACTTCTGATTCAGAAGCTGGGGGTACTCAATCTTTTGAGTCCGAAACTGATAGTGTCGATTCATACCTCTATACTAATCCCTCTGTATCTTCAAGAGAGGTTGAATCCTACGCTATTGGAGATAAACCAGAGACGTCATCTGCTAATACAGAACAACGTCTCACTGCCGTTGAGCAATCACTGAAAGACATGCTTACCATGATGCAAAGCATGCACCAGATAATAACGGCTCAGCAAACTGCTCAACCGGCAATAGTGACATCGGTGCAGGTAGCAGCACAAACTCAAGATAGTCAAGGGGATGATATATCTTTGAATATTCAAGAGCCTGCTGTTAACCAAAATTCTGCATCTCCAGATCCCATCATTCCAGAAGATGTGCCATCTTCGGTGGGGGTTACGGTACATCCAACAACCATTCAATCAAATGTGCTTCCTCAAACCAGTGAAGCCATTCAAGCAGTACGTGAGCTCAAAGCACAGTTTGAAGTTTTGAAGCACAAGGATCAGCTTCAGATGTTAGGGATTAAGCAACCTTATCCTCCTCATTGGAATGATGTACCCTTTCCACCGAAATTCAAGCCACAATCAATGGTATTGTTTGATAGAAAGGCTTATCCTAGTCAGTATATCAATTAATTTGATATTATAACTGTACATCTGCAAAAAAAATGATGCTCTTCTCACTCGAGTGTTCATTGGGTGCTTGACGGGTTCAGCTTACGACTGGTATGGTAGTTTACCCGACAATTGCATTTCGTCTTTTGACGAATTTAAGGCAATATTTCTCTCCCGCTTCTATAAAGGAGGTATGGACATGAACATGTCCTCCTTAATAGAAATCAAACAAAAAGAGAAAGAAGATACTCGGACGTTCATTGAACATTTCTGACAGACGACTCTAAAGATGCCTCCTGGTATGCCAGATTCAGCGTTAATTGATACAAGCAAGATGAATCTGCGACCATCCATTGCTGTCTTCATGGGTTCCCAATTCACAGATTGGGCTTCGTTTATTATAGCAGCAGTTTCTGCCGAGACCAATGGTAGGTTGGCTCGTGAACATGGGATGATTTTTGCCTCAGAGGATAAAGGAAAGAAAGGTAATCCTGGTAATAATTCTGGCAATCGTAATACAAAAGAAAAGGACACCCTTATGGTTAATCTTTCCAAAAATAAAATGACGCCATATAATTAGGAATCTTCTAAGCCAAAAAAAGAATATTCTTTTGACTGAGTGATATCCCAGGGATATTCCAATGTCTAGTGAAGAGTGGCCAACTCCAGATCCCGGAGCCAAAGAGGCCTAATGAGGTGAATCTGACTGACAATCCCAAATATTGTATCTATCACAGATACATAAATTATCCCACCAGGGCTTGTTATGTCCTAAAGAAGAAAATCCAATAGCTGATTAATGCCAATGCCATCGCTTTAACTAACGATGAGCATACGGTCACAACCAATATGGTTTCTCTTCAATTCAGAGATTTTTCTTCTCAACAAGTACCAGATGGGATTATCCCAATTTCGAAGGCGACGATGAATATTGTGAATATTCCGCCTGCCAGGGAGAAAATGAAGGATTGTTGCCTCTCACATTAAAGAATGGTAAAATTATGTAGGTACATCCAAACTTAGTATCTGAAATGGAAGATAAAGGTACAACTTCAAAATCCAAGAAAGATAAGAAAGTCAAAACCTGCAACATGATTTCTCATGTTATTCCAGATCCTAATGATTTGGATCATCTATGGGATGGCATTCCTTTTGAAGATAGACTGAGAGGATTGAACATATGTCCTCCAAGTCTGGCTCCTCCTACCAAGCTCAAGCTTACTCATCAGCAGTGGCTAGCCATGAATAGCGTTCCCTTATACAGGACACAACAAGTCTTCGCTGCTTATGAAAAAGCTCCTATAGGGATTTTTCCTCGTATCCCGAATCCTTCTCCTCCCATAGCTACAGAGACTTCTATTCCTCATCCTCCTGTAGTTACAGAGAACACTTCTTTTTCCTCTGTTGAACCACATGTTAAAAGTCCGCTACCCACTCACTTGTACAGTCAGCAATCTGTCTTTCTCATGAAGAAAATGGGTTATGACTTTCAAAAGGCAGAAGGTTTGAATTATGATAAAGGAATACGACTTCCTTTACAAATTTAAAGTTAAAAATCCACTGTTGGATTGGGTTCTGAGGTTCCTTATAACAATCCTCGCAAGAAGAAGGCTAAGGGAAGGAAGACTAAATCCTGCAATATGGTACTTCCTTCTTCTGAGTCTGAAGAAGAAACCTTTGCTTGTACAAGATCTGGAAAGAGTACCACAAAGATTATGAGGGATCCTCCAAAGAAGCAGAGGATATTAAACACCACCAACTCAACCGTCTCCTATTTCTGCTAAACCATCTGCGGTTGAAAAGGGAAACAGAAAGCAGTACGCTTTGACGTCCCGTTGAAGTTGCTTCCATTCAGGGGGTGGTGATAAAACCCTATAAATTTGATATTCTAGCCCAGTTAGCTAATACTCCGGCTAGACTATCTATCTTCGAGTTGCTTCGCCTTTCTAAAGAAAGTTGCGAAATCTTGAGTGAAGCTTTGCTGCAAGCTGACTCCTGCTTAGCTCAACTCAAGACTCCTAATAATATACAAGTGTCATGCTCACAATGCCATAGTATGATGGAGGTAATTCCTAATATTACCTTCACACAAGAAGATATGTTGTTGAAGCATAACAAGCATGATAGGCCTTTGTGCTACACTGGGTATATTGAATCCATTGAAGTTGACAGGATTTATATTGGTCCTGGGTCTTCCATTAGCATAATTCTTCAAAGTATGCTAAGACCGTTGAGGATTCTACTAGTGACTTGACTTACACTAGTACCACAATAGTTGGTTTCAACTCTGGAAAGAGTAAACCACCGGGGAAGATTCGTCTGAAGATTCAGATTGGTGATCTTCGAACTATGGCAACATTCTATGTTATTAATTCAGACGTATCCTACAACATCCTTCTTGGAAGACTGTGGATACATGAGCATAACATCGTGCCTTCAACTCTTTACCAATGCTTCAAGTATGTGGATTCCCAAGGGGTTGTGAAGACTGGGTTTGCTGATATCAATCCTTTCAAGTGCGTCGAAGCCTATTTTTCTATTCAATGCTCTACAAATAAGAGCATGTGAAAGAGATATCAGACATAGCAGAAGATCGATCATCTGACGAAGATCAGTCTATTAATGAAGATCCGCCAGAAGAGCAACCTTTGAAGATCAAAGTCAAAGGGCGAATCCAACCCCAACCTGTCAACAATCAACCTCTGATGATCAAGGTCAAAGGAAAAACTCAAGCTTCATCTGAGGAATCAGTGAATGTTCCTGCTAAAGCCAGGTTCAACCTCTTATGATCAAGGTCAAAGGGCGTACTTTTCGTACGAATGATCCAGAACCACTATTGATCGTCAATCTTTGCAAATCTACGCAGAAGACGGATGATGGTCCATTAGTGATTAATCCGAAGCGTAGCAGTCAAATTTAAATGATGTAAATATTGATCATTCTGTACTTTCTAATATCAATGAAGATTTCCTTTTTGAGTATATGGCTGTCAAATTTGTTGAAAGAATGACTTTATCTTCTGATGATCAAAGTCATCAGTATAAAGACGACATAGACACAGAAGAAACCTTATACATTGACCATAAGGAAAATTTCTTTCCTTCTTATGTCGATGTTGGACCTTATGCTCAAAGGTTCCTAACATCTTCTCCCTATCTTCTTCCTGTAGTCGCTTCATCGCAAGCTTGTGTAACTTATAAACGTCACGAAGAATCTTATTTCGTGATTCCGTCTGATAAGAAAAACAAATACCAAATTGTGTTTGGCCTGGCTAGAAATATCCATGTTGCTCAGATAGATGATCTGAGAGATAAAGATAAATGAAGAATCGAATTGACAAATATAGTCAACAATCTCTCAAGATAATCCAGAATATGGGATATGATTTGAAGACTATGCAAGGTCTCAATCAAGACAAGGGTAGACGATTACCATTATGGTGATCCATTTTACCAGAAAGCTCGTCATGGGTTGGGATATGATCCGTCCCACATGTTTAATGACGATATACAAGAAGAATTCTTTTCTAGCTCTTCACAATCATCAAATTTGGAAGAAATCCAATTCATCAAATCTGATATGTCTCACTCCTCATATGTTAGAGGAGGTTATTATGATGAATCTGAGCAAATATTCTCAGTCAATATGGTTCAAACTGATGGTGAATCTGAACCATTTGAGAATGATCCTTGGGCTCATCAGATGGACACTCAATGGGAACTTCGTTCTGAACAGCGACAGCCACCTACAGAGGATGACATTGTCCAGATTGATGTTGGAGATGGAACTACGTCCAAACCAATATTCATCAGTAAAAACTTTTCTGAGGATGAAAAGGAAAAGTTGATAAACTGATCAAAGAATATATTGATATCTTTGCATGGAGTTATGAAGATATGCCAGGTCTAGATCCTAAAGTTGCTACTCATAAACTCAATATTCTTCCTAATGCCAAGCCTGTAAAAACAGCAACGACGTTTTCGACCAGATATGATGGATACAATTGAGGCGGAAGAAAAAGCTGATCACATGTGGCTTTGTTCGTGAAGAACAACACCCGGACTGGGTTGCCAACATTGTTCCTGTATGAAGAAGAACGGAAAAATCTGAGTTTGCATAGATTTTCGAGATCTTAATGCAGCTTGTCCAAAGGATGAATTTCTACTTCCGATTACCGATGTCATGATAGACAATACATACGGTTTTGAACACATGTCTTTCATGGACGGATTCTCAGGATACAATCAGATTAAGATGCATCCAGAAGATGAGAAGCATACTGCTTTTCGTACACCCCTTGGGGTTTACTGCTATACGGTTATGCCGTTTGGTCTTAAAAATGTCGGTGCCACGTATCAACGGGCTATGAAACATCTTTCAAGAACATCTACGGAAGACAGTTGAATATTACGTAGATGACATTGCTGTTAAGAGTCGATCAAAGGATGATCACATTCAAGACTTGAAGACAGTATTTGAATTGATGCGTCAACATCAATTGAAAATGAACCCTACTAAGTCTTTCTTAGGAGTTTCTAGTGGCAAGTTTTTAGGATTTTTCATTACTTTTCAGGGTATCCATGTTGATCCTGATAAGTTAAAGTAATTCTTGAAATGCGTCCTCCTCGTAATCTGAAAGAACTCCGTGGCTTTCAGGGTCATTGCTTATATCAGGAGATTTATATCTAATCTCTCTGGGAGATGTCAACCTTTCTCTCGTCTATTAAAGAAGGGTGTATCATTTGTTTGGGATGAAGCGTATCAGAAAGCCTTCAATGACATCAAGCAATACCTTACAAATCCACCTGTTCTGGTACCTCCAGTAGTAGGAAGACCATTTTTGCTATATGTTCGAGCCTTAGATCATTCACTTGGTGCTCTTCTTGCACAAAAAAGTAATATGGGACATGAACAAGCAATTTATTATCTTAGCCGAATGATGGTCGGAGCTGAACACAGGTATACTCCTGTAGAAAAGGAATGTGTGGCCTTGGTTTTTGCTGTCCAAAAGACAAGACATTATGTGACAGGACAGACTATTCATGTCATCTCCAGAATAAATCTCATTCGGATATTGATGAGAAAACCGAGCATTCTTAACTCTAGGTTAGCTACCTGGGCGATGTTGCTCACTCCTTATGACATGGTTTATGTACCTCAAAAATCAGTGAAGGGTCAAGCATTAGCTGATTTCTTAGCTGCTCACCCTATACCTGAAACATCGAAGTTATATGAGGACATTCCAGATGAAGTCGTAGATTGCAACATGACTTTGAAGGATGACATCTGGCAATTATATTTTGATGGAGCATCACAGGTTGGACCTAAAGGTAATATTGTCTCTGGGTAGGAATCGTCTTGGTTTCTCCTGATAAAATGGTCATATACTGTGCCTATTCTCTCAATGAGCCATGCTCCAACAATGTAGCAGAATATAATGCTCTATTGATTGGTCTCCAAGTAGCAAAACAATTGGATATTGAATCCCTAGAAGCTTATGGAGATTCTCAACTGATTGTTAATCAAGTTAGAGGGACTTATGAAGTCAGAAATCCTGATCTCATCCCTTATCATCAAGTGGTAATCGAGTTGGTCCTTTCATTCAAAGGATTCTTCATCGAATTCGTACCACGTTCTCAGAATGTGGAAGCTGATGCTCTTGCTAGCTTAGCTACAGACTTGGCTGTTCCAATTCGAAGACAAAATACAATTACTTTGTTGGACCGAGACTTATTCTGTGTCAAGAATAATCTGTATATTGAACAGAGTTATACTACATAGTCAAGTTACCAGCAGAGGGATTGGAGAAGTCCATTCATTGATTATGCGGTTTATGAGATTTTACCTGAAGATCCAAAAGAAGCTGCATCAATTAAGAGACGATCATTTCGATTCTATTATGATTCATCTTTATTATGTTATATCGTCGTTCATATGATGGACTCTTGCTGTGTTGTCTCTTAGAAAGTGAAGCCAAACAAACACTCCGAGAAGCTCATGATCGTATTTGTGGTGCTCATCAACCAGGTCCGAAATTACAAGACCGCCTTCGAAGAATGGGGTATTATTGGCCTTCTATGATAGCAGATGCTGTAGACTATGCCAGAAGGTGTAAAGCATGTCAGATTCATGCTGATTTTATTCATCAACCATCTGAATTCCTACATCCTACAGCAGGCTCTTGGCCCTTCGAAGCTTGGGGTATGGATATCATTGGTCCGATTAACCCTCCTTCTGATAAAGGACATCGGTTTATATTGGCTATAACCGATTACTTTTCTAAGTGGGCAGAAGCAGTTCCCCTTGCTGAAGTAAAAACATCTAATGTGATTAGCTTCATTAAACACCATGTCATTTATCGCTTCGGGATTCCTCGACGGATAATTCATGAAAATGGACCACAATTTGCCAGTCAGGTATTTTATCGGTTCTGTGATAAGAATCGAATTCAAACTCTTGCTTCTACGACTTATAACCAGCTGCTAATGGTTTAGCCAAAGCTTTCAACAAGACGATCATCAAAATTCTCAAAAAGTTTGTCTCTTTTAATAAACGTGATTGGAATGAGAAACTTGGAGAATGTTTATGGCTTATCGAACAACAGTCCAAACTCCTACTGGTTTTACACCATTTTTACTGGTTTATGGATGTGAGGCTGTCCTTCCATTGGAAATCTAGATTCTATCTCTTCGAATAGCCATTGCTAATGAGCTAACTATAGAGAATAATGATCGCTTACGACTCCAAGAACTTGAAGGATTGGATGAGAAACGTCTTCAAGCACAACAGCATATTGAGTTATATCAAGCCCGTATATTTTGAACTTTCAATCGTAAAGTTAAAGAGAGGGTATTCAAGGTTGGCGAGCTGGTATTAGTTGTTCGAAGACCGATGGTGATGACTCACAAAAGCAAAGGGAAATTCCAAGCAAAATAGGAAGGCCCTTATGTTATCGAGACCGTGTTTTCCAATGGCGCCTATCGGTTATCCAAGCCCAATGGAGATCTACTCATGATGCCGATCAATGGCAAATTTCTTAAGAAGTACTATGTATAAAAAAAGACAGAATGAAAATAAAATCTCTTTTATTATTAATTTTGTTCAGAACAAAGGATTAAGGACGAGGACTACTGCCTTCCTTATTGAATACATAGTCAGCCAATGCATCAAAGGCATCGTTGCCTGAGTTCACAAAAAATTTGCAGGCAGCCATCCTCAGCGCCTCTTCTTCAGGATTTTTCCCTGGCTCTACTAAGAAAGCGAGGATGTCTTGTGGTAGTTTGGGCGTAGAAGAGCTTTCGTCTATTTCGGTTGGGCCTGACACAATTGGCTCAACGGGGCACGTCTCGATGACGTCCTCAACCTTCATGGAGACTTCATTCTTTTGTTGCACGTCCTTAGAAGACATTTTCAATAGAGGAGTGGAAACAAGAATGAAACTTTACAAAGAGTTCTCATCTATTTATAGGAGAAAGCTATTAATGGATTGGTCTTGGAAATTGAAACAACTTGTCATTCCCGAAAAGACCTATCCACTCATCTATTTATAGGAGAGAGTTATTAATGGTCTATTCATTATATCAGATTCATTCATTTAATTGTGGAATTGAATTGACCTTTCGTTTTCCAAAAGAAACGTTGGTTCGTTCATTCTTTCATTGATATTAGCATATATCCTCAATTACATCTGTTTTCTTATTCCCCAGCTACCAATGTTTGGTTAAGCTGATTATTTGTCTCGAGAGAAATTTTAATCTTCTATCTTATCAGTTGATTAAAAAGTTGGATTCGTTATTTATCATGTTCTCATAACCTCTGAATAAATATTAAATATGCTTGTATTTCCTATCTATCATGTTCTCATGACCTCTGAATAAATATTAAATATGCTTGTATTTCATATCTATCATGTTCATTTGACCTCTGAATAGATATTAATCTATTTTTTCTTTGAGTTGTTACGATCTGTCATGTCCATATTACCTCTGATAGTATTGTATACTCTAAACAGAAAATGAGATTTCATTATCTATCATGTCCATATTACCTCTGGATAGATACAATTGATTGAGTTTCGAAGACTTATCATGTATATTACCTCTGATAAGTATTTTCTATCTTATACCTATTGTTAATTGCAAAATAAATGATAGGATCGCAAAACAAATATTTTATTCATCTCTTGAATAAGATAAAAGGTTACAAAAGCTCCCTATTTTTCTACGGTGGAGCAGATATATCTTTCAACAATTTTTGGAGCTCTGCCAAACGCTAATCACGAGAGCCCATTACATTTTAGTAGCTATCTTTCTTCGGGTCTTGGAGTACAAAGGGGAGAAAACTTAGTAAAATAGCTATCAGATTATCCCTGGCTTCATCAAGGTGCTTGATAGTAGATTCAGCATCAAAAACTTGTTCCTCCAGAATTGAGCTCTGTGTCAATATTGGTCACGAGCTGCTATTAATTGCTCCTTCTCAGCCTTCAGACGAGCCAGTTTGGCCTCCACTTCACGAATTTTATCATTTTGCTCCTGAATTTTCGTATTTGAAGTGTCGTAGGCTTCTCTATAACTTTCCAATCGAGGACTTGCATCCGCCAATAAAGCTTTCTCTCTGGCGACTTTGCTGCTATGTTCTTTGAGAGATTCATTGAAAGTAGTCTCTCGAGCAGTGTATTCAGCTGATAAAGCTTAACTCAGCTTGAATGAGACTCTCGGTAGTTTCACTTGTCAGCCTCAAATATTCTCTAATGGGCTGCTCAAGTTCTTCTACCACCTTTTCTAAGGTTGTTGCTCTCTTAACATCATTAAACAAGGCGACGTTCCTAATGGTGGAAACAATCTCCCCTTTCAAGCTTTCATAACTGAGGCCCCTATTCAGGACCATGTCAATCAAAGCTGTCATGGTCTTGTAAAAAGCTTCAGTATGAATCTCAACTAGGAGATTCATTTCCGCATTGGAGCTCGGCGTCGCAGCAATCTCTACCAAGTCCCTTTTCCTCAGACTAGGAGCAGAGGTGGTTGCTCCGGTAGCAGATTGAGATAAAGATGATGTGGTCGTTGCCACCATAGCCAATTGATCTCTGGGAGCTTCATAGATCATGTCTTCAACACTTGTCACTCCAACCGTTTCTAGAGTTCGGTGGCGATGATAGTTGTGGATGAAAAATGGTAGTTACAGCTGATTCGGGTTCAGGCATAATCTCCTCGGGCACTTCTGCTGGATCAGTAGTAATAGCTGATGGTGCTATCACGATATTCCCAGTTTCAGTAGATGATTTGATTACGCCTTCATAACCTTCTTGGGTTTCTGGCTGTTCAAACTCTGGAAATACTTTAATCTCTTCATTGAGATCAGTTCCTTCTTCAGCAGCTGTTTCTTGATCTGCAGTTAATTTCTCTGCAGTTTGCTCTTCTTCCTCAATAGCCTCTTCATTATCTACAGTAAGATCTACTGTAGTTTCTCTCTTATCCTCATCCTCAGCGGGAGAAGACACTTCTGGAGGAGCCTGTATTTCTGGCTCTGGTCGTACCTCCAGTGATGGAAGACATTCTTCTCGAAACTCCACTTCAGTTTCTCGCGATACTTCTTCTTGAACATCTTCCTCTTCGAAAGAAGAAGCCTCCTCCTCAGAGTCTTCGTTTTCCTCATAAATATTTTCCTGAGGAGGAGGAAGAGCCACAACCTTCGGGGAAATGATAATACCTATAAAAAAATTTAAATAAAATAAATTAATATACAAAAGTCATAATTTTATATGGATTTTGTATAAATTATATTTACCTGGAGTAGGTGTGGTACGCTCCAAGTACGTGTCATAATCCCTATCCCAATCTTTATCATCAGATCAAGAGATGGTTCATCCAATGGGATATGCATTGGAGCGACGCCTTCAACCGTTTGTGCCTTTTGTAAGGATAAATGAAGTGAAGTGCTAAGGCGTCCTGGAGATAGTATCCCTACAGTTTCAGTTGAGGTGGCCGCTTGGGAGGCTGAAGATCCTTCCCCAGGATGAACTGAGGAAGATGGTATGTTGCGGTTCATCCGCCTGAATGTCACTTTCTGGAGTAGTGGCTCTTTGTCTAGAAGGTCCTTTGACAGTGACTTTCTTCTTCTTCTTTTCCGGAGTTTTCTCTGGAAGTGAGATGGCTGCACTCTGTTTTCTTTTTTGGCTCTTGCCAATGATGATAGGTTCTGTAGCTGTCTCCCCAATTCCTGTAGGGATAACTTCCAGATATGGATCTGGAATGGCAGTATCGTCAGGGGTGTCTGTCGGTACCCTGATCGGCTCCTCAACATTTCCTTCTTTAGGCCACCTCAGACTACCTCTCATATTGTAGCCGTGGGCGAAAGAACGAATTGAAGCATAAAAGTGAGCATACGTATGAAGTATACGTAGCTCTGTAGTACTTGTGGCGGTTGAGACTCTAAATTTGGCACCAGTACGAGCAGTACTGACATATCTCCAACCCCTAGCACCGTCAAGCAGTTTCTCATAGTGACAAAACTAGTAGAGGGGTTACCAACATAAAGTTGGTCGTACCCAAATTGGCGAGCGAACCTACTGGGTAGATATGGTTCAAACGCACAATTATCTTCATTTCTGTACATCAGGTGAGAGGGTCTGATGCACTGAAGCCATCTGAAGACTGATGGTGGCAATACAACTCTTCCTTCAACTTTATCTTAAAACTAAATGCCGAAGCAATCTGCTAGAACTTGTGGCCGGGTACAGAAGAAGTTCCAACCATAAGAATAGTTCAGAACTGCCGGGGTATCCGCCACAGTCTTAGCAGTCCATGTAGCTTTGCTAAATTTTTGGAGGAAGACCTCCGCATCATCTCCTGGGCCTGGAGGCAACAGATTGCAGTTGTGGTACAATAACCAGCCCATCAAATAAGTATAGGACATTTCTACCCTAGGGAAGACGTTCTGATGGGGAGCATTGTTGATTAAATCCTCACCAAAAGTCCTCAAACCTACATTTATTCGGCACACCATGGCCGATAGCTAGTTAATTCTGACTTTAAAAACCAAGCGTACTGCTGGCCATAGTACGCTATGGTAGATTCTGTCAACAGTACCAGTACCAGGCACGACCAATCTTCTCAGCCATAAAGAAGAAGCCTGCCAGCAATACTCTCCTAGAGATTTTCTGGCTGTCGTATCTAAGGAATCTCAAGGCTTCAGTTTCGGCAGGGAATTCCCCAGTCTTCGTAGACAGATATTTATTCGGGAATTTGTAAGAAGTCATCATATCCCAAATTTTTTTAGCAGGAATAGTTGAATCTGTATTGATTGCTGGAGCTTTATTTTCCTGGAACCTTTCTTTGTCATCTTTGGATATTTTATCCTTATGGAAGAAGAGATACGTCGTCCACTTGTTGATATATGCTAGATGAGATGTACTTTTATGCATTATGGTATAAATCATGTAGTGACACATCAATTCTTCATATACCTCAATCAACTGAGGGTTAGTCTCTCTGATTTCAACAAGTTCCCGGTTGGAGGGAACATATTCCTCATAGGGGGCTTCCTCCATTGGCAGCTTCGAGATAAATTTTATCTCATGCAGAGCAAGACCCATTTTGCCTTTCGGAGTCGCAAAAGTTCTAGTCGAACTTATGTATATCTCCATCAAGGCCATGAACAGGTTTCCGTTCGGGGGAATACCCTGACTGGTGGAAGCTACCGCTTCATACAGGCCGATATCTTTCAGCTCTATCTTGAAGTTCTTCATCATCCAAATGCTAATCTGGATCCAATTTTGGTTGAATGGAGTCAACAATCCTGGCAGCCTGGGGTTTGTTTGGGGATATAATACAGCAGCCCTTATGAATTTGTTGACAAACATCTGGGTCTGCACTGGTTGTAGTAAACCCGAATCTTCACTTGGATTAGATCCTGGCATGAGGCCGAAGAAAGAAGTGACACCACCATTGGAACACTAGCAAAATACCCCATATCATTGGCATGATCCCTCTTGAAAATAATTCTACCCGTCTTCCGTGACTGCTGGAGTCAGATTCCACAGCATTTGTCGAGGGTGGGTAGCATGGACGAATGCTGACAAAGGGTAATCTCTGTCCATATCTGGGAGATACATGGCTCTATCTCCAGATTTGAATATCCAAGACTCCTTCTTGGGGTGTGTCTGGGACTTACAGTCAATTGCATCCCCAAACAAGAAGGCTGGTTTTGTAAATTGTTGTTCATTTAGTGAAGTCAACAATTCTCCATTTATCATAGATAGCAGCATCCTATCCCCTTGGGCAGCTATCAATTGTGCCCTCTCTATGGGGTAATCTGGGTTTGATTGAGGAAATGCTACGTGAGACAGATTCTCCAGATAATTCGAGCCCACCATGCAACTGATGAGCCAAAGACTTCTGCGAGAGGGTGAATTTGCAAATCCACTGCCAAAAGAAAAAAAAATGTCATGTTAGTGAAAATCTAATTTGATATCTTTTATGCAGATAAATTGGTCTAAATTTTACAAAGGGTAAAAAGTTTTAAAAACAAATGAAAAATGAAAAATAAAGTCTTTGTTTTTACATAAAGTCTTTCATTTTTTGAGTTTTACGCTGGCACGTTAGATGTGAGCGTATTTCAAGTTTTACGCTGGCACATTAGATGTGGGCGTATTTTTCAAGTTTTACGCTGACACATTAGATGTGAGCGTATTTCAAGTTTTACGCTGACACGTATAGACGTGGGCGTATTTCAGGTTTTACGCTGGCACATTAGATGTGGGCGTATTTTTCAAGTTTTACGCTGACACGTATAGACGTGGGCGTATTTCTTAATTTTACGCTAACACGTACAACGTGGGCGTATTTTGATTATCTTAATTTCTACGCTAACATGTATAACGTGGGCGTGAAATCAAAGATTGGGTCTTCTTCTTCTCCGACTAAGTTTTACGGCCATAAGGGAATGCTTTACCCCTCATTGGAGGAGCCACGGCGGAGTGACTTTGCTGAGATGCGGCTGATGATCGGACAGGGGTTTGTGCGCGGTCGACCGACGAAGAATCGACGGTGGGCTTCTTGCCTTTGCTGCTGTCGGCGGCGGATTTCTTGGGGGCCATCAAATGGAATGCAGAGGAAGAAGAGAATTCGAGAAGGATGGAATTATGAGAGCAAGGAAACAAAGTAAAGTTCTCTCTCTCCCCGAAGAACCCTATTTATAGGAATTTTCAAATCGGTTTGAATTCCAGATTTCACGCCGACTGTTGGATATCCCAACTTTTACGCGGATGACCGTTGCGTATCCCAAATTTTACGCTGACTGGTCAAATCCTGAATTTTACGCTTCTATTCAAAGTATTTCAAATTTTGAAAATATTTGAAAACTTTGAAGGGGGTCTTGTAGGAGCGTAAAAAGTGCTTCATAAATCAATTCAAAGAAATAGAGCTTTACGCTCAAACAGACTACTTTACGCTAGAGCTATTTTATATTGAACTTTACGCTAGCTACTCTGTACGCTGGCTACTCTCTACGCTAGCTGCTTTACGCTGGGGGCAGGCTGTCAGATCATGCATTTAATGCAAGTAATAATGAATCTGACATAATGATTTGTTGACAGCTTATAAACACAGAATTCGAAGAGATTTGATTTACACAGAAATCGACATTGTCGTATAATGTGCAAAGAGGGCTACTTTACGCTCAATAAAATTACTCCTTTTTTTACGCACGATAGTTATGTGAGCTTTTACGCTCAAAGTTATTGTGAGCGTAAAGTCTATTTGGGCTAAGTTTTACGCCCAAGGCTATTTTAGCCACTTTACGCTGGGAGTTTATTTTGGGCTGTTTTTACGCCAGTTTGCCACTTTATGCTCGGTGCATATTTTGGGTCATTTTTACGCCCGATTCTTCCTGACTACTTTGGACCGTAGTTTTTTCACGTGGCTTTCCTGCCATACTTATTGAAGGACGTATGTACGTGCTACTATTTTTTTGAGATAATGGGACACGTGTCAACATATGTAGAGAATGACTTCCATCGTGGGTGACGGTTGCTAGCGTAAAGACAGGGTTTTGTTGATTTTTACTCCCAAGGAGTCAAGTCTATAAATAGACTTATTTTTCACATCAAGACACAAGGGGGAGAGAGACAGGAGAGAATACATAGAGATCAGAGCCCAGAGATTTTGATTTTCTAGAGCATTCTTCTTCAACCTTTCTTCTAGAACAGAGTGAAGCAAAGCAGGAAAGCATTCGACCTCGCCATCAGTGCCCAAGTGCGTCGATACCTTTCTGGTGACTTAGTTCTTCGGCTATTCATCTTCTAGCAGTGATCTTCATCATCATTGTATGGTCCAAAGAATAAAGTGATCGCCTTCAGATCAGACTTCCATAGCAATACTTCCCAGAACATTTGTACTTTTTTGTACTTTTTCTCGTTTTATTTTCAAAAGCCAAATTTTTAGGCATTTTGTTAAGTGAAACAAGATAAAACCCTAATCTACCATTGTAAATCTAGAATTCCTTTCATTTTTGCATCCATATAGGTGCCCTAGACTTGCCTACGAAATTTGGTTGGATTTCGACTTCGTTTGATGGCGGTATCGGACACGTGTCGGTCCTTTACGTCACGTGTTCGACGAAATGCCACTTAGATAGAAAGTTGTTGTTTTCGATTCTGTCTTCATGGATGTTTAGATAATATTATTTTGATAAACTTTTGTGAAGACGGATTTGGTTTTGACAACGTATCAGCGGCGTTTCGGGCAACGGACGCACGTGCACGGATCCCGTGCACGAGGCCGTGCGTGCCCTGCTGTCCGGCGTTGTTTCTCGATGCACAGGCCGTATTTTCATGTGAAATTTCTTGAGCACGTGGGGGCAACCTTTGCCCCCATGCTCGTAAAATTTCACGGCTTTTCATTGAGCGAGCGCGAAGAAATCGTGCGTGCACCGCTCAGCCACTGTGCATTCAGCCTGTTATTTTTGTCGCTGAAACGGACTTCGTGCGCACACACGACGCTGCGAAGACCCGTTCCAGGACCGGACACGTTGATCTATACCTAGACTACCCGAGGAATGAACCCCGAGTTACGGCGTGGCCTGACGAGCGAGCTACGAGAGCGGAACTGCGTACACGAGGGCGCGCGGGCGCGCGCACGCACAGCAGGCCGCACGGGTGCGGGGCTGTATGCGTCGCTTTGGCACGGCGTGTCGCTGTGTCACCGTGTCGTCCTAGACCTACCCCAGGACCCCCAGCTACATGCACAAGCACGGGGCTTTTCGTTGTGTGTGCGGCGCTCAATCGAGCGAGAACGCACGCGTTATCACGCGGTATCGGGAAATTCCGATACGCGTTCTGTGGACACGACACGGACACGATTTCGAACCCGAGATACGAGCACATCACGTGGGTCGAGACCAACGTTATGCCGAGTTTCGCGGGTTCGTTTGGTGTATATTGCATTTTGGGTCGTTGTGTGAAATGGATGAGTTTTCTTTAATTTTGATTTTTGAGTTAAATGCGATATTTTGATTTCCATCTATTTAGCTTATAAATTCTTAGTTTTCAGTACATATATGAGGTTTCGGATTTGTGGAAACCAACTTTTGGTTTTGTTTCATAATTTTCCCTCATTTATGAGTATATATGCTTTCTGTATAGCTATGTATACATATATTAATTATATATATAAAACCCCGTTGAAACCCATTGTTAATACATATATGTTGAGAATGGGTCGAGGGGGATTTAATTCCAGGACGAGTATCTCTACCCAATTAATATACTATTATATACATTTATGTTCAGAGGATAAATCCTCAACAGCAGGCCCAGAACGAGTATCTCTACCCTTCGCCATCTGCGTACAGGTTTGGGTACAAACATAAGCAAGGGAGCCTAATAAACTATAAGCAAGCAAAATAGTTATTAAAGTATATACTTTCGGTCCTAAAATGTAACAGGGTAAATGTTCTCTAGGTATTCTATGTTGTTTCTAAGTCTGTTTTCCTAATGTCTCAACTAAACCTAGGTCAAGTCACAGAACTGCGTGATGGTCTAGACTAAGTTGACTAGACCAGCTTACAGAACTTACCTGCATGGGCCACCACTAAAAACATGTCACGACCCGTCCCAAATAATCTGGGTTTAGTCGGATCATGCCCAGCCTGCACCGTTGTGAGACGGCGGCAGTAAGCTGTATCAAGTAGTGAAACACAAACATGCAGAAGATCTAACGAAAATAAAATATTTTATTGAATTGAAAGTGAGTCTGAAAGTAACCACCATTAATAACAACATTTAAAAGAAAATTCATTTATTACATTGTTTAAAAAAGGAAAGTGCTAATCCAACAGCTAAGGTTCTGGGGTTCCTGGTTCAGCCTCTGCGAGACCCGAGTCTGTCCCATAGAAAGTACAGTAGTACAGCTCCTCTTCGTCACAGTCACCTAGAAATGTTGTCTCCAGTCAGGAGGGAGCAAGTAACATACCACATCCACAACTAGCATTCCTAAGATAATAACTAAATGGAAAAAAATGCGAGACATTTATGAAACATTATAATTTTGTATTTAAATATAGTAAAATGAGACTAGCAAGTGTGAAAATGAATCAATGTCATGCATGATGTAATACTAGGCTAGTGTTTGAGCATATAACAGGGCCTGTGACTGACTGGTGAGGCAATATGTATACTAACGTTTTGGCCAAAACGAATAGTATACAGTACGGCTCAACCCACAGTGAGGTTGGGGTTAGCGCAGACGAGAAACGAGCAAGTTTTGGTTTTGGTCACAGACGTTGTACTACTCTCCCAAGCAATCCCCAAGCAATGAGTCAATGAGTCAATAGTAAAAAAATCCGATATGTCAAGATAGCCATCCAGCCATCTATCTTCCTACGTGGAGTCCGAGAGGGAACCACGGTGATTCAGTGTAACTAGACTACATGTAATCAATGTTTGTATAGCATTTAATTATTAAAATGGAAACACAAGTATGGAGTAAATATGAAAACTTGCCTCAAATTATTTCCTGACTTGACAGCAACCAGAATGTAACCGCTAGAATTTTATGGAGCAGGACCTACAAGATCGTAGTACCGTTTTAGTAATCAGAACTACGCCCTAATTCTAAGGTACAATACTAAGGCTAAGTCTGGCAGATTGGTGAACCTAATTGGAAATAATTTATACATAAAGTAGGTTTTGTTACAAATCTAATTATTATAAACCGTATTAAACAACACAGGTTTTTGTCGTAAATAATAATTAATAGGAAAATTACTTTAAAAATAAATCTCTAGAATTTAGTAATTTGTAGGAAACATAGATTTTATTGACATAGCATTTCGAAATAAAAAATTATTTATCAAGTTTAGTTATTTAATCAAAATAATTTTCATAAAAATATATCTTTTAAACATTTCCAATAATTACTTAGAAAAATCACCTTTAAAAATTAAAATAATAATTAATGCGTAAAACATATTTTTTTCTTACCAAAATAATGGTTTTACAATATAAAAGATTTTTTTCAATTTAATGCTAAATACCATTTTACCAAAATAACCTTTTTAACATATATTAGTTTGTATTATATATATCCCTTTATAAAATATTTTGATTTAAAAATATCTTTTAAAAAAAGAAATATATATAATCATCTACTGAAATCTAATTCTATTATACTATTTACTTAACAAAACTTTTATTTTTAAAGATAATAACTTCTAAATAAATATTTACTTGACCATATTTCATAAACTCTTTATTAAATAATTATTGGTTTAAAATCTCTACAACTAAGATTAAAAGATAATCATAACTAATATATGAACAGTTTAAATCATTTAAAACCATGTTTTAAATTACTAAGGTTGAGCTACAACCAATTAATACCAGCAGTGAATCAATAAAGTTTCCTAAATAATTATTATTACAACATTACACATTGTACACATAGAAACTAAAAGATTAATCTACAGAACCCAATTAGAAATCTACGTAACCTATCTAAAAACAGAAACTCATATGGGTTCTGAGAACAATCACAGAAAGGGGAAAAGAGGAAAGAGGTTACCCAAAAGTTGCACGAAGGAGTACCGAGGGAGGCCTCGGACTCGGAACGACGCCGGGATGACGAGCACGGACACGTGCGCGCACACGGGCGAACACGTGGAAAGACACGCGGCGACGAAGCACACGCAGAAGACGACGACGCCGACGGAGGGCGTGCGCGTGCGCTAGCATGTCCCAGCGACCGACGGACGGGCGACGGCCGGGGGGGCTGCGCCGGCGGGCTGGGGTGGCCGTTGGCGGTCCGACGAGGGTCCGGAGCGGAGGTCGGCGGCCGGGTTCATCGTGGAAGAGCGGAAGAGGGGTCTAGTCTTGAAGATGGTGGCGAGACGATTCCGACGGTGGTCCCGGATCTGAAATTGGTAGAGAGTGGAGAGAGTTGTGAAGGTTTAGAGAAGAATGGGGGTGAGTTTCTCTTCTGTGAGTTTCTGGGGAGAAGGTGAGAAGGGGTTACGTAAAGATGGTGGAGAAGGAAGTGGGCGCACAATTAGGATCGGGGAGTGAGAACCGGTGAGTGGAGAAAGGAATGGTTTTGGGTTGGGTTTAAGTTATGGGCTAAACTCCTGGGCTTGGGTTAAGGGCCAACAAACAATATTAAATAAATAAATAAACACAACAAATATGGGTCTTACAAATTCTGTCCTTTAAATTCTGTCATTTAAATTTATGTCAATATAAATACAGTGCATATACTGTAATATGTAAATAAATACAGTGCCTATACTGTAATACTTATTTATAAATATAGTGCCTATACTGTAATATGTACGCTTTTAATTTCTGCTATTTAAATTAATGTATTTAAATTACGCATTATTTACGATTTACGTATGTTGTACAAACGACCACTCTAAGTCCAAGCCTAGCATGGGTTGATCGGACTCAAGTGAGCCTACACATATTGGGGTCTAGTTAAGTCATATTGGACTTGATTCACGGCTTCGGGTCCTGTATCTGGACTTCGGTTCAATTTCGAATACATGGACAAAATATTAATTAATTAATTATTTATTGTTACTTGCTGTTATTGAATTTTTATATATATTTTAAGTGCTAAAAAATCTGAAAAAATTGTATTTAAATACTATGTTAATTTAGCTAATTTATTATAATTTTTTAGCATTTAATAAGTATTTTTAGTATTTTATAAAAGTACCAAACCAGAACTCATTTTCTATGTACACTTTATTCTAATTTTTAATAAATACTTACACTAAATTATAAATTCCAGAAAATTTATATTAAATTTCTATAATTAACAAGGATCAATTTAGTATATTATTTCATATAAAATAGAACTATATAACTATCTTAAAAATTATTGGAACATATTGTACAGTTTGATTAATTAATTAATATTGACTTGTGTGTTTTTGTGTGGTTTTGGGATATTTTAGTATCGGGACCTTACCCTACCTTAGTATAGAGACCTACTTGTTAGTCTAGACGTTGTAACACCTCACTTTAGACTACTAGAGCTTCGCATAGCTAGTGCCCTATTAGGAGCCGTGTCACAACACTAGTGTAATCTTAATCATAACTTAGAGACTGAGTTGTATATCATTTTTACAGGACACCGGACATATGTACCTTCATATTATTACTCTTGCTTTGCTCAAGGCAAGTACCCTTACAAACTTATTTGTTGCTTATGATAAATAAACTGTAAATGAATCATGTTAGAACACTGCTTTATGAATAAACTGCAAGTCATATCTTTACATGCTTCTTACTAGTTCTCAATACATGACATGTTTTATAGTATCGCTCACATGTTATAAAACGAATTAAGGGGAAACTGTTAGTAGAGTACGTGATTATGCCCCCCTTCTCCGTATGTATTTACCGTACACTACATTCTATATGTAACTTTGTCGTATGTCTGATCTCGCATTTGTGTATGTAAATACACCGATGCCGTTAAGTGTACGTATGTGCACTTCAAAAATTGATATGTACCACAGTACATCCTACTACCTATTGACCGATCACGTACATGCTACAGTTTTAAAACAAATATATTGCCATGTTAAACTGTATCTAAAACTGGATAAATCAAGATATGCCATGATTAGGTTATTTCATTTCTTTCCATCACATGATCAGTATAATATGTTTGTAGTACAAGTACTTGCTCCCGTCCTGACAGGATAACATTGTAGGTGTGCTTTCCGAGGAGGAAATGCTTTTCGATACTTTTTATGGAGCTGCTTTTGAGGACCTGGCCTTTGCTCCAGAAGAGGCCCCAGTGGGGAACCTTGCTTAGACATTGCCAGTCGGCTATAGACTTAGAGTTATTACAACTTTGTTTAGTTACTGGACGTTGTCTCCAGTTATTACTTTGGAAGTGTATAAACTTTAAAACATATTTGCTTTCATCTAAAATGGTGTTGTGACAATCTCAAAATGCTTTAAATATAATCTTTAGCACACTTAGTACTATCCTGACTATCTTCTAGAACAGCTTACTACGCTTTTACCAAGCGTAGGCTGGACATGGCTCGGCCTGGCCCAACAATTTGGGTAGCGGGTCGTGACAGACGTACTTCTCGTACGAATAATCCAAAACCACCACTGATCATCAACCTTGACAGGTCTACGCAGAAGACGGATGACAGTCCGTTAATGATCAATCCGAAGCATAGCAGTCAAATTGTAAATGATGTAAATATTGATCATTCAGTACTTTCAATCAATGAAGATTTTTTTTTGAGTATATGGTTGCCAAATTTGAAAGAATGACTTTATCTTCTGATGATCAAAGTTATCAATATAAAGATGACATAGATATAGAGGAAACTTTATACATTGACCATAAGGAAAATTCTTTTCTCCTCATGTCGATGTAGGACCTTATGCTCAAAGATTCCTAATATTTCTCCCTATCTTCTTTCTGTAGCTGCTCATCACAAGCTTGTGTAACTTATAGATGTCACGAAGAATCTTATTTGTGATTCCGTCCAATAAGAAAAACAAGCACCAAATTGTGTTTGGCCTGGCTAGAAATATTCCTGTTGTTCAGACAGATGATCTCAGAGAAAAAGATAGAGGAAGAATCTGAATTAACAAATATAGTCAACAATCTCTCAAGATTATCCAAAATATGGGATATCACTTGAAGACTATGCAAGGTCTCAATCAAGGCAAAGGTAGACGATTACCATTATGTGGTGATCCGTTTTACCAGAAAACTCGTCATGGGTTGGGATATGATCCATCTCACATGATTAATGATGATATACAAGAAGAATTCTCTTATAGTTCGTCACAATCCTCAGATTCAGAAGAAATCCAATTCATCGAATCTGATACATCTCACTCCTCATACGCTGGAGGAGACTATTATGATGAATCTGAGTGTGTATTCTCAGTTAACATGGTTCAAACTGATAGTGAATCAGAGCCATTTGAAAATGACCCTTGGACCCAACAGATGGAAACTCAGGGAGCTTCGTTTTGAACAGCGACAGCCACCTACAGAGGATGAGATTGTCCAGATTGATGTTGGAGACGGAACTACGTCCAAGCCAATATTCATCAGTAAAAACCTCTCCGAAGATGAAAAGGAAGAGCTGATAAAACTGATTAAAGAATATATTGATATCTTTGCATGGAGTTATGAGGATATGCCAGGTCTAGATCCTAAAGTTGCTATTCATAAACTCAATATTCTTCCTAATGCTAAGCCTGTAAAACAACAGCAGCGGTGTTTTTGACCAGATATGATGGATACAATTGAAGCGGAAGTCAAAAAGTTGATTACATGTGGCTTTGTTCGAGAAGAACAACACCCAAACTGGGTTGCCAATATTGTTCCTATTATGAAGAAGAATGGAAAAGTCCGAGTTTGCATAGATTTTCGAGATCTTAATGCAGCTTGTCCAAAGGACGAATTTCTACTTCCAATTACTGATGTCATGATAGACAATACATGCGATTTTGAACGCATGTCTTTCATGGACGGATTCTCAGGATATAATCAGTTAAGATGCATCCAGGAGATGAGAAGCATACTGCTTTT
>JANAVB010033018.1:0-95063 GCA_029216955.1 Iris pallida
TAATAGCTGGGCTCGGCCACACCCAGCAAGGGGCGGGCCAGCTTCAGCTCAGGAGCATTGTATTTACGGGAAAAAAACAAAAAAAATAGGAAGAGGGGACCAGCCCATGTGGGGCCGGTCTACCTCAACCCGAGGCCCCCAAGCAATGAGGTTAGCAGCAGCAGCTGCACCCTTTTACAACCGAGCACAAATACAAGTATATTAAGGATTTGTTGTCGACCGTATATATAAACTACTCGACCAACAATCAAAACCCTAACCCTCCATATCTCTTCTCCCTCGTGAAGCCTACTCGACCTCGACCCCTCGACGGACTACACTGGCCGGTGGTAGCACCGCACCACCGCGCGAACGCTGCCCGAGCATCTCAGGCCGACCGCACCATTGGGCAATCTCAGTTTTGCCAAACAGCGAGGTACCCATCTTTTGATTTCAATTTCTTTGCATCCGTTCAACGAAAATTTGATCTATCGAATGCTGTGCGTAGTAGACATGACCCTCTCAAAACCCTTTATGGTAGAATCAAGCGAAACCCCATATATCGCTCGGTATTTCGAACCCAAATTCTCGAAAAACTGTCAAAACAGAACAGTTTCAGGGTAGTCCCAAACGCATATTTGGAAGCCAAAATATTGGCAATTCTTCGATAGTTTGTAAAACTAATTGAACATGTATGGAGACAACATAACCACGACTAAAACGCAACTGGTAGAACGATATTTTGATGTCTGTGTAAGAATAAAATCAATATTAAACTTGTGTGAAAAACTGTTTTCGAAATAGTAATTTTCAGAAAATTCTCCCCGATACGACGTACGCCCCGACAAACCGGGCGACGTGGTCGCACACTATATGCATTGAAAGGTGCGTATGGACATTGCGGGCCTGTGGGAACTGACGGAACTCAGTTTCGTCGCGTGTGCGCGACGAAATCTGCGCGTAACCGTCGAGATACCCCCGTATCGGCATTTTGCAAACTTGCCCATAACTTTGTGTACAGTCATCGAATCGAGACGAAACTTGCGCCAATTGGTCTGGATAGAAATTCTGGTCCTATGTGCTATGTTTGGTTCGATTCTGAGAAGGTCGAATCAGAACCCATTTTTGGCGGGCCCGCGACCCTCTCAAACGGGCGATTTTGTACACGGCTCATCGGAATCCAAAACTGGACATACCATTCAGTTCCTCTCCTCAAACTGAAATTGTAGACATGTAGTTTGACGACTTTTGTCACCCTCATTTCCCGTATTTCCTGTATTTCGTATTTATACTCGTATCTGGATTTTGGCATATATTTTTAATTTTTTTCTCAGCTTGTGGAATTTCGGTATTTCTCGTATTTTGGGTTTTCTCATGGCTCGATTTTATTGGGGATGGTTCAGTTTGGTTCGGTTTTATGTGAGTTGGATCACCTTAGCCCTATGCTACCCCTCATCCCCACCACAACTCCCCCACTTTGTATCCCCACCTACCTCTCTCTCTCCTCATAACTTCCACCATTAATTTCCTTCTTCTTCTTCTTTCCCTTCCTCAACACAACTCTCCTAACCCTAGGCAAGTGCATCTTACAACTACATGAGAACCCTTTTTTATTTGTCCATTTGCTAGATTAGGACATGGTAATCAACATTAGATCTTGGTGTTTTGTGATTTGAAGTCTCCTTTGCTCTAGATCTAAGTTATTTCTATTTTCGAATTTTGCATGGTTTGATCTCTTTAAGTTGGATTTTCATGGGTTTTGGTGTTTCCAAGTGGAAGAGCATTCAATTCTACCCAAGATGGAACTTTGGAAATACGGATTTGGAGTTCGGATGGCCGAGTTATGAGCTTTTGGAGCTTTGGGTTCATCCATGGTGTTCTTGCTGTTTGGAGAAGACAGTGAGCAGTGTGCAGAGCTATTTAGCTTTCGCACCCTGAGCTACGCGCGCTCTTTAGCGCTGCGTACGCAGGCTTGAGTACGCTTCCTGTTGGAAGCGTGTCTCCTTGAGTGTGCGTGACTTTCACGTACACTGCTCCCTTGAGCGTGCGTGACTTTTTATCTACGCTGCTCTCTCAGCGTGTGTGACTTTTCACCTACGCTGCTCTCTCAGCGTGCGTGACTTTTCAACTACACTGCTCCCTTGAGCGTGCGTAACTTTTACGTAATTTGCTCCCTTGAGCGTGCGTGACTTTCACGTACACTGCTCCCTTGAGCGTGCATGACTTTTCACCTACGCTGCTCTCTCAACGTGCGTGACTTTTTACCTATGTTGCTCTCTGTAGCGTGCGTGACTTTTCACCTACGCTGCTCTTTGTAGCGTGCGTGACTTTTTACCTACGCTGCTCTCTCAGCGTGCGTGACTTTTCACATACGCTGCCCCTTAAGCGTACGTGACTTTTCACATACGCTGCCCCTTGAGCGTGCTGACTTTTCACATACGCTGCCCCTTGAGCGTGCATGAGTTTTCACATACGCTGCCCCTTGAGCGTGCGTGACTTTTCACATACGCTGCCCCTTGAGCATGCGTGACTGTTCACCTACGCTGTCCCTTAAATGTGCGTGGCTCTTCACATACGCTGCCCCTTGATTGTGCATAACTTGATTTTATTTAATATGTTTGGAATAAGTATTGTACACGACCAACCTGACTTGACAGTGACCCGTAGTGGAGCACTCCTGACAAGTACCCTGACATGATTTATCTTGATAACTTGATAGTGGCCCGTGGCGACGCATCCCTGACTTGACTTGACTTGATAAATTAACATGACTTGCCTTGACACCGTGGGTTGTTCTTTCTTGCTTGATTGTTAAATCCACTTGTCCTGTCTTGCATCATGTCTAGGATGGGACTCCTGAGTACCACGGTCAGGAGTACCTACTAAAATGGATTAAGGTTAATAACTAGAATAACACAGTAGTCATGAAGAGATGACACAGCTACAGGCAATCTCGTTACCTGGGCGCTCTTGGGATCTGTAGCCTGCCGTCGAGTAGGGCACATTTCCAGCGCACCGTCGAGTGTTGCACCCTCTAAGTCACCTAAGGGTACATTTGTCTTCTGGGTAATGTACCCACCTAAATTCAACCCCTAATTTTCGACCTGGGTAACCTGGATGGTCTGCAGGGCTTGTGGCTGTGGAACAATCTCACTGCATCTTGTTAGTAATTAGGCCTGTGATAACCCTAGTTAGTTAAAGTAGTATGCCGTAGTATCTGCTTGGCCGTGATTGATTGAATGAGGTATAACCAGTCTAGTCATGTCTTGATCCAGTATATGATTGTTTCCTGTCTTGATTTCTTACATTATTATCTTGCCGATAAATGGTGGGAAACCAAGCTCTGTTTAGATGAAGGGTTATAACCCCGATCCTTGTTTGGTTTACGGGTTGTAACCTGGCTATCGGAATAGTTCTATGGTTATCTCGTCGTATATCACCCTGCCATGTTTTCGTAAGTTTTAATTCTAATGTTAGATTTTCTTGTGCTGATTGCTGGCTTTTGTTCTTATTTCGTGGCCCCGTTGTGGCACTTGCTCTTTCTGGGGTTGACCCAGCTGGTTTTGTGTGGCCAGATTTCGGAGCAGCTCCCGAGGATCTACCAAGCTTCCAGCCCAATGGTGAACCCTAGACGGAATCCGGGCCAAGAGTGGATTTTCTATTTTGTTTCGCTCACTCAATTGTAAAAATTATTCTTTTGAGGCGTTTAGCCGACGAGCACTTGTTAGCTCGATGCACTTTTACTTACTGTCTGCCTACGGGCTGTAAACATGATTGACAAATCCTAGGGTTGATCATGTATGACTAAACTCTTGCTAGTCCTAACATTTTGTAATGACTAGCTTCATGATCAGCTGAATATGTAATATTTGGGATGCCTTATTATTGTATATTTAATGATCATACATCTTGCGACTTTACTTACTTGTGGTGATTGAGACACTAGGCTTGTTCATGACCATAAGAGACTGTTGGCTTGTAGTAAACCCTCACATATCTAGACAGCCGTGACCGTATGTCGAGGTGGTTTCCATTTCAATATACGTAGCTGGCTATGTCTGTCCCCCGCTCTCCAGTATTCTGGTTCTGGGGCGTGACATGGTTTAAGTGGTGGCCCATGCAGGTCTTGTCAATCAAGATGTGTGGGGGTTTACCAGATAGATGTCTCAATCAGTATTCGCCCTTGATCTCCGCCCGTATTTTCAAATCCCTGAAATTCTTGCCCTGATCCTGTGCTTATATCATTGATCTGTCGTGGTCCTTTCCTTATTGTTCCCTGTGTCATCTTCTTCAGCGGCACTGTACCTGACCCTGCCGATCGACGAGGTGGAGCACGTCCCGTGGATCAGCAACAACCCGGAGATCAAGTCCAGTATTCCGGAGTAGCCTCCAGAGTTGTGCCTACTGGAGGAGAGTCACCAGTTCGGCCCGTCCAGCCCGCAGAGCCAGATGATGGTACCTTTGTGGGCCTCATCAGAACTTTGATAGCTTCCCAGGATCGTCGAAGCGACGCCCTGCACCAGACAGTTCAAGATGCTTTGACCCGAGGCGGACATCCAGGGAACCAGGCGGCGAACAGTTTCAAGCGATTGAACCCTCCTTTCTTCGACGACACCGAGGATGCGATTGCCGCGGATGCATAGCTTCAGGATACCGAGGTAATTCTGGAAGCAGCTAGGACACCCGAGAATGAGAAGGTGGCGGTGGTACGCCTGCAGTTGTTGGACTTGGCTCGCAGTTGGTGGGCGGCGCAAGCCATAGGATTAGTGGCACCCATTGCTTGGGCAGTGTTTAGAGAAAGATTCCAGACGAAGTACTTTGATGCTGTGGCTCGGTACGACCTGCAGACCAGATTTACCAACTTAAAGTAAGGAGGCAGATCAGTCGACAGTTATGCATCGGAGTTTTCTAGACTCAGTAGGTTTACCCCCACCTTGGTGGCGATCGAGTTTGATAGAGCCCAGCGGTTCCAGCAGGGACTGCATTTGGAGATCTTGTTAGCAGTGGAGCAGTTCGAGCACCAGACATTCGATGCAGTCTTGAGAGCAGCTAGGAGGCATAAGTACACCTCTCAGAGGATCTGGATAGGACCGGAAGTAGGAAGCGGTCCCACAGTCAGATGCACCAATCATCCGCTCCAGCCCCGGCAGCTAGGGGATTGACCATTGGGACTCCGAGGCGGGCGACCTCAGTAAAGTCGGTTCAGCATTCGACCCTGACGTACCCGCAGCAGTAGAAGCAGAAGCAGACTTCCACGATGGGATGTTCTTATTGCGGGAAGCCAGGCCATGTGGTGGCAGACTGTCGTAGGGCACAGGAATTATGCCTGGCATGTGGAGCAGCCGATCATAGGATAGGGGCTTGCCCGAATAGGGGTGGTTCATCAGCATCCAACCCTTCTAGCTCTTCGGTGAGAGGACCGACCCCAGCACCAGTTCAGCAGCAGCAGTATCAGTCTTCGAGGCCCATGCCGTCTCAGTCTCAGGCGTTTCAGCAATAGCACCCCCAGCAGTATGCGCAAGCCCAAGCTCAGACCCAGAATAGGCAGAGAAGTTTCCAGCAGAGGGGACCAGCAGCCAGAGGACAAGGTCAGGCCATGATGATGGCTATGGAAGAAGAAGTTACACCAGGTGAGGTTATGACAGGTACTATTCTCGTCAACTCCTTTCCAGCTTCGGAATTGTTTGATTCTGGTGCATCACATTCATTCATGTGTGCACGATTTGCGATACGGATAGGATTGGAGCCCGAGTCATTATCAGTGAGACTCAATATACTTACTGGTAATGGTCTTGTGGGAGTAGATCGAGTGTTTTCCTCGTGTCGGATCGTAGTTAGCGGTAGGGAGTTCCCCACTAGATTCATAGAGTTTCCTATGGCAGACTATGATGTAGTCCTAGGCATGGATTGGTTGAGGAACCTGTATGCTAGGATAGACTGCCATATTGGCAGAGTTGTCTTTAGTATCCCCGGCGAGCCAGAGTTTTCGTTTTCCAGAGGCGCAGTGGAGCCATCTTCCCCAACATTACGGATGGTAGTAGCAGCAGTACAGTTGCCCCGGATAGTTGAAGAGTTTCCAGATGTCTTTCCAGAGGAGCTTCCAGGGATGCCGCCAGAGCGGGAGATTGAGTTCACTATAGACTTGATTCCCGGAACAGCACAAGTATCAGAGCGAGTCTACAGGATGGCGCCTTCAGAGTTGGACATTTTATACAAGATGATTGAAGAACTGAGGACCAAGGGATTCATCCGTGCAAGTGGATCGCCTTGGGGAGCCCCGATGCTCTTGTGAAAAAGAAGGATGGTACGTCCAGGCTATGTGTTGATTATCGTACCTTGAATTCGGTGACAATCAAGAACAGATACCCTCTTCCGAGGATAGATGACTTGTTTGATCAGTTCAGAGGGGCTTCAGTATTCTCAAAGATCGACTTGCGGTCGGAATACCACCAGATCAGAGTCAGAGAGCAGGACATCCCGAAGACAGCATTCAGATCGAGGTATAGACATTAGGAGTTCCTTGTTATGCCCTTTGGAGCGACCAATGTGCCGACCGTATTCATGGACCTCATGAATCGCATTTTTATGCCTTACTTGGACCAATTTGTGATCGTGTTCCTAGATGACATCCTGGTCTACAGCAAGAGTGAAGCAGAGCATGAGCAGCATCTTAGAGTCGTCCTTCAGACGCTTAGGGAGCATCAGTTGTACGCCAAGTTCAGTAAATGCGAGTTCTGGCTCGATCGCATTTCATACTTGGGTCACATCATTACCCAAGGAAGAGTGGAAGTGGATCCCCAGAAGATTGTGGCTATCGAGTCGTGGCCGGTACCCAGCTCAGTGGCAGAGGTTTGCAGCTTCCTTGGATTGGCCGGCTACTACCGGCGGTTCATTTCAGATTTCGCAAGGATTTCAGCGCCGATGACCCAGTTGACCCGCAAGGATGTGCCGTTTGTTTGGACAGCAGAGTGTCAGGAATCATTTGAGAAGTTGAAGCAAGGTTTGATCACGGCTCCCATTCTCACCCTTCCAGATGGGACCGGAGGATTCACAGTCTATTACGACGCTTCAGGTAGAGGATTGGGGTGTGTCTTGATGCAGCATGGGAAGGTGATATCTTATGCGTCACGTCAACTACGTGATCATGAAAAGAATTACCCGACCCATGACTTGGAATTGGCCGCGGTAGTGTTTGCTTTGAAGTTGTGGAGACACTACTTGTACGGAGATAGAGTGGAGATCTTTACTGATCATAAGAGCCTGAAGTATATTTTCACCCAGAAGGACCTTAATATGCGGCAGAGAAGGTGGCTCGAGCTACTAGTAGATTATGATGTGGATTTGCAGTATCATCCCGGGAAGGCCAACGTTGTAGCAGATGCATTAAGCAGGAGAGCCGGAGTTTATTTCTTGACGGCGCAACCAGAATTATTAGCAGATCTTCAGAAGATGGGAATTGAAGTGGTTCTTCCAACCAGTGTGGCATTGATGGCCAGTCTTCAGGTTCAGTCCAGCATAGTTGAGAGGATCCGGATGGCGCAGTCAACAGATTCCAAGACCCAGCGACTCAGAGCAGAGTGTGAAGCAGGAAGAAGGCCAGAGTTATGTATCCATGAAGACGGTACCCTTCGGCACGTCACTCATCTTTGTGTACCTAGTGGAGATATCAGACAGGAAGTCATGGCAGAAGCCCACAATTCTTAATATTCTATTCATCCGGGTGGCACGAAGATGTACCGTAATATTTGTCAGCATTTCTGGTGGAATGGCATGAAGAGGAAGATAGCCCGGTTTGTCTCTCGATGTTTGGTTTGCCAATAGGTTAAAGCTGAACATCAGAGGCCCGCTGGACTTCTTCAACCCTTACCGATCCCAGAATGGAAATGAGAACATATAACCATGGATTTCGTGACCGGATTGCCCAGATCTCCGGCCGGCAGAGATGCTCTTTGGGTAATTATGGACAGGCTTACCAAGGTGGCACACTTTCTCCCATTCAGAGTTGGACAGTCGATGGCGCAGTTAGCAGAGATGCATCTCAGGCAGATCGTCAGGCTTCACGATGTGCCAGTTAGCATCACCTCGGACAGGGATTCAAGATTCACATCACACTTTTGGTGCAGCTTGCAGAAGAGTTTGGGGACTCGTCTTCAGTTCAGCTCAGCTTATCACCCGCAGACGGATGGTCAATCAGAGCGCACAATCCAGACTCTTGAAGATATGTTGAGATCCTGTACCCTTGACTTCGGTGGTTCATAGGAGAATCATCTACACCTGGTAGAATTCTCGTACAACAACAGTTATCAGGCCAGTATCTAGATGGCACCCTTCGAGGCTCTTTATGGCAAGCAGTGCAGATCTCCGCTAGCATGGGACGATGTCGGGGAGAGGCAGATGCTCGGACCCGAATTGATTTCCCAGACGGTTGAAGTGGTCAGGAAGGTCAGAGATCACCTCTGAGTTGCCCAGGACCGGCAGCGCCATTGGGCCGATGCTCATCGGCGTCCCTTAGAATTTGCTATCGGCGACCATGTATTCCTTAGGATCTCGCCTAACCGCGGTGTCATTCGCTTCGGCATACGAGAAAAGCTTAGTCCTAGGTATATAGGGCCGTTCGATATTCTAGAGCGAGTAGGAGATGTATCCTATCGTCTCGCTCTTCCATCGTCGCTAAGTGAGGTGCATGATGTATTCTATGTGTCCCAATTACGACGGTATATTCTGGACCCGAGCCACATCCTAGACCATTCGGAATTTGTTGTTGGTACCAACCTTTCGTATGAGGAGAGGCCCGTGTCTATTTTGGACCGGAGGGAAAAGATACTCAAGAACAAGACTATTAAATTAGTCCGTGTTGCTTGGGGTCATCACTCTCTAGGTGAGTCAACGTGGGAGCGTGAGGACGACATCCGATCGCGATATCCCTACCTGTTTGACTTGTGAGGTATAAGTCTTTCTTATGCCTTACATTTTCCCTTCCTTGCTTGCATTATATGATTGTATGATTGAACTGCTTAGTGTAGCTTGGCTGTGCTTAATGTAGCTTATCGTAGCAATCTCTAGCTCCTTGATTAAATTTCGAGGACGGAATTCTTTTAAGGTGGGTAGAGTTGTCACTCTCATTTCCCGTATTTCTCGTATTTCGTATTTATACTCGTATCTGGATTTTGGCATGTATTTTTATTTTTTTCTCAGCTTGTGAAATTTCGGTATTTCTCGTATTTTGGGTTTTCTCATGGCTCGATTTTATTGGGGATGGTTCGGTTTGGTTCAGTTTTATGTGAGTTGGATCACCTTAGCCCTATGCTACCCCTCATCCCCACCACAACTCCCCCTCTTTATATCCCCACCTACCTCTCTCTCTCCTCATAACTTCCACCATTAATTTCCTTCTTCTTCTTCTTCCCCTTCCTCAACACAACTCTCCTAACCCTAGCCAAGTGCATCTTGTCACTACATGAGAACCCTCTTTTATTTGTCTATTTGCTAGATTAGGACATGGTGATCAATATTAGATCTTGGTGTTTTGTGATTTGAAGTCTCCTTTGCTCTAGATCTAAGTTATTTCTATTTTCAGATTTTGTATGGTTTGATCTCTTTAAGTTGGATTTTCATGGGTTTTGGTGTTTCCATGTGGAAGAGCATTCAATTCTACCCAAGATAGAACATTGGAAATCCGAATTTGGAGTTCGGATGGCCAAGTTATGAGCTTTTGGAGCTTTTGGTTCATCCATGGTGTTCTTGCTGTTTGGAGAAGACAGTGAGCAGTGTGCAGAGCTATTTAGCTTACGCACCCTGAGCTACGTGCGCTCTTTAGCGCTGCGTACGCTGGCTTGAGTACGCTTCCTGTTGGAAGCGTGTCTCCTTGAGTGTGCGTGACTTTCACGTACACTGCTCCCTTGAGCGTGCGTGACTTTTCACCTACGCTGCTCTCTCAGCGTGCGTGACTTTTCACCTACGCTGCTCTCTCAGCGTGCGTGACTTTTTACCTACAGTGCTCCCTTGAGCGTGCGTGACTTTCACGTACTTTGCTACCTTGAGCGTGCGTGACTTTCACGTACACTGCTCCCTTGAGCGTGCGTGACTTTTCACCTATGCTGCTCTCTCAGCGTGCGTGACTTTTCACCTACGCTGCTCTCTGTAGCGTGTGTGACTTTTCACCTACGCTGCTCTCTGTAGCGTGCGTGACTTTTCACCTACGCTGCTCTCTCAGCGTGCGTGACTTTTCACATACGCTGCCCCTTGAGCGTGCGTGACTTTTCACATACGCTGCCCCTTGAGCGTGCGTGACTTTTTACATACGCTGCCCCTTGAGCGTGCGTAACTTTTCACATACGCTGCCCATTGAGCGTGCGTGACTTTTCGCATACGCTGCCCCTTGAGCGTGCGTGACTTTTCACCTACGCTGCCCCTTGAGTGTGCGTGACTCTTCACATACGCTGCCCCTTGAGCGTGCGTGACTTTTCACATACGCTGCCCCTTGAGCTCTTGCTTAACCCATTAGCTCTTGGAGTTTTGGTTTTATTTCTTTAAGCCTGGCTCTTTTATAACCCTATATTTTGATATTTTATTAGATATTTTACGCCTTTTGTCATAAACTTGATTTTATTTAATATGTTTGGAATGACTATTGTATACGACCAACCTGACTTGACAGTGACCCGTAGTGGAGCACTCCTGACAAGTACCCTGACATGATTTATCTTGATAACTTGATAGTGGCCCGTGGCGGCGCACCCCTGACTTGACTTGACTTGATAAATTAACTTGACTTGTCTTGACACCTTGGGTGGTTCTTTCTTGCTTGATTGTTAAATCCACTTGTCCTGTCTTGCATCATGTCTAGGATGGGACTCCTGAGTACCACGGTCAGGAGTACCTACTAAAATGGATTAAGGTTAATAACTAGAATAACACAGTAGTCATGAAGAGATAACACAGCTACAGACAATCCCGTTACCTGGGCGTTCTTGGGATCTGTAGCCTGCCGTCGAGTAGGGCACATTTCCAGCGCACCGTCGAGTGTTGCACCCTCTAAGTCACCTAAGGGTATATCTTTTACACCAAGTGCATTATTGATGTTTGTTTCAGCGTCCGGAGTTATTTGGAGACTGTGACGTTTCTTAGCTGACATTGTGATTTCTTGGGCTTGCCACTTTGCACCAACAGGCAAGATACCTTGCCACCTTACTCTGTGATTGTTATATTTCTTATTTTCAGTGGTTATTTTCAGCCTTTCTTATTTCTCGATATTTAAACTGTGCGTCAAAGTCACACTTGGGTGCAAACGACTATATCGGTCATTTTTTCTTGCTTTATTTATTCTCTTGCATTGACTTAGTTTATTGACCACCCATTGATGTTGAGGTATTGGTATATCTCATACGGCCTTGACACTTGTTATATCACGTGATGTGATTCACATGTAGGACACGTATCCGCGTAGTCGGCTGGCCACTGATACGTATGGAGCATGCGAAGGATAGGAGTAACTGCCAATAGAGTTGCATACTAGAAGACTTGGCGGTTATTAGAGGTACATGTCAGTCATGGGGATGATGATACTAGACATTGGGTGGGGAGAACATTACCTGACGTATGGGCTTCGATTGCACTTCCCTTGTAACCCGGAAGCTCCGCTAGAGATACGGGTATGAGCCTCTCAGGTTGGCCACTGTCGTTTTTGAACGTCATGCTCTTGGTCACTGGTGCCCAAGAGAGGACTATACTGGATCCTATATTTAGCCAGGGCTCATGCGTCAAAGGAATGTATCTCAACTGCATATTCACAGTAGAATGGTCAGGAACCCGATTGCATGCATACCTTTTTCTTTTGTTATATTATCACAGTTTATATGGCACTGTATTTTCTTGTATCTTGCTATGTCCCCTGAGGACCTGGTTATCTCTCCAGGTTTAGACGATTTTCCACAGGAGTACAGAGCGGCATTGGAGCTATCCTACATTGATGACGAGGCAGTGCCTTTTGATTTCTAGTCTATTCTATATTTGAGACATTAGTGGACATTATTTTGCACCTCTTATCTTTCTATTTTGCGGAGGTTGGACTCCGATCTTTTGAGGCTATTTTTCATAGCTGTTTGGAGTGAGTATGTTCACCCGGCTATCTTTTGATACTCTGCTTTATTCATTTGGACTTTATTATCTTCTGTGTTGAGCTGTGATGAGATTAGATATGCTATTCTGGCCTGTGGTTATTTATTTACAGCTTATGTTCATATACGAGGATTCTATATATTGGGGTATTCTTCTTATATGTTCAGCTGGCATGTTCACGAACTCGGTCCTACGTATTTTGGGACTGGGGCGATACATATTTTTGTGGTGGCCCATGCAGGTCTACGTTATTATTGTTGGGTTACATGACTGTGCCCAACAAGCCTGCATATAGGAATAGGAATATCTCATCCAAAACTACTACTACCTCTGGACTTCCAATCTTTTCGAAACTTCCTTGATTATTTAATTTATCTCATATCTAGTCTTCCTAATATCAACTTATCTTCCTCGTGCCAACAATATGAATCTACGAAGTGGACGCACCATTACCTTGACCCCCAAAGCTGGTGTTACGACTACCCATGAGGAGCAGAACCCTCCAATGACTCCAGCGACACCATACCAGCCAGGACAGTCGCAGCCTACTACGACACCGACGACGGTGTACCAAGAGATCGTAGCACCACCAGACAGCCAGACAGGACAGACCCCTACTATGCCACCGGAAGGGAGTGTACCACTACCTCCACCACTACCATTCCCTCAGCTGTTTCCCCTACAGTCGGGATCTCAGATGCCTCCACCACCGATGGTGGTACACCCAGAGATTACAGCACCCCTAGCCAACCAGACTGGACAGACCACTACAGTACCCCTAGAAGAGAATGTGCCCTCTACTACACCCTTTCAGCCAAATTGTGTGACTCAACCAGATCAGAGAATCCCAGCTTCCAAACAAGAATATACGCCACTTCCTCCCCGGTCCCCATCATCCATGCCGGTTCCTTACTCTAACGAGGCTTCAGCGTCAAGGTTCTTGCTAAGGTTATTACAAGTACAGCAACAACAGAATGAGTTTGCAAGGAGTACTATATCTATAGCCCTAAACAGGACTCTATCTGTCTCGCCAGCCTCAGTGCCAGTTTGAGAGACTCAGAACGGGCCGAATAGACATCCCGAAGCACAATGACACCCTAGAGCATCACCATATCCAGATAGGAAGCTTCCTACATGTCGCTTCTGCCATAGGAAGGGTCACCTTGTGAAGGATTGTCGTCGTAGATTGGGACAGTGTATGATTTGCGGTTCCAATTATCACGAAGCCAAAAATTATACGGGGACACCACATACCTCGCAGCAGGAGCAAGGAGAAGGACTATACCGGGCTCGAGAGAAGCCTACCTGCAACTACTGCGGAAAGAAGGGACACATCAGTAGACATTGTCGAATCCGTCATGGTTTATGCTTAAGATGCGGATCGAGACAACATATGATTAAAGATTGTCCCGAGCCATGAACTCCAGTGCATGATCAGCAGACTCCCATGCCAACAGTCCCAGCACTTCCCACACCTCGACCGGTTCAGCATGTGTCTAGGCTCATGACACCAACAGTAGGAGCACCACGTCCACCATTACCTCCACAGCAATTGCAGTTCCACAGGATGAGAGCACAAGGCCCTAGTCAGAGGCATGGGCAGGCCTTTCACTAGCGGTAGAGGGTGCAAAATCCCTGAGGAAATTATAGCAGGTATGATTTTAGTTGCTACGTTCTTGCTACTTGCCTTATTTACCACTAGAGCCACGCTGCACTAGTTAATCATAAGCCTAGTCATGCATCTTCCATCTTACTCATCCTTTCCTAAAATATAGATCCATTGTTATTCTCTTTAAGTTGTTGATAATGGTAAAAGATCAGAACATATGACGACCTCGAAACTGATATACTACTTTCCCTCAAGAAACTGTGCTATCAATAGGTTCATAACTAATTAATTCTCACTTAGAGTTAGCCATTTCGATTACGTTACTGTACAAAATGGGCCTGCATATAGAATTAAAATCTAGGTACCTCATCCACATACTTGACCTCCATTCTTGATTTCCTTTAAATCCGTTGATTGACTTTAATTACATATTGTCAGATTCCCGGTCTACTACAAAAAATTATCCTTTCTCCCCATGATGATAGGCAGGTTAGGAAGATAACTCGTAATTGGTATACGCATTTTTATGCTGCTCAGACACGCTATTAGTTGAACCCTTATAAGTTGGGTAGAACGCCTCATGATCTATCACCCTCCTTGTCCCGACGACCTTCTTTAAAGGGAACACTCAGACGATTACCTAGACTGTGCTTATTAGTTAAATCAAATGCCTTAGATAAGAAAGCAGTAGGACAACTGTAGAGGCACGATCATAGGTCGAGTCTTAGAGTTTGATGAACTTGAACTACTTGTAACTTCTTTCAACTATATATCTCGCGTACCTATGTTTTGAACTACCATGACTAAACACCGCTATTATAGCATAGATTTTGCAAGCTTTTTCTTTATGAAGCTTGTTCAAGATATGTGTTTATTGGGGACGCCCACTAGCATATTGTCTAATTAGAATCGATGTACTATGGTCTGATCAACCTTAGTGCACACGGTTCGCTCTTTATTTGATTATCCCAACATGGATTGAGATATAGAAGTCCCTAGGATCTCAACCATAGCTACCTTGACAACTCGCTGGTAATTATTCAATTCGCTTCGGAACCTCGTATTCGCAATCGATCTCCTCCTTCGAACTCCTTATTGTTCCTCTGCCATTACTAAAAATTGGAAAAACAAACGCTCGTATTGAGAGACGATAGACACATAATGACCCCATAGTTCGCCGTATCACCGATGGCTACGAAGGCGATATATGTACAATTGTTTTGTATCTATTCAAAAATTGAGAAGGATCCTCATACTAGATCCATATCTACCATACCTCGCTACATATTGCCTTGAGTTTTATTCTTTTATATTCATAGTCAAGATACAATATTGCTTACCTCATTAATCCTAAAAAACCGTGTCTTGGCTTCTAGAGTGAGTAGATTGTAAGACTTCTAAATTCTAAGTTACACTAGTACAAGTGATTGATTGGAATAAGTTGGTTTACGTTAAGGTGTTAACTAGTGGCTCATGAACACCCACTTTCTATTTAGGTCAGTTGATGTCCCCTACCATGACATCGACATTCGAAGCACGAGACTAGCTGTTACCTTCCAACGAATTTCATATGCAAGACCTAGACAAGCCCCCTTCATCTAGGCATATCATGTCCCCCTCAAACATGTCCCCTTGTACTCTATATTTATGATTCGATTCCGGATCATGAAGACCAAATATGAACCTTAACATAAAACCAAGGTACATCGGGCCTTTCGATGTCTTGGAACGTGTTGGAGAGGTTACCTATAGATTGGCCTTGCCACCGTCGCTAGAGGGAGTGCATGACGTATTCCACGTGTCTCAGCTGAGGAGGTACGTGGCGGACAGCAATCATGTGCTTGATCACTCCGAGATCACAGTTGGACCGAGTTTATCGTACGAAGAGCAACCAGTAGGTATCCTCGATCGCCGAGTAAAGGTGTTACGGAATCAATCTATTCCATTGGTTCGTGTGGCATGGAAGCATCACTCGCCAGGGGAGTCTACTTGGGAGAGCGAGGACGACATCCGAACCCGCTACCCGCATTTGTTCGAAGACGAAGGTATGTCTTGTATTTTAAGCTTTTAAATTACTATTAATTCCATTGCATTGTATTGGACCCCCCGACATTAGTTTAATTTCGAGGACGAAATTTTCTTTAAGTTGGGCAGGATGTAAACCCCCAATATTTCCTAAATTATTTTAGTGCCTTAAAAATTATTTTTCTATATTATTTAGAATTTATTTGGTATATGTACGTAAATATAAATGCATGTGTGTATATATTATATGTGTGCTGTTAATATTTCTATTAAATAAGGTATATAGTAAATTTTAGAATTTTTAGGAATTTATTGGTAAATTTTAAGGAGTTTATTGCTTGCTTAAAATATATATATATATATATATTTTTTTTTTTAAAAAAAAAAAAAATATATATATATATATATATATATATATAGTTACTGTTAAAAAAAAGAGTAATAGCTGGGCTCGGCCACACCCAGCAAGGGGCGGGCCAGCCTCAGCTCAGGAGCATTGTGTTTAAGGAAAAAAAAACAAAACAAAAAAAATTAGGAAGAGGGGACCAGCCCACGTGGGGCCGGTCGACCTCAACCTGAGGCCCCCAAGCAATGAGGTTAGCAGCAGCAGCTGCACCCTTTTACAACCGAACACAAATACTAGTATATTAAGGATTTGTAGTCGGCCGTATATATAAACTACTCGACCAACAATCGAAACCCTAACCCTCCATATCTCTTCTCCCTCGTGAAGCCTACTCGACCTCGACCCCTCAACGGACTACACTGGTCGCTGGTAGCGTCACACTACCGCACGAACGCTGCCCGAGCATCTCAGGCCGGCCGCACTATTAGGCAATCTCAGTTTTGCCAAACAGCGAGGTACCCATCTTTTGATTTCAATTTCTTTGCATTCGTTCAACGAAAATTCGATCTATCGAATGCTGTGCGTAGTAGACATGACCCTCTCAAAACCCTTTCTGGAAGAATCAAGCGAAACCCCATATATCGCTCGGTATTTCGAACCCAAATTCCCGAAAAACTGTCGAAACAGAACAGTTTCAAGGCAGTCCCAAACGCATATTTGGAAGCCAAAATCTTGGCGATTCTTTGACAGTTTTGTAAAACTAATTGAACACGTGTGGAGACAACATAACCACGACTAAAACGCAACTGGTAGATCGATATTTTGATGTCTGTGTAAGAATAAAATCAGTATTAAACTTGTGTGAAAAACTGTTTTCGAAATAGTAATTTTTAGAAAAATTATTCCCGATACGACGTACGCCCCAAAAAATCGGGCGACGTGGTAACGTGCTATACGCATCGAAAGGCGCGTATGGACGTTGCGGACGTGTGGGAACTGACGGAACTCAGTTTCGTCGCGTGTGCGCGGCGAAATCAACGTGTATCCGTCGAGATACCCCCGTATCGACGTTTTGCAAACTTGCCCATAACTTCGTGTACAGTCGTCGAATCGAGACGAAACTTGCGCCAACAGGTCCAGATCAAAATTTTGGTCCTGTGTGCCAAGTTTGGTTCGATTCTGAGAAGGTCGAATCGGACCCTATTTTTGGCGGGCCCACGACCCACTCAAACGAGCGATTTTGTACACGGCTCATCGGAATCCAAAACTGGACATACCGTTCAGTTCCTCTCCTCAAACTGAAACCGTAGACATATAGTTTGATGACTTTAGAGACCATAGACCTTGGCACGCGTTTCGGTGTAAAGCGAGTCCAACGGCGGACATCGTTTTGACCCAAAATTACGATTTTGCCCCTGTTCCAGAATTAGACTTTTGGACAGGCATTTTCTAGGTATATCTTTTACATCGAGTGCATTTTTGATGTTTGTTTCAGCGTCCGAAGTTGTTTGGAGACTGTGACGTTTCTTAGCTGACATTGTGATTTCTTGGGCTTGCCACTTTGCACCATCAAGCAAGATACCTTGCCACCTTACTCTGTGATTGTTATATCTCTTATTTTCAGTTGTTATTTTCAGCCTTTCTTATTTCTTGATATTTCAACTGTGCGTCCAAGTCACACTTGGGTGCAAGCGACCCTATCGGTCATTTTTTTTTGCTTTATTTATTCTCTTGCATTGACTTAGTTTATTGACCACCCATTGATGTTGAGGTATCGGTATATCTCATACGGCCTTGACACTTGTTGTATCACGTAATGTGAGTCACATGTAGGACACGTATCTGCGTAGTCGGCTGGCCACTGATACGTATGGAGCGTGCGACGGATAGGAGTAACTGCCAATAGAGTTGCATACTAGAAGACTTGGCGGTTATTAGAGGTACATGTCAGTCATGGAAATGATGATACTAGGAATTGGGTGGGGAGAACATTACCTGACGTATGGGCTTCTATTGCACTTCCCTTGTAACCCGGAAGCTCCGCTGGAGATACGGGTATGAACCTCTCAGGTTGGCCACTGTCATTTTTGAATGTCATGCTCTTGGTCACTGGTGCCCAAGTGGGGACTATACCGGATCCTATATTCAGCCAGGGCTCATGCGTCGAAGGAATGTATCTCAACTGCATATTCACAGTAGAATAGTCAGGAACCCGATTGCATGCATACCTTTTTTTCTTATTATATTATCATAGTTTATATGGCATGGTATGTTCTTGTATCTTGCTATGTCCCCTGAGGACCTGGTTATCTCTCCAGGTTTAGACGATTTTACACCGGAGTACGGAGCGACATTGGAGCTATCCTACATTGATGAGGAGGCAGTGCCTTTTGATTTCTAGTCTATTCTATATTTGAGACATTATTGGACATTATTTTCCACCTCTTATCTTTCTATTTTGCCGAGGATGGACTCCGATCTTGTGAGACTATTTTTAATAGCTGTTTGGAGTGAGTATGTTCACCCGACTATCTTTTGATACTCTGCTTTATTCATTTGGACTTTATTATCTTCTGTGTTGAGCTGTGATGAGATTAGATATGTTATTCTGGCCTGTGGTTATTTATTTACAGCTTATGCGCATATACGAGGATTCTATATATTGGGGTATTCTTCGTATATGTGCAGCTGGCATGTTCACGAACTCGGTCCTACATATTTTGGGACTGGGGCGTTACAGCTAGGCATGGGAAAAGTTGTAATTTTTACCCCATTCATGAACGACGTTACCCACAAATTCTCGTAAAACTCGCAGTAGGTTACACACCATCGCGGGGAGTAGAGCCAAGCGATAGCCAAAAACCAACTTTATAGCTGGAAGGATTAGGTTCCGGGTCACCCTCTCCACAGAGCGTGACCTGTCTGAAAAGACGTAAACCCGGAGCCAAATCATCAGATAAGCAGCCAACACTGCTTTGGACGACATCCGATGAGTACGGTGCCAGAAATAGCTATAGAGATGCTCGACCGACTCTCGATCCTCATTTTCGCGGGGACTCTTCTTATTTAGTCTGCTCATTTCAGAGAGCACTTCAGTACTAGAAAGAGCTGGCGGAGTCATAAACCAAGAGGAATCCTGCGTGTCTTGCTTAAAGATATAATCCCTCCAAGCAGTCAAATGGGGCTACACCCCGCCCTGTTTGCCATTGATTGTAAAAGAACAGAACAGTTTTATGGAAGGACTGGACTTTTACTTTACAACACAAACTCGCTCGTACAAAGAAAGCCTAGGGATAAAAACCTAGGTACAGCAATCTAAGTACAATTGTTTTATTTTTCTAAGGGGTGACAATAGAGGCTCAGAAAATTGCTATCAACTCTGCCTTACTCCTTGGACGATCGGACGTAGCCTTGGATCTGATGAATAAATGCTCTCGGGATGTGTGGGAAGACTCTTCTGTGCGCCGCCGCTATCTGTGCCTATCTCTGTCTCTTTCTGTCTCCGTCTTCTTTTGCAAGGGAATGACACCTTGCTATTTATAGGAGTGGGGTGTGATAAGTAGGGTTTGCAATGATTGCTCCTTGAAAAGTAGGAGGTTACGATTTGCCTTGATCTTGTTTGTTGGAAATTAATCTGGGCCGTTAATATTGATTGTAACAAATCTGGGCAGTTAATGTTGATTGCACCAAATCTGTATGGGCAGTTAATGTTGATTGCAACAAATTTGCATCGTGATGATTTGTTAATATTAGCAAATCTGAGTGAATAAATCTTGGTCAATCTTCTGCCACGTGTCCCAACTGCCTGTTATGTCGATTGCCATAAATCTAGATTGTTAGGATTTGATCAACTCCTGCCACGTGTCCCAACTGCTGTGAGTCGTATGGAGGACTGTCATAGTTGGGCCGCATGAGTGTGGCCTCCTGTCAGAGCCACATAAGGGTGGCCTTATCTGAACCGTATGGAAGTCCTTTAATCTGAGCCGCATAAAGGTGGCAACCGCATGAGGGTGGCAGCCGCATAAAAGTGGCAGCTGCATGAGGGTGGCAGTCGCATGAGATTGGCAGCCGCATGAAGATGGCAGCCGCATGAGGGTGGCAACCGCATGAGAGTGGCAGCCGCATGGAGATGTCAGCCGCATTAAGGTAGCAGCCGCATGAGAGTGGCTGCCGCATGAGGGATGGTAGCCGCATAGACAGCTTCGAAATTGATGGATCGTGCCAGCTATAAAGATTTTCTTTGTTTTCCTAGGAGCGCGCCATTATGTCAGTCATCATTGCAGCTTTATGTCAGGGCTGTCAATTCATCTTTATGTCAGAGCTGCCGTGTTGCGTCAGAGCATTAAATGAGACCGCTGCTTGATGGCCAGCTGTAGAGACAAACCGCATAGGGCCACGTGGCTTTTACCCGAGCCGCATGGAGCTATTGGGGATTTTTGAGCCGCATGAAGCTCTGAAAGACTTTTGAGCCGCATGAAGCTCTAGAGGACTCTTGAGCCGCATGAACCTCTAGGAGATTCTTTGAACCGCATGAGACTCTCTCTGTTTTGAGCCGTATGGACTTTTCTGTTCTTTTCCATGCTTCTACAAGACCCCCTTCAAAGTTTTCAATTTGTAAAATTGAAATACTTTGAATAAGAAGCATGGCTATGTCCACCTAAGCTCTTCTGGACGCATAGGATGTTCTGGCCGCATGGACTTCCTAGTCGCATGGACTTCATAGCCGCATGGACTGCCTGGCCGCAGAGACTTCCTGGCCGTATGGTCTTCCTAGCCGCATGGACTGTTCTGACCGTATGTTGTCCTTTCTGCCCCGTATGCGTCTCATTTAATGGCCCTTGATTTGTTTTTGGATTTAAAGCCGCCTTTTGGGGTAGCATCCCAAGGGTCAGTTTTAAATATTCAGATTTGCCTAGATGACCGAAGAGTCGATTTTGTTCTTTAGGTGGCACACGGATCGAAGCGTCCATCGGTCTATGAGCCCCATGTCCGCCTATAAATAAGAGAAACTTTTAGAGAGAAACTCTTTACTTTTTTCTTTTATTCGAACCTCTCTTGCCCTAGCTGCCGTCTTCTTCCTCTTTGCTCATCAATGGCTCCCAAGACTTCCAAGGCTTCCTCTGCTGCGGCGAAGGGCAAGGGAGTGGCTTCTACGTCGACTGTTGTAAAACCCTTAAATTTCTACTATATTTTTTATCGATTTTGGTACTGATTTAAAATTTTTGTATTGTACGACGCGTAGTCGTAATGTACGTTGTGCGCAAACGATGTACTTCGTAATTGCTTGTCGAGTACGAATATGGGCGAGCGTACATATTTTTAGAAAAACATTTTCTATTTTCGAAGTGATATATATAATAATTATTTTTCCATTTTATCGAATTTCTAAGTTTGTTATTCTAAGCCTTTTCTTTCTAACATTTATTAATAATAAATTATATTTCATTGTATACTAAAAAAGCATAATTTTGTATAAATAATTATGCATACATATCTCATAATTAATTATTACTTTATTTTTAATTAATAATGTAATTTTCAAAATTATTACTATTAGTATTTTTGGAAAACATATTTTGAATTTATTGTGACAATTTAAATCTTGATTTGAACTTTGAATTTATTTAAAATAATATCTATAATTAGAAATTTGAATTATCTTATTTTTAAACTAAAAGAATTTAATTACATTTAATTTGGGATTGTATTTGGATTGGATTTGATTTATTTTAAATTTATTTAAAAAAGGGGATTTAAATCTTTTTCCTAATCCTATCCAATTGGCAATTCCCACATCCTATAAATAGACAGGTACTCATCCATGTATTTCTATTCTCCACAAAAATCCACAATCAAACGTGTATCGTGTCCGTGTTCCACCATCCACAATCTTATTCCATTTTTACAATTACATCAATTCCTCGTGTCGGACACATCTCCGAAACGACTTCGACTCCACCCGTGTCATGTAGGACACAAACCCTAGCCTTAATCCTAACCCTAGCCTCCTCGGCCAACCGCAGATCCATCATCAACTCCACCAGCAGCCACCGCGGCACCCTAATGCCGTGACACGACCACCCACTACTACCTCCGTCGAAACCCAGCCATCGCCTATAGGATCGCCACCACCAGGCCACTTTTCCGACTTCACTACCCGGCCTCCCCGCTGCCAGAATTCACCGCGGACGGCGTCGTCCATCACTCAGCTACCTACATCACCAACCACCATCTCATTTGCTCTCCGCAACAGCCCCTTCCGATCACCTCTTCCCCGCTGCTAGACCTCTGTCCCTCACCGTCGCACTTCCGGCCACCCGCAAACCCCAAACCACCACCGTCGCCACAATCACCACCAAACCCTCGCAAGCACCACCATGTGCGCCACCCCCGTCAGCACACATGCAAAGGAAGAAAAATTGAAAAAACCATAACCCTAAAACTCACATCGCCGCCGACCGGAGCTCCGCCTCCAGCGCCGTCGCGATCTCCGCCTGAGCGGCCGACCCGAACCGCGTCGACTTCACCCCCGCGCCTTTCCTCCTCTCCGGACCAGCCGCCGCGACCCCAAAACCCCCGCGTGAACCGCCGGCGACTCCGCCCGACTGAAACCGCCGCACGTCCGCCTTACTCCGGCGCCGATTCCCTCTCGCCGAGCCCAACCTAGCCTCCAGCGCACGCCCCTTTCTCTCCCACCCTCCGAAGCCACCGCGCCTTCGACCTTTCCGTTCCTCTGCACTCCGACCCAGCCCCGGCTGCGACTGCCCTCCGCCGCCTGAGCGCTCCACCCCGATCCTCGTCCACTCTCTCGGCCTCACTCCCCGAGCTCCTCTTCCCCTTCACTTTTCTTCGCCTCCGCTGGCCGCCCAGCCACGCAACGCCGCCTCTGGCTCACCGCTCGCCGGCCGACCCACTTTTCTCTGCTCCCTTTTTTTCCAAGTTTTTTTTATGTTGTCTCTCTCTTCCTCGGGACAATGAATGTAACCCTTTCTTTTGTTTTAATATTATTTTTCTTTTTCTTCTCATTTATTTTTTTATATTATTATTTATTTTATTATTTTTTTTAATTTTTGTAACATTAGTAGACATTTTGGTATCAAATGTATTTTTAGTTTTTTTTTTAATATATGGTAACCTAATTAGCATTACTAATTGTAGAAATGTATTTCTAAATTTTGAGAGATTTTTAGAGCCCTAATATTAATATATTATGAAAAATATATTATTTGATTATTTTAGGGTACTTAGATATATATTTTGACCTACAAATTATTATTTGGCAGAAGATGGTTGGTATCCCTAAAATCACTTTGCTAGATTTTAGTTCTTCTAATTTTTTTATATGATAAGTTTCAAGTCCTTTCAAGTATTTGTTTTGACTCTAGAAATATACTTTTCTCGGTTTCCTAATATTTTCGAATATTTTTCTAAATTATTATTACTAATAGTTTTCCATCTATAAATTTTTTGTCAACCTTAAAGTCTTTTAGCCTAAAAATGATTTTTACATTTTCAAGTATTTATCCAAAATGACTTTGACTAAATAAAATATATTTTCAAGTGTTTATATAAAATATTGTTACTGAGTAAACTATAGTTTAACCTAAAACGATATACTACTTATAAAATATTTTGGGATAATAAATTATAGTTTTCAAAGATTATAAGTAATTATATATATATATATATTTATCCAAATTTCCTTCGATTATCCTCATGACCATGACCAAGCCATTAATCCTACTTCCTTTGTCAATTCTGTCCTTCCTCCTATCGACCCTAACTAATTTGACCGTCCTGGACCCGATGGAACTGTCCGTGCCACCATCAGAGGTCACCTTGTGTAGTTGTCACACCGATGTCGCAGATCGTGCCACCTTGATCATCGCAGCACATCGGGAGCCTTACTAGGCAAGACACCTTGCCATTTGCTGTTTATTTATTTTAGCTCATATTTCGTGCATTATTTATTTTCTTTATGCAAAATAAACTGTGATACATGGCATAACCTGTTAGAACTTACTGTTCATTTATATTTTCTGCTATGTATTATTTTTCTCACATTAAACCTAGATTTAAGGGACCACCTTGTGTGTTGCATTCATTGGCCTTGACACGTTGTACCACGAAGTTGTGTGTTGTATGTAGGACACGAAAGTGCGTGATTGGCTGGCCACCAGTACGTACAAGCCGTGCGATAGGAATAACCGCTAATAGAGGTTGCATGCTAGTTTGACTTAGCGGTTATAGAGGTTTGTGTTGTGGATACAACATAGTAGACATTGGGCGGGGAGGACAATTCCTTAGCGTATGGGCTTCGATGCACTTTCCCTTGTGTCCCGGACTCTCCACTGGAGATACGGGGTTGATGACCCTTGATTACTGACGGCCACTGACGATTCTGCGGAACGTCATGCTCTTACTGATTGGGCCTCTGGTGCCCAAAGGGGACTATGTCGATCCTATTTAGCCAGGTCCCATGCGTAGGAAGGATTATTCTTAACGACATTTCACTTAGAACGGATAGGCACCTTTATCCGTTAGGTACGAGTACTTTTAGTTTGGGTACTTGTATCTGACCGTGGCTTGGAACAATAACTTGTCGCGGATTAGTTCCTCACATCTTGTCCTTGTTTGGTTGTAGGTGTGACTTACTACTCCGATGAGAAGGTATTGAACCTTGTTGGGGTCCGGATACCATATTGGATTCATAGTATGGAAAGATACGTCACCGTGAATTAGTTTACCATCTTCTGTCCTTGTTTGGTTAGGGGGATGGTACGCTCGTTCAATAGGTGTGTATTGGACCATGTTATAATTCAATTGACTTATTTATTTGAGCAATATTTATCCAGTTTATATGGCATGCTATTATGTGTCTTGTTACGTCCCTCTGAGGACCTGGTTATCTCTCCAGGTGTGTGCTCTTGTCTTTCGCAGGTATTCTAGCTCTAGTCGTGACCATCTCCATTTCTTCGAGGATGATTGCGCTTGGATCGTCTTCGCTTTGCTCGCTAAAATTATTTCATTTTCCATGTATTTTTCTTATTTGTAGGTGGTAGATTTGTCTCCGCCCAACATATTGTATCAAGACAATTTATTATCTTTATATGATATCTTTTATTTATTTATTTTGTGTGGATGAGATTAGTTATGGTTCTACTGCATTTTAAAGCTTATGTATTCATACGAGGATTCCATATATTGGAGTGTACTTTGTATGAATACAGCTGGCATGTCTACGTTCCTAGTCCTACGTATTTTGGGACTGGGGCGTTACATGTTTTTGTGGTGGCCTATGCAAGTCAAGATAAATTGTTAGGTTACATTACCGTACCAAGCAAGCCTGCGTATAGGATTAGAAGTCTAGGGTCTCATCCATGTACTTGACTCTTTCCTAGATTTTATCTACCGTTTGACTCATCGACTGCATCTTGCTTGATTCCTTCTAACAAACTTCTTATCTGTCCTTCGTGCCTGCTAGAGATTGACCCTACTAGTTAGATGTCCCAAACACCCTTAGCTTAATTCTTTAAGTTGGGTAGAATACCCACACACCCTTGACCATTAAGGGAATACAAATGGTATTATCTATACCATAGAGACTAGAGGAAGTTAACCCATTTGGTCAACCAAGCCTTCGTCAATAAACCGGAAGAGTGATGGTATAGGAATAAACAAGACTTAGATCCTTATGAATCTTAGACCATTCATATTTTTATTCATCTATTATCATGCCTATATTTTACTATCTAGACTAATGATGCTAATGTAGCCTAGTTTTTTTGCAAGCTTAGCCTTTTACCAAGCTTGTTCATGACATATATGTTAAATGGAGGTACCCCACTAACATATTGTCTATCAGAACCGGTGCATGATGGTCTGATCAACCAAGTGCACTTTGGTTCGCTTTTATCTATCGTTCTACGTGGATGGAGACATAGCTAAACTTGTCCCCTAGAGTCCCATCCGCGACTGCCTTAGCAACTCCTTTTGAAAAAAAAATTCGGTCGTCGTTGAATCACGTATTCGTATTCGATAATGCCTCCTTCGAACTCTATATTGCTTCGCCCTCACCTATTTTAGAAGGACGAAGGTGTTCTACTAGAACTTCCTCTAACTGTTCCATCACCACTACCACCCAATATAAACTATATCTTGTCTTGAACTACTCGACCTTTCTACAATCTTGACTTTCTAATCACTTGAATTTAAGAGTGATTACAATCGTATCTTAAACATATCCTCAACCTAGACTACGACCATATAAACTTCTTTAAGGAACACTTCTATCTACCGTTGTGCCTTCTCACCCCCCGTACGAATTCTTAATTTTGAGGAAGAAATTCTTTTAAGTTGGGTAGGATGTAAAACTCCTAAATTTCTACTATATTTTTTTATCGATTTTGGTACTGATTTAAAATTTTTGTATTGTACGACGCGTAGTCGTAATGTACGTTGTACGCAAACGACGTACTTCGTAATTGCTCGTCGAATACGAATATGGGCGAGCGTACATATTTTTAGAAAAATATTTTCTATTTTCGAAGTGATATATATATTAATTATTTTACCATTTTACCGAATTTCTAAGTTTGTTATTCTAAGCCTTTTCTTTCTAACATTTATTAATAATAAATTATATTTCATTGTATACTACAAAAGCATAATTTTGTATAAATAATTATGCATACATATCTCATAATTAATTATTAGTTTATTTTTAATTAATAATGTAATTTTCAAAATTATTACTATTAGTATTTTTGAAAACGTATTTTGAATTTATTGTGACAATTTAAATCTTGATTTGAACTTTGGATTTATTTAAAATAATATCTATAATTGGAAATTTGAATTATCTTATTTTTAAACTAAAAGAATTTAATTAGATTTATTTTGGAATTATATTTGGATTGGATTTGATTTATTTTAAATTTATTTAAAAAAGGAGATTTAAATCTTTTTCCTAATCCTATCCAATTGGGAATTCCATATCATATAAATAGGCAGGTACTCATCCATGTATTTCTATTCTCCACAAAAATCCACAACCAAATGTGTATCGTGTCCGTGTTCCACCATCCACAATCTTATTCCATTTTTACAATTACATCAATTTCTCGTGTCGGACACATCCCCGACACGACTTCGACTCCACCCGTGTCATATAGGACACAAACCCTAGCCCTAATCCTAACCCTAGCCTCCTCGGCCCACCGTAGATCCATCATCATCTCCACCAGCAGCCACCGCGATACCCCAATTCCGTAACACGACCACCCACTACTACCTCCGTCGAAACCCAGCCATCGCCTATAGGATCGCCACCACCAGGCCACTTTTCCGACTTCACTACCCGGCCTCCCCGCTGCCAGAATTCACAGTGGTCGACGTCGTCCATCACTCAGCCACCTACATCACCAACCACCATCTTATTTGCTCCCCGTAACATCCCCTTCCGATCACCTCTTCCCCGTCGCTAGACCTCTGTCCCTCGCCGTCGCACTTTCGGCCACCCGTATACCCCAAACCACCACCGTCGCCACAATCACCACCAAACCCCCGCCAGCACCACCATGTGTGCCACTCCCGTCAGCACACACGCAATGGAAGAAAAATTGAAAAAACCCTAACCCTAAAACTCACCTCCCCGCCGACCGGAGCTCCGCCTCCAGCGCCGCCGCGATCTCCGCCTGAGCGGCCGACCCGAACCCCGTCGACTTCACCCCCGCGTCTTTTCTCCTCTCCGGACCAGCCGTCGCGACCCCAAAACCCCTGCGGGAACCGCTGGCGACTCCGCCCGACTGAAACCGCCGAGCGTCCGCCTTACTCCGGCGCCGATTCCCTCTCGCCGAGCCCAACCTAGCCTCTAGCGTGCGCCCCTTTCTCTCCGACCCTCCGGAGCCACCGCGCCTTCGACCTTCCCGTTCCTCTCCACTCCGACCCAGCCCCGGCTGCGACCGCCCTCCGCCGCCTGAGCGCTCCACCCCGATCCTCGCCCACTCTTTCGGCCTCACTCCCCGAGCTCCTCGTCCCCTTCACTTTTCTCCGCCTCCGCTAGCCGCCCAGCCACGCAACGCCGCCTCCGGCTCACCGCTCGCCGGCCGACCCACTTTTCTCTGTCCCCTTTTTTTTCCAAGTTTTTTTGCTATTGTCTCTCTCTTCCTCAGGACAACGAATGTAACCCTTTCTTTTGTTTTAATTTTATTTTTTTTCTTCTCATTTGTTTTTTTATTTTATTATTGATTTTATTATTTTTTTTAAATTTTTGTAATATTAGTAGACATTTTGGTATCAAATGTATTTTTAGTTTTTCTTTTTTAATATATGGTAACCTAATTAGCATTACTAATTGTAGTAATGTATTTCTAAATTTTGAGAGATTTTTAGAGCCCTAATATTAATATATTGTGAAAAATATATTATTTGATTATTTTAGGGTACTTAGATATATATATTTTGACCTACAAATTATTATTTGGCAGAAGATGGTTGGTATACCTAAAATCACTTTACTAGATTTTAGTTCTTCTAATTTTTTTATATGATAAGTTTCAAGTCCTTTCAAGTATTTGTTTTGACTCTAGAAATATAGTTTTCTCGGTTTCCTAATATTTTCAAATATTTTTCAAAATTATTATTACTAATAGTTTTCCATCTATAAAATTTTTGTCAACCTTAAAGTATTTTAGCCTAAAAATGATTTTTACATTTTCAAGTATTTATCCAAAATGACTTTGACTAAATAAAATATATTTTCAAGTGTTTATATAAAATATTGTTACTGAGTAAACTATAGTTTAACCTAAAATGATATACTACTTATAAAATGTTTTGGGATAATAAATTATAGTTTTCAAAGATTATAAGTAATTTTATATATATATATATATATATATATATCCAAATTTCCTTCGATTATCCTCATGACCATGACCAAGCCATTAATCCTACTTCCTTCGTCAATTCTGTCCTTCCTCCTATCGACCATAACTAATTTGACCATCCTGGACCCGATGGAACTGTCCGTGCCACCATCAGAGGTCACCTGGTGTAGTTGTTACACCGAAGTCGCAGATCGTGCCACCTTGATCATCGCAGCACACCAGGAGCCTTACCAGGCAAGACACCTTGCCATTTGTTGTTTATTTATTTTAGCTCATATTTCATGCATTATTTATTTTCTTTATGCAAAATAAACCGTGATACATGGCATAACCTGTTAGAACTTACTGTTCATTTATATTTCCTGCTATGTATTATTTTTCTCACATTAAACCTAGATTTAAGGGACCACCTTGTGTGTTGCATTCATTGGCCTTGACACGTTGTAACACGAAGTTGTGTGTCATATGTAGGACACGAAAGTGCATGATTGGCTGGCCACCAGTACGTACAAGCCGTGCGATAGGAATAACCTCTAATAGAGGTTGCATGCTAGTTTGACTTAGCGGTTATAGAGGTTTGTGTTGTGGATACAACATAGTAGGCATTGGGCGGGGAGGACAATTCCTTAGCGTATGGCCTTCGATGCACTTTCCCTTGTGACCCGGATTCTCTGCTGGAGATACGGGGTTGATGACCCATGATTACTGACGGCCACTGACGATTCTGCAGAACGTCATGCTCTTACTGATGGGGCCTCTAGTACCCAAGGGGGACTATGCCGATCCTATTTAGCCAGGTCCCAGGCGTAGGAAGGATTGTTCTTAACTATATTTCACTTAGAACGGATAGGCACCTTTATCCGTTAGGTACGAGTACTTTTAGTTTGGGTACTTGTATCTGACCGTGGCTTGGAACAATAACTTGTCGCGGATTAGTTTGTCACATCTTGTCCTTGTTTGGTTGTAGGTGTGACTTACTACTCCGATGAGAAGGTATTGAACCTTGTTGGGGTCCAGATACCATATTAGATTCATAGTATGGAAAGATACGTCACCGTGAATTAGTTTACCATCTCCTGTCCTTATTTGGTTGGGGGGATGGTACGCTCGTTCAATAGGTGTGTATTGGACCATGTTATAATTCAATTGACTTATTTATTTGAGCAATATTTATCCAGTTTATATGGCATGATATTATGTGTCTTGTTATGTCCCTCTGAGGACCTGGTTATCTCTCCTGGTGTGTGCTATTGTCTTTCGCAGGTATTCTAGCTCTAGTCGTGACCATCTCCATTTCTTCGAGGATGATTGCGCTTGGATCGTCTTCGCTTTGCTCGCTAAAATCATTTCATTTCCCATGTATTTTTTTATTTGTTGGTAGTGGATTTGTCTCCGCCCAACATATTGTATCAAGACAATTCATTATCTTTATATGATATCTTTTATTCATTTATTTTGTGTGGATGAGATTAGTTATGGTTCTACTGCATTTTAAAGCTTATGTATTCATACGAGGATTCCATATATTGGAGTGTACTTCATATGAATACAGCTGGCATGTCTACGTTCCTAGTCCTACGTATTTTGGGACTGGGGCGTTACATGTTTTTGTGGTGGCCCATGCAAGTCAAGATAAATTGTTTGGTTACATTACCGTACCAAGCAAGCCTGCGTATAGGATTAGAAGTCTAGGGTCTCATCCACATACTTGACTCTTTTCTAGATTTTATCTACCGTTTGACTCATCGACTGCATCTTGCTTGATTCCTTCTAACAAACTTCTTATCTTTCCTTCGTGCCTGCTAGAGATTGACCCTACTAGTTAGATGTCCCAAACACCCTTAGCTTAATTCTTTAAGTTGGGTAGATTACCCCACACACCCTTGACCATTAAGGGAATACAGATGGTATTATCTATACCATAGAGACTAGAGGAAGTTAACCCATTTGGTCAACCAAGCCATGGTCAATAAAACCGTAGAGTGATAGTATAGGAATAAATAAGACTTAGATCGTTATGAATCTTAGACCATTCATATTTGTTTTTATTTAACTATTATCGTGCCTATATTTTACTATCTAGACTAATGATGCTAATGTAGCCTAGTTTTTTTGCAAGCTTAGCCTTTTACCAAGCTTGTTCATGACATATATGTTAAATGGAGGTACCCCACTAACATATTGTCTATCAGAACCGGTGCATGATGGTCTGATCAACCAAGTGCACTTTGGTTCGCTTTTATCTATCGTTCTACGTGGATGGAGACAGAGCTAAACTTGTCCTCTAGAGTCCCATCCGCGACTGCCTTGGCAACTCTTTTTGAAAAAAAAATTCGGTCTTCGTTGAATCACGTATTCGTATTCGATAATGCCTCCTTCGAACTCTATATTGCTTCACCCTTACCTATTTTAGAAGGACGAAGGTGTTCTACTAGAACTTCCTCTAACTGTCCCATCACTACTACCACCCAATATAAACTATATCTTGTCTTGAACTACTCGACCTTTCTACAATCTTGACTTTCTAATCACTTGAATTTAAGAGTGATTACAATCGTCTCTTAATCATATCCTCAACCTAGACTATGACCATATAAACTTCTTTAAGGAACCCTTCTATCTACCGTTGTGCCTTCTCACCCCCCCGTACGAATTCTTAATTTCGAGGAAGAAATTCTTTTAAGTTGGGTAGGATGTAAAACTCCTAAATTTCTCCTATATTTTTTATCGATTTTGGTACTGATTTAAAATTTTTGTATTGTACGACGCGTAGTCGTAATGTACGTTATGCGCAAACGACGTACTTCGTAATTGATCGTCGAGTACGAATATGGGCGACCGTACATATTTTTAGAAAAATATTTTCTATTTTTGAAGTGATATATATTATAATTATTTTACCGAATTTCTAAGTTTGTTATTCTAAGCCTTTTCTTTCTAACATTTATTAATAATAAATTATATTTCATTGTATACTAGAAAAGCATAATTTTGTATAAATAATTATACATACATATCTCATAATTAATTATTAGTTTATTTTTAATTAATAATATAATTTTCAAAATTATTACTATTTGTATTTTTTAAAACATTTTGAATTTATTGTGACAATTTAAATCTTGATTTGAACTTTTGATTTATTTAAAATAATATCTATAATTGGAAATTTGAATTATCTTATTTTTAAACTAAAAGAATTTAATTAGATTTATTTTGGAATTGTATTTGGATTGGATTTGATTTATTTTAAATTTATTTAAAAAAGGAGATTTAAATCTTTTTTCTAATCCTATCCAATTGGGAATTCCCACATCATATAAATAGGCAGGTACTCATCCATGTATTTCTATTCTTCACAAAAATCTACAACCAAACGTGTATCGTGTCCGTGTTCCACCATCCACAATCTTATTCTATTTTTACAATTACATCAATTCCTCGTGTCGGACACATCCCCGACACGACTTCGACTCCACCCGTGTCATGTAGGACACAAACCCTAGCCCTAATCCTAACCCTAGCCTCCTCGGCCCACTGCAGATCCATCATCATCTCCACCAGCAACCACCGTGACACCCCAATGTCGTGACACGACCACCCACTATTACCTCCGTCGAAACCCAGCCATCGCCTATAGGATCGCCACCACCAGGCCACTTTTTCGACTTCACTATCCGGCCTCCCCGCTGCCAGAATTTACCGCGGCCGACGTCGTCCATCACTCAGCCACCTACATCACCAACCACCATCTTATTTGCTCCCCGTAACATCCCCTTCCGATTACCTCTTCCCCGCCGCTAGACCTCTGTCCCTCACCGTCGTACTTCGGCCACCCGCAAACCCGAAACCACCACCGTCGCCACAATCACCAATAAACCCCCGCCAGCACCACCATGTGCGCCACCCCCGTCAGCACACACGTAAAGGAAGAAAAATAGAAAAAACCCTAACCCTAAAACTCACCTCCCCGCCGACCGGAGCTCCGTCTCCAGTGCCGCCGCGATCACCGCCTGAGCGGCCGACCCGAACCCCGTCGACTTCACCCCCGCATTTTTTCTCCTCTCCGGACCAGCCGCCACGACCCTAAAACCCCCGCGTGAACCGCTGGCGACTCCGCCCGACTGAAACCGCCGCGCGTCCGCCTTACTCCGGCGCCGATTCCCTCTCGCCGAGCCCAACCTAGCCTCTAGCGTGCGTCCCTTTCTCTCCGACCCTCCGGAGCCACCGCGCCTTCGACCTCCCCGTTCCTTTCCACTCTGACCCAGCCCCGGCTGCGACCGCCCTCCGCCGCATGAGCGCTCCACCCCGATCCTCGCACACTCTCTCGGCCTCACTCCACGAGCTCCTCTTCCCCTTCACTTTTCTCCGCCTCCGCTAACTGTCCAGCCACGCAACGCCGCCTCCGGCTCACCGCTCGCCGGCCGACCCACTTTTCTCTGCCCCCTTTTTTCCAAGTTTTTTTGCTATTGTCTCTCTCTTCCTCGGGACAACGAATGTAACCCTTTCTTTTGTTTTAATTTTATTTTTCTTTTTCTTCTCATTTGTTTTTTATTTTATTATTGATTTTATTATTTTTTTTAAAATTTTTGTAATATTAGTAGACATTTTGGTATCAAATGTGTTTTTAGTTTTTCTTTTTTAATATATGGTAACCTAATCAGCATTACTAATTGTAGTAATGTATTTCTAAATTTTGATATATATTTTGACCTACAAATTATTATTTGGCAGAAGATTGTTGGTATCCGTAAAATCACTTTGCTAGATTTTAGTTCTTCTAATTTTTTTTATATGATAACTTCCAAGTCCTTTCAAGTATTTGTTTTGACTCTAGAAATATAGTTTTCTCGGTTTCCTAATAATTTCAAATATTTTTCTAAATTATTATTACTAATAGTTTTCCATCTATAAAATTTTTGTCAACCTTAAAGTATTTTAGCCTAAAAATGATTTTTACATTTTCAAGTACTTATCCAAAATGACTTTGACTAAATAAAATATATTTTCAAGTGTTTATATAAAATATTGTTACTGAGTAAACTATAGTTTAACCTAAAATGATATACTACTTATAAAATATTTTGGGATAATAAATTATAGTTTTCAAAGATTATAAGTAATTTTATATATATATATTTATCCAAATTTCCTTCGATTATCCTCATGACCATGACCAAGCCATTAATCCTACTTCCTTCGTCAATTCTGTCCTTTCTCCTATCGACCCTAACTAATTTGACCGTACTGGACCCGATGGAACTGTCCGTGCCACCATCAGAGGTCACCTGATGTAGTTGTTACACCGAAGTCGCAGATCGTGCCACCTTGATCATCGCAGCACACCAGGAGCCTTACCAAGCAAGACACCTTGCCATTTGCTGTTTATTTAGTTTAGCTCATATTTCATGCATTATTTATTTTCTTTATGCAAAATAAACTGTGATACATGACATAACCTGTTAGAACTTACTGTTCATTTATATTTTCTGCTATGTATTATTTTTCTCATATTAAACCTAGATTTAAGGGACCACCTTGTGTGTTGCATTCATTGGCCTTGACACGTTGTAACACGAAGTTGTGTGTCGCATGTAGGACACGAAAGTGCGTGATTGGCTGGCCACCAGTACGTACAAGCCGTGTGATAGGAATAACCGCTAATAGAGGTTGCATGCTAGTTTGACTTAGCGGTTATAGAGGTTTGTGTTGTGCATACAACATAGTAGGCATTGGGCGGAGAGGACAATTCCTTAGCGTATGGGCTTCGATGCACTTTTCCTTGTGACCCGGATTCTCCGCTAGAGATACGGGGTTGATGATCCATGATTACTGATGGCCACTAACGATTCTGCGGAACGTCATGCTCTTACTGATGGGGCCTCTGGTGCCCAAAGGGGACTATGCCGATCCTATTTAGCTAGGGCCCATGCGTAGGAAAGATTGTTCTTAAATATATTTCACTTAGAACGGATAGACACCTTTATCCGTTAGGTACGAGTACTTTTGGTTTGGGTACTTGTAACTGACCGTGGCTTGGAACAATAACTTGTTGCGGATTAGTTCGTCACATTTTGTTCTTTTTTGGTTGTAGGTGTGACTTACTACTCCGATGAGAAGGTATTGAACCTTGTTGGGGTCCGGATACCATATTAGATTCATAGCATGGAAAGATACATCACCATGAATTAGTTTACCATCTCCTGTCCTTGTTTGGTTGGGGGGATGGTACGCTCGTTCAATAGGTGTGTATTGGACCATGTTATAATTCAATTGACTTATTTATTTGAGCATTATTTATTCAGTTTATATGGCATGATATTATGTGTCTTGTTACGTCCCTTTGAGGACCTGGTTATCTCTCCAGGTGTGTTCTCTTGTCTTTCGCAGGTATTCTAGCTCTAGTCGTGACCATCTCGATTTCTTCGAGGATGATTGCGCTTGGATCGTCTTCGCTTCGCTCGCTAAAATCATTTTATTTTCCATGTATTTTTCTTATTTGTTGGTAGTGGGTTTGTCTCTGCCCAACATATTGTATCAAGACAATTTATTATCTTTATATGATAACTTTTATTCATTTATTTTGTGTGGATGAGATTAGTTATGGTTCTACTGCATTTTAAAGCTTATGTATTCATACGAGGATTCCATATATTGGAGTGTACTTCGTATGAATACAGCTGGCATGTCTACGTTCCTAGTCCTACGTATTTTGGGACTGGGGCGTTACAACTGTGGCGCCTGAAGTTCATTCCGACGTTTACCCCGCCATTGCTGGTAAGGATTTTTGGGAAAAATTTCATGAACTCAGAACCTAACCATCACAGCTATGTCGTATATTTTATGCGCAGGCCTTCTTCATCTTCATTGAACTTTTCAAGTTCATCCGCATACTGTGCTATATGTGCCGCATGTACATCCCATGTCCGAGCCGCATGGGGGTATACCCCATGTCCGAGCCGCATGAGAGTCATCTTACCGCCGCATAAGCACTTTGCAAACAGAACCGCATAAAGACCCGTCGAACAGAACCGCATAAGTCCCTCTGAACTGAGCCGTATGGAGCCCCATCAAACAGGACCGCATAAGCCCCCCTTTGAACTGTGCCGCATAAAGCTCCGCTAAGCAGAACCGCATAAGCTCATCTGAACTGGGCCGCTTGAGGCTGCGCTAAGTCGAGCCGCATAAGCTCATCTGAACTGGGCCGTATAAAGCCCCGCTAATATAGAGCCGCATAAATCTTGAGACACTAAGTTGGTTGCACCTGGCCATATTCTAACTTTGTTTCTTTTGTCCTTTTTCAGTAAATCTGCCAGTTAATCCAGCGGGAGAACCCCTGGTAGGTTCGGCCCAATCTGCTGTGGGTGTGCGATTCGACCACTTAGTCTAATATGTGGCGAACTAACTTCCCACAAACGAGCGTATAGACAGGTTGAATGCTATCAGGAACCAGCCCTTCTACTTTCTCTGTGCCATGATTAACTCGGGGTAATTGGAGGGAAAATACCTGAAGCCAGCGTTCCTCTTTGGGGATGCCTTGACTGTGAAGAACCCCCGAGTGCTGGATATATCCGAGAGTTGGGACTTTACCTTTGACGGGATGGCGATCCATATCCCTCCGATGGAGCGTCATTTTTTTCTGTCATGGTTCAACATGTTACCGATAGACAGAAAGATGGTGGACTCCTTGACTCGAAGCAAGTCGGGGATGATTGTGGACAACATCTATTATAACAGGAATTTGGGGTCAGCGTATGCGGGAAGGGAATCGTTCAGTCGGTACGTGATGGGACTGGCCACGGGTACCTTTATAAATGTATCGGGTCCCAATTTCACGTTCTCTCAAGCTGACACCTTCTTGAACCAGCTTAATCAAAAGGGGTCCTATCCCGTCGGCCGGTTGGCGCTGCTGAACTGGATAAACACTATCCCTACGTGGGCCAACTTGACCACGTAGATTCTGCAGAAGTAAGAGACTCCCCTGCGTGAGATCGGCCTCTACCATGCCATTCGGGGCACCTGTCATGGTCTACCCATAAATAAGCCGTTGTTCATGGCTCTCCTGGAGATGTACAACCGGCGAACGGGAACCATCTTCACGCCTGGAGTGGAGCTGGGACTCGCTCTCTATGAGATGTACGTCATTTTCTAGCTTCCTTGGGGGGAAGAAGTCTTTGAAGTGTATACCCCTACGAACAAAGAGTTCGAAGATTTGGATCGGTAGTTCCCGGGATATATTTGTTGTTGTATACCGGGAATTGTTATGTCACCACAGTACCTGTCACCAGACGTCCATCAAGAAGGATGGTAGCTCGGAAGGGAGCATTCCTCACACCACGTCCTGGGTCTCATACCTTTTTATACTAAGCGCCTCAGGCCGAGTTTCTTCCCGAGATCCTCAAACCCAGGAGGAGGTACAAAAACTGGCATCGACTGCCAAGAGATCGAGGGCCATCGGCGACACATTTGGGAGTCAAACTGACTCCTTTAATTATTTTTATCATGGTACTCAGCGGCTGTCAGAGAAGGCACTCCTGGCAGGATTCCTGATGGTGTGGCTACGAAACTGCATGGTCTTAGGAGTGGTGGGTTCCATTGAGAGGATCAACCGCCACTTTATCCTTCCTGCCGTAAAACTGGTCTTTGGGGTCAGACTGGCCCTTCTTCTGGTCATGGTGTGCAACATACACCATGGCCTTCACGCCTTCTCGTCCAAGGTCATCGCCCGTGACACGGTAATGGATTTTGAGCGCATAGAGCTGCCCTACTATTATCTGATGGGGTGGCTGTTGATGCACTGCCGGTCTTTGATGAGGCCTGGAGCAGAAGACGGCGTTACGGCTGATGATGCTTTCATTTTCCAATATTACCATCAGCCGTGGGAGTACAGTACTATGCCAGCCTGTCAGAGGGCGCTGGCGAGAGTGGACCGATATAACTTTTTTTGTTTGTTCCTTGTTTTATCGATGAAGAAGTGAGGGGCGTACATATTGATGGTACCGGACCTCCTCACCTCTTGCCTAAGAAGATGCTCCTTTGGTTGCGTAATGTCCGTCCAGCACACCTAGTATACCGTAACCGCAACAATGTCTACCTACTTGCCCAGCGGGTTCTTTCGTCTGTTCGGGTATAGCCAGCTATTCTTTGACAGTCCCAGCTCTTGCCTGGGCTTTGTAGGTAGCATCCTCGACGGTATCAGGGCCTGGCATTATTACGACACGGTTCATACCTGAACCAGCTTCTCGGTTCCTGATGTCGAGGCGCCAGGGGAGATTTTGTATATGGCGGCCCTATACCATGTTATGACGAGCAAGCCTGCCGTTAACTTTGACCTGAGTACCAGCTTTATTGTGGGTACTGTCTTGGCGGAGAAGCCCAAGGGGTCTAAGACGAGGATGAAGAGGGCGAACACGGTTCATGTGCCTGACTCGGAGTTCACCAATACGGACGAAGAGGATGACGAGCATGATGCCGATAGCTCTCTCCCTCCTGCAGAAGAGGTGATGGCGGATCAGCCGTCTAATGTGCTAGATGAGGCTGTGGCGGATCAGCCGTCTGTTGTGCCTCGTCTGCAGCGGTGGGAGCCGATATTTCAATAGGATTATCACCCGGGTTCGGTGCAGCTGAATTTGAGTCCGTATTGACCTTGGGACCCAGGTTTGTTTGGCCAGGTGTTCTTCCTTACAGAGTTGGAAGGGCCGCTTTGATCTCGTCTACGGATTTGACCAAGGTATGTAGTATGGCCTCCAGAGTGTCGATGCGTTGGCGATCACTGGGACCGTCTTGGTTTCTGTCCGTCATGAACACCGTCCTCACATGTGGAGAGATAGAAGGAACGGTGGAGGATGAGCCCTCTGAGTCATACCCTTGTACAAAGAAGTCGTCAGGGTATGTGGGAATGTTCTCCTCTGGGTCGGACTCAGAAGGAGTGGTACCTCCAGCTTCAGAGCTTGCCTCGTCTTGAGAGTTGTGGACGTCCTCGGAGACGTCGGAACCTGCTGCATCTGTTGGAGGAACCGTTTCCCCTGGATTATCTTCTTGGAACACCGGATTGTCGTGGATGTTTGAAGAAGTGCTACCCCCGGCTCCAGTGCCTCCTACAGATGTGGCAGATTTTGTCTTTAAACGGGTACCTTGGTAAACTCCTCCTATAATGGTGGTAGACAATCGCTTAGAAGAGAGATTCTTGGTTACGCCGGTTGAGATTTTTGGACTGGAAACGTTTATTTTTTCCCTCTCCCGCTATCAGGGATCTTCAGAGCATAATTGCAGGAGGCGACGAGAAGCGCCTCGTCTTCTGAGCTTGGGTGTTGCAGTCGTTGGAAGACGGACCGCCGGTCTTCTTGTACTGTCGCGTTATTGCAGCAACAGTTGACAATGACTTGGGTACAGTGATCTCCATGGAAGAACTCTCTGCACACCGAAGCTTTTTCCCTTTCTTTGCGCTTATGAAGGATCACGTCATGCAAGTCTGGTACGTTTTGAGCAACCTTTACACCCGTTTCATGGGCCCGGGAATCCCGAGCATCCGAGTGTGTTGGCACCATGTTTGCTCCCTGATTGGGAGACCTTTGGGAACCACTCTTTTTATTTGCTGTCGGGGGCTGGACACGGTCGGTTCTGTATAACTTTTCATCAGGGGCCCGCGTAATAGTCAGCGGGACGCCCTGATAGTCAGAAGTTGGGACAGTTGACTGAGCTCGATGAGCCCGTACGGTCCTAGACTTCTTCCCTGTAGCACCCGAGAGTGCATAGTAGGAAGATTCCAAGTGGTGTGTCATAGAGTTTGACACAACCTCCTGAGAGCCTCTAAGGTCAGGACCGCATGAGAGGCGGTCAAAGACTGACCGTGAGCCGCATGGAGCAGATGGTATACGGCTGGAATTGGTGGCCGTGCAGGCTGTCTGCATGCGGCTGGCATTTGTGGCCGCATGAACCTTCTGTATGAGGCTAAAAGCGGTGGCTGCATAAGCAGTCTGCATGCGGCTGGCAGTCGTGGCCGCATGAGCCTCCTTCATGCGGCTGGAAGTTTTGGCCGCATGAGCCTTCTGCATGCGGCTGGCTTCTGTGGCCGCACGAGTCATCATGCGGCTGGTGCCCTTATGTGGCTTTTTCTTGGACCGCATGGAGTTCCTTTTTGCCCCTGCAAGTCCAGCATGGTAGTATTTTCCTCTGCCAAACTTGGGGACAGCAGAGTCCTCTATGGTCTGAAGTGGGGCCGCACGAGAGTCTTTCCCGCCATTTTGGGCAGCAGGGAGCATTTTCTCCAGAGCTTGGGGAGGAGCAAATGATTTGGGCCTCCACTCCCTACGAGCCTTCTTCGTGCGGGCTCACTTCTGGACCGGGCCAGCGCTCCCGTCAGAGAGCATTTCTTCAAACGCCTGTTGGTCGAAGCGGACGACCAGCATCTGTTGAGTGGAGCCCAGTTTGGCGGCGTTCGATTGCGTCACCAACTCCTCAGCCGTGGAGAAGTTAGTCCCCAGCAGAGTCACCATCGTATTTGCCATTGATTGTAAAAGAACAGAACAGTTTTATGGGAGGACTGGAATTTTACTTCACAACACAAACTCGTTCGTACAAAAAAAGGCTAGGGATGAAAACCTAGGTACAGCAATCTAAATACAATTGTTTAGTTTTTCTGGGGCATGACGGTAGAGGCTCGGGAGAGTGATATCAACTCTGCCTTACTCCTTTGACGATCGGACGTAGCCTTGGCTCTGATGAAGAAATGCTCTCGGGATGTGTGGGGTGACTCTTCTGTGCGCCACTGCTCTCTCTGCGCCTGTCTCTGTCTATCTTTGTCTCCGTCCTCTTTTGCAAGGGAATGGCACCTTGCTATTTATAGGAGTGGGGTACGATAAGTAGGGTTTGCAATGATTGCTCCTTGTAAAGTGGGCGGTTATGATTTGCCTTCATCTTGTTTGTTGGAAATTAATCTGGGCCGTTAATATTGATTGTAACAAATCTGGGCAGTTAATGTTGATTGTACCAAATCTGCATGGGCAGTTAATGTTGATTGCAACAAATCTGCATCGTGATGATTTGTTGATATCAGCAAATCTGAGTGAATAAATCTTGGTCAATCTCCTGCCACGTGTCCCAACTGCCTGTTATGTCGATTGCCATAAATCTGGATTGTTAGGATTTGATCAACTCCTGCCACGTGTCCCAACTGCTGCGAGCCGTATGGAGGACTGTCATAGTTGGGCCGCATGAGTGTGGCCTCGTGTTAGAGCCGCATAAGGGTGGCCTTATCTGAACCGTATGGAAGTCCTTTAATCTGAGCCGCATGAAGGTGTTTGCCATTGATTATAATAGAACAAAATAGTTATATCGGAGGACTGGACTTTTACCTCACAATACAAACTCGCTTGTACAAAGAAAGCCTAGGGACGAAAACCTAGGTACAACAATCTAAGTACAATTGTTTAGTTTTTCTGGGGGGTAATGATAGAGGCTCGGGAAAGCGACGGTAGCTCTGTCTTACTCCTTGGACGATCAGACGTAGCCTTGGCTCCGGTGAAAAAATGCTCTTGGATTTATGGAGAGACTCTCTTGCGCCTTCGGTTGCTAGATCTCCGGATGTCTCTGTAGTGCTCTCTCTCTTTGCTCCGCTCTTCTCTCTCTTTGTCTGTCTTTGCCCCTTTTGCAAGGGAATGGCACCTTGCTATTTATAAGAATGGGATGTGCTCATTAGGGTTTGCCAATGATTGCCTTCTGCAGAAGTCGGCGGCTAAGGATCACTTAATCTGGGCCCTTCATCTTGAATGTAATAAATCTGAGTAATTAATATGATTGTATCAAATTTCTGTGGGCAATAAATATTGATTGCCATGAATATTCGTGATTTGTGATAGCCTGCCACGTGTCCCATTAGCTTGATTTGATTTGACCTGGGCAATTATGACGATTGCAACAAATCTACTTTTATTGGGATTTGTTAGCACCCATAACTCCAGGAAAGATAAGACCGCCACGTGTCTCTATTGTCGTAAAGAGCGCCACGTGTCAGCCGCATAAGGATTGGCAGCCGCATGAAAAAGGGGCAGTCGCATGGGGATGGGCAGCCACATGGGGATGAACAGCCGCATGAAGATGGGCAGCCGCATGAGGATAGGCAGCCGCATGCTGACGGGCGGCCGCATAAGGGATGCAGCCGCATCAAGATGGGTGGCCGCATGAAGTAGGCGACCGCATGAAATGGGCGGCCGCATAAATACAGTAGCCGCATGCCTCGGGGCTCGGTGGATTCTGTCAGCTGTGAAAAGATTTCCTCCTCTTCCCTAGGAACACGCTTTTATGTCAGTCATTATTGCACCTTTATGTTAGAGCTGTCATTTGTCAGAGCTGTCAGCTGTCAGGGCATTAAATACAGCAAAAGACGAAGGAAAGAGCTGTTGAAGGCCACGTGGCTCCTCTCTGGGCCGCACGGAATTGTTCGAGCCGTATAGACTCTTGAGCCGTATGGACCCCTGAGCCGCATGGGCTCTCTGAGCCGCATGGAGATCCTTGACCGTATGGACCTTTCTTCATTCTTTTCCATGCTTCTACAAGACCACCTTCAATGTTTTCAATTTACAAAATTGAAATACTTTGAATAAGAAGCATGGCTAGGTATAAACTCTTCTGGCCGTATAGGATGTTCTGGCCGCATGGATGTCCCAGCCGCAGGCCCCCCTTTCAGTCGCACGACCATCTGAGCTGCATGGTCGTTCCAGCCGTATGGCCATCTGAGCCGCATGGGCTCCTTGCCACGTCTTCATGTCATGTGTGCAAATCTTTTGCATTGATTGCCTTTGATTTGCTGTCAGATTTAAGGTCGCTTTTTGGGGCAGGATCCTAAGAGTTTAGCCTTAAATAATCAGATCGCCTTGATAACCGAAGAGTCGGTTATACTGCACATGGATCGATGCGTCGGTCCATTGGGGTTCTGCCTATAAATAGCAGAGTGTTTGGAAAGAAGACTTCCTCTGCTTTCTGCTCTTGTCCTAGCTCTTTTGTTCTCGTTCTCCTTCTTTGATCGTAGTAATGGCTCCCAAGAAGACTGTTGCGGCGAAGGGTAATAAGGTGGCGTCTTCGTCGACTGCGGCACCCGAAGCTCAGTTCGACGTTCGTCCTGCTGTTAAAGGTAGGGATTTGGGAAAGTCATATTCTTTGAAACCCTAACGACGACTCTGTTGCATGCTGTATGCACAAGCCTTTTTTATGCATACTATTTTGAGTTGTATAGGCCGCATACATGTCCCATAATCGAGCCGTATGGGGTATATCCCATGTCCGAGCCGTATATGAGTTGTTTTAGTGGGCCGCTTGAGTGCTTCGTAAGCCGAATCACATAATAACCTGTCAATCAGATCCTCATGAGTCCCCCGCGTAAGGCTCTGACCATCATTTGACTTTGTTTCTTTTTATCTTTGATTCTTGCAGCAACCCTACCGAAGGCTGAGATCATTGTGAAGGAAGAGTTGCTGCCCCCTTTTAAACAGGAATCATCGCTTGTTAAGGAGGAGGTAACACCAGGAGCAGAGGAACAGAACGGAGAGCTGGCGCCCATTGCTGTAAAGGAGGAGCCCCAGTTTGAAGGCAGTAGTGCTGGGAGTTCTGATCCCCCTATCTCGGACGAGGATCTTGCTCAAGTTCATCCTTCATATGCAAAATGGTTGAGGGTTTGATATATACGTCCCCGCAACTAGGATTCGTGGGCTCTCCCAAATGTCCATCTTTGTTTTGATACTTCTGTCTGTCTTTAGCTGCGGTTTATGTCTTGTTTCTTTTGGACATCGATGTAATCTCTTTCCCTTCTTGTCTGAATGAAATAATATAGAACTTTTCTGGCTTGTTAATGAGACGTAGTCATATGAATGTCACTGATTTTGAACGGAATACATTCGTTCTGTTCTTTGTTTTGTAGGAGTTGTCCCAATGGGTGACTTTTTTGTGGACCTATTATCCTTGGCGTACCCTGGTTCTGGATACGGATAATAAGTTGGGAGAGAACCAACATATTTACTCAGAGGTAATGAGGACATAGCAAATATAAAGGTTTCTTCGATGGAGCCTTCCCACTCAGAGGTAACGAGGACATGGTAGAAGTGGGCTCCATGAAGGGGGGTACATAGAACGACTCAGAGGTAATGAGGACAAAGAAGTTCTATGTGAGGGGGCGGTTTGTTTTTGGTGGAAGTGAAGACAACTCAGAGGTAACATCGACTTGGTTGTTCTGGAGAATTTGTGGATCGGTTACCCTTTTTTGTGTACTGAAAGTACGGGTATTGGATCATGAGGAGGGAGGTCTTTTAGGAAGAAAGTTCAGAGGTATGATCATATATGACTTACTGCCTGAAAGATGCAATATAGATTTAACTATAGTGTCCAGAATGCAAGTTCAGCGGTACCTGCGGGTACATAACTCGACAAGCTGGAAGATTTGGAGTCGACATATGAGTTCAGCGGTACCGGCGGGTACGTAACTCACCATTGTAGAAGATTTGTAGTTGGGATGTGAGGTCAACGGTACCGGTGGGTACATAACTCATCATTCTATAATATTTGTAGTCGGGATGTGAGTTCAGCGGTACCAGCGGGTACGTAACTCGTCATCTGGAAGATTTGTAGTCTCGCTGTGAGTTCAGTAATACCAGCGGGTACGTAACTCGTCATCTTGAATATCTGTAGTCGGGGTGTGAGTTCAGCGATACAAGCGGGTACATAACTCGTCATCTGGAAGATTTGTAGTCTGGCTGTGAGTTCAGCAGTACCGGCGGGTACGTAACTCATCATTCTGGAAAATTTGTAGTCTGGCTGTGAGTTCAGCGGTACCGGCGGGTACGTAACTCGTCATCTTGGGGGATGTCGTTTTAGACATAATACTTCTTTAGGAACTTGTCGTTGATGGGCAACATAAGCAAGTCTCCATTTTGTTTTGCGAGGCGGTAAGCTCCGTTAGAGAATACAGCGTCGATGATGAACGGGCCTTCCCACTTTGGCTGGAACTTACAGACGATTTTGTGAGTCATTACCATCGGCCTCCGAACTGCCAGAACGAGGTCGCCCACCTGGAATGTTCTGATTTTAACCTTCTTGTTGAAGGCTCCAGAGATACGTGCCTGGTACAGCTTGATTCATTGTTGAGCTGAAAGGCGCTTCTCATCTAGGGCCTCTAACTCTTGTAGTCGGCGATGGTGATTATCATCTATCGTCAACCGATAGGTGAGAGCGACACGGAGTGAAGGGATTTGGGTCTCCAGTGGGAGTACTGCCTCACTCCCGTATACCAGAGAGAAGGGTGTGTTCCCGGTGGCAGTCCGTACTGTAGTCCGGTATGCCCACAGGCATTCACCGAGCTTTTCATTACAGTCGCGTTTGTTTGATGACATGAATTTCTTGAGAAGCTTGATGATTGTTTTGTTGAATGCTTCAGCCAGACTATTAGTCGCGGGGTTGTATGGTGTTGAAGCAATATTCTGGATGCGGTGTTTGTCGCAAAACCGATAGAAGACATGGCTCGCGAACTGCAGACCATTGTCGTGGATGATCCTTCGAGGCAGCCTAAAGTGATAGATGACGTGATGCTTGAGGAAGCTGATCACGTTTGAAGTCTTCACTTCAGCCAGCAGAACAGCCTCCGCCTATTTGGAGAAGTAATCTGTGATTGCAAGTATGAAGCGATATCCTCGAGACAAACGCGGAATGATTGGAGCAATGATGTCCATTCCCCATGCTTCGAATGGCCAGGATGCTACAGTCGGATGTAGAAACTCGGAGGGCTGGTGGATGAAATCAGCATGGACTTGACACGCTTTGTATTTTCGTGCATAGTCTATCGTATCTGCAACCATCGTGGGCCAGTAGTAGCCCATTCGACGAAGACGATCTTATAGTTTCGGGCCAGGCTGATGGGCTCCGCAGATGCCGTCGTAAGCTTCACGCACGGCTTCTTTGGCTTCTGTATTTGATAGGCACCGAAGTAGTACTCTGTCATATGATCATCGATACAGCATTTTCGTCTCTGTATCATAATAGAATCTGAGGGAACGCCTTCTGATGGACGTAGCCTCCTTCGGATTCTCTGGCAGGATGTCGTAGACGACAAAGTCGATGAATGGCTGCCTCCAATCTGGTGTTTTGTCGATTATCATAGTGGAGTGACTCTCTACACACTGAACATTATTCCTGAGACAGACCAGTTCATGGCCTATGATGTCAACCAGATGATGAGCATGATTCGAAACTGGTAAAGAAGCGGCGAGACTTGCTAGGGCGTCGGCTTCGATGTTTTGGAGCCTGGGAACGTGCTCTATGAAGAACCCCTCCAGGGACGAGATGATGTCGATCGCTATTTGGTGGTAGGGGATCATGTCTTCATGGAAAACCTCGTATGAACACCGAATCTGATTGACGATTAACTGTGAATCATCGTATGCTTCAAGGTGCTCTACCCCCAGCTCTTTTGCCAGTCGGAGGCCAATAACCAGGGTATTGTACTCGGCCACATTATTTGAACAGGGCTCTGTGTGGGAGTAAGCCCGACTAATTACTAACCCGAAGGGAGAAATTAGCACTACTCCAACTCCAGCGACGATGTTGCCCTTAGGCCCAGTTCTTGAAGCGCCGTCGAAGAACATTCGCCATATGGTATCATTGGAGGCCATATTCGAATTAACGACCTCGTCTGGAATCTCTTCATCTATTTTGGTTGACTCCGATCCTGGATGAGCGGCTAAAAAGTCTGCCAGGGCTTGACCTTTAACAGCCTTCTGTGGGACGAAGATCATGTGGTAAGGGGACAGTAATATCGCCAGGTAGCGATGCGAGAGCTGAGTGCACCCAGCTTGGTCATGAGAACCCTGAGGGGATTAACTCTTGATATGACATGGATGGTCTGTCCCGTGACGTAATGTCGCGTCTTCTGAATGGCAAAAACCAAAGCAAGGCACTCTTTTTCTACGGCAGTATATCGGTGCTCCGGCCCCATCATCATTCGGCTGAGGTAATATATGGCTTATTCGTGGCCTGCCTCATTGTTTTGTGCTAGCGGAGCACCGAGAGAATGCTCCATCGCTCGTACATAGAGCAAGAATAGTTTTCCAGGAATCGAGGCTACCAGGACTGGAGGGTTCGTCAGATATTCTTTGATGCTGTCGAAAGTGCGCTGGCATTCTTCATCCCATATGAATGAAACACCTTTCTTCATGAGGTGGGTGAATGGCTTGCATCGTCCGGAGAGGTTAGAAATAAACCTCCTGATGTAGGCTAGCCTCTGACGAAGATGGGCTTTGGAGAAGATTCATCACCGAGGTCGACTTGTATAACCTCATCCTCGGTAGGCGGCTCTCTTTGTTCGAACCGCTTCTCCCACTGCACATCTACTTGCTGTGCACACAGTTCTAACTCAAGAAGTTCAGGAATGTCTTCATCTTCTTCGTAGGCGTCGGCCAATGCCATATTGACGGACCATACTTGCCTGAGCATGTCCCCGATGCTGGTGTCTGAGCGGAAGTGGGTGATCCGGTTGAGCGTGAATGCCAGTCGCATTCCTCGTCTGAGCTTTCAGGTGTCGTGGCAGGCGTGACATAACCTAGTCCACGTCTGTTTTTGTAGTAATCTTGTGGTTTCCCAGCCGGGACTGGCGATTGCACGGGTAGTCACCGTCCAATGCCGAAGTTCAAGCCCGGTGTAGTTTCCCGATAATATCCTTGTTTTTGTATAAGGGACTTGGATTGGAAACTATACAGATAAAGGGACAACCTCTCGATGTCGGGTTCGAGCTCAAATTCTTCTGTCTTGAAGGGCTATGGACCATTTTTCTGGCCGAAAATGATCGGGTGATTGCCTCCCTCGATTATGCGGTAAGCGTCTTCCACTGGAGTAACTTGGTTGGTGGGGTAGACATTTGTCACTTGTGTGTGCAGGTGAGTGCCTATACCGTGTTCCATAGCATACATTGTACAGAGCTTATTAAGCTTGAGATAATTCAAAGATAGCCCTTTATTGATGAAGTAAGGTATCTTTTCCAGCGGGATTACATCATCTGCGGATGGAACATCAGTGTGAGCAGCCACATACTTGGCCAGTTTCGGTTCTTCCTCGGCCACCCCCTGTATAAATGAAGACTGAGAGGATTACTTGGGCAGCTTGATTATCAGGGACTCCATGGGTGGAGCAGAATGTGGAGTTGTTGGCACACTAGCCACCCCTAGTTTGGTGCTCGGTGCTGGGCGGGGAGTGGTTGGCTGGCTAACAGTCCCTGGCTTGGTGCTCGATTGCCGATTCATTCTGGGAAGACGAATTATCATTGGCTTGACAGGGGGATTGAGCTCTCCTGTTTGTTGCTGGCTAGCTTTTGGCAGCCTGATTGTCAGTGGCTCTGTCGTGGGTCTAGACACTTGGCCAGACCTTGGCAGTCGGATTATCAATTGTTCCTTCTGTGTAGAGAGGCTAATTATGTCCTTACACAGAGTGGCTGTAAGGGGTGCAGTTATGCCAGGCTTGCGGGCTTGGAGATGGATCGTCAGAGGTTCTTCTGATCCGGGTGCTGCCTCAGTTTGAGCTTGTGTGTCTCCTTCGACAAGGTGCCTCTTTGACTTTTCGTACAAGCAGGTGTCCGAGTAGTAAGACTCGACCCCAGTGAAAGGATCGATGTCGGCAAATCGTGTATCCAAGGACGCCCCAGGAGAATGTTGTAAGAAGTGTCCGCATCTATGACATAACAAGTCACTTCTGACTGCAGGTCGCCGATTTGACACTTCAGGCAAATTTTCCAAATAGGGTAGCTCCTGCCCGAATTAAAACTGCTGATGGCAGTGCTTGTCAGCGTCAGGCGGTGCATTGGGATACGCAGATGATGTAGTAGACTCTTTGGGATGATGCTTATGGAGGACCCGGGGTCGATATGCATTCGATCGACCTTGATATCGCCAATGTACCCAGTATAATAGAGAGGGCGATCGTGCAGGTTGGTTTTGATGAGCATGTCCTGTGGAGTGAAGAAAATGTTCGGTATTGACCCTGTGCAAGCGCTGTTCTGGAGATCTGCCGACGAATCTTCCCCGGTGAGATTGGATTGAGCCAAATAAGCGTCGGCATTCTGGAGTGCTTCACTTAGTGCGATGCGGACATCCTTGGAGAGTCTCAAGAGCTCATATAGCGATAATTTGGCTGGTATGTTGGCTAATTGGGCCATGATGTCGAAGTTGTAGGGCTTCTCCAGCCCATGAGGCGTCTCCCTTCGGAGCGGTTTGTCGAAGCGAGTCTCCTTTGGCCTAGGCTTGTCGGTCGTCGAAGGCTGCGGCGGTCCTAAAGCATTAGCAGCTGTTGTTTGAGGGTCTTCAGCCGAGTTACCAGGTGGAGGTTAGATTTGTGCGCCGAAGCGGATAATAACAGTGGTAGCTTCTTCGACCTCTGCCGAGATCGTGCGGCATGATTTGACTTTTCCATTCTTCTTTTTGCTGGTGGCGGGAGGTGTAGACTGAGTCACCTCAGTTACCGAGTCCGGATGGACCCACATGATCTCTCCTCGTGATGTAGCAAGGGACACTAGACCCACAGCTTGGTCTCGGGGAGGTGGAAGGTTAGAGACCTCCATCTTTGCTCTGGGGATGGGCACTACTCCGTCTTGAGTCTTTGTCAGAAGGAAGCTGCCGAATTGTACTGACACCATGTTGCCTGCCATGGTCACCTCTTCGAAATCAATGGCGAGGGCATTAGAATCGATGAGATGTTGGACGTACCGCTTCAGCTGGAAGCAGTCTTGTGTAGCATTGTGAACATAGCGATGCTAATAGCAGTACTTGGGACTTTCCATATCTGCAGGATGAGGCTCACACCTTGGAGGAGGGAGCTGAATTCGTCCTCCTTGGATGAGCATGTCTAGGATGGGTTTAACATAGCCGTCCTCGAAGGAATAGGTCATCTGAGGCCACTGCTTTTCCTCCGGCTTCGATTCGGGCTTTGGGGCTGTGTCGGCCACCATAGCCTGCTTGCCCTTGTTGTCTCGGTTGTTGGAGAAATTACCACCGTTGTTGATGTTGATGTTAGGGTATTTGTCCTTGTCTTCTCCTTCCGAGATGTGCAATCCCAGTTGGCGGGCTTTCTTCACCTTGTCTTCTGCGCTAGTGGCACTGATGATGAATGTATTCCAATCCCTGAATTGACTTTCGCCCATCCAGAGGCTGATTGTGGGAAGCAGTACCTTTTGGCAAATTTCAATCAAGAAGGAATCAGGGTTGTCGGACGACAGCTTCATCGCGGTTTGGCGAAACCGCTCGATATAATTTCTTGTTAGCTCATTTTCTCCCTGAACAACATCCATGAGAGTGGATATTGTCACGTCTTGTCCTACTTCATAGAATCTCTCTAGGAACATGCGTTTGAAGCCGGTGAATGAGTAGATGAAATTGTCCGGTAAGTTGCGATACCAGTCGAAGGCGACCCCCTCCAATGCTCCGATGAACAACCGCGTAAGGATGGCGTCGTCATGAGGTAGATGGTAGATTGTGACTTCGAAGTAGGTGATGTACCTGCTTGCAGATGTCTTCCCATCATATGGATTGATGTGGAATGGTTTATATTTTGGTGGGAAGGGAATATATCTCCACGCGGCAGGATACAGTTGTCGTACTCTGAGGTCCTGGCAATTTTCCCGGGCTTGAAACATGGCTCGGAGCTCTTGGACCTCCCTTCTCACCTCTCTGGCCTCGTCTGCAGCAGTGGAGGCCGATATTTTAGGAGGATTATCGCCCGGGTTTGGTGCAGCTGAGTTCGAGTCCGTATTGACCGCGAGACCCAATCTCGTTTGGCCAGGCGTCCTTCCTTGCAGAGTGGGGATGGCTGCCTTGATCTTATCCACGGACTTGACCAAACCATGCAGTATGGCCTCCATAGTATCGATGCGTTGGCGATCACTGGGACCCTCTTGGTTGCTGTCCGTCATGAATACCGTTTTTATATGATGAGAGGTAGAAGGAGCGGTAGAGGACGTGCCTTCTGAATCGTACCCTCGTTCAGAAAAGTCGTCGGGATATGTGGAAATGTTCTCTTCTGGTTCGGACTTGAAAAGAGTGGTACCCCCAGCTTCAGAGCTTGCCTCTTTTCGAGAGTCGTGGACGTCCTCGGGGACGTCGAGATTTGATGTATCTGGGTCATCCTCTTGGAACACCGGATTATCGTAGATATTTGGAGGGGTGCTACCCCCAGTTCCAGTGTCTCCGAGTGTGGACGACGAATCCCCAAGTGTGGAAGATTTTGTTTTCGAGCGGGTCCCTTGGTAAACTCCTCCTGCAACGGTGGTAGACAACCGTTTAGAAGAAAGTTTCTTGGTTATGCCGGTTGAAATTTTCGGGCTAGAGATATTTGCTTTCTTCCCTCTCCCGCCGTCGGGAATCTTCAGAGCAGAATTGCAGGAAGCGACGAGAAGCGCCTCATCTTCTAAGCTCAGGCGTCACAATCGTCGGAAGACGGACCGTCGGTCTGCTTGTACCATCGCCTTACTGCAGTAGCAGTTGACAATGACTTGGGTGCAGTGCTGCCCGTGGGAGGATTCTCCGTACACCGAGGCCTCTCATCTTTCCTTGCGCTTGTGGAGGATAACCTCACGCAAGTCAGATGGGTCTGGAACGACCATGTTTGTTCCCTGGGTTTTGGAAGACTTTTGGGAACCACTCTGCCCGTTTGCCGTCGGGGGCTGGACTCGAGTGGTTCTGTACAACTTCCCATTAGAGGCCCGTATTATAGTATGTGGAGCGCTCGGATGGTCAGAGGTCAGGACAGCGGACTGAGCTTACCAAGCTCGTGCTGCCTTGGACTTCTTCACTCTAGTGCGTGAGGGCACATAGTAGAAAGAGTCTAAGTGGTGCTGGAGAGAGTCAGACATGTTTTCTCGGGAGCACGAGAGATCAGGAGCATAGGAGAGGCAATCGAAGACCGAGCCGCGTGGAGCAGGCGACATGCGGCTGGAATCAACAGTCTTCATACGGCTGGCAGTCATAGCCGTATGGGCTTTCTTCATGTGGCTGGAAGTCCCAGCCGTATGAGTCTTCTCCATGCGGCTGGGAATCTTGGCCGCATGAGTGTTATGCATTCGGCTGGTAGTTTTGGCCGCATGGTCATCATGCATGCGGCTGGCAAGTTTGGCCGCATGAGTCTTCGTCTTGCGGATAGTACTTTTGTTCGATTTCTTCCTAGAGCACATAGAATCACTCTTTGTCCCTGCAAGTCCAGCATCATAGTACTTTTCTCTGCCGGACTTGGGGACAACAGAGTCTTCTATGGCTTAAAGTGGGGCCGCATGAGAGTTGCCTTCGCCGTCTTGGGCAGCAGAGAGTACTCCGTCCAGAGCTTGGGGAGGAGCGAATGACTTGGGTCTCCACTCCTTGCGGGCCTTCTTCGTGTGGGCTCACTGCTGGACCGGGCCAGCGCTTTCGTCGGAGAGCATTTCTTCAAACGCTTGTTGGTCGAACCGGGCGACTAGCATTTGTTGAGTGAAGCCAAGTTTGGCTGCGTCTGATTGCGTCACCAACTCCTCAGCCGTGGAGAAGTTAGTCCCCAGCAGAGTCGCCATCGTGTTTGCCATTGATTATAAAAGAACAGAACAGTTATATCGGAGGACTGGACTTTTACTTCATAATACAAACTCGCTTGTACAAAGAAAGCCTAGGGACGAAAACCTAGGTACAACAATCTAAGTACAATTGTTTAGTTTTTCTGGGGGGTGATGATAGAGGCTCGGGAAAGCGACGGCCACTCTGCCTTACTCCTTGGACGATCAGACGTAGCCTTGGCTCCGGTGAAGAAATGCTCTTGGATTTGTGGGGAGACTCTCTTGCGCCTTCGGTTGCTAGATCTCCGGATGTCTCTGTAGTGCTCTCTCTCTCTCTTTGCCCCGCTCTTCTCTCTCTGTCTGTCTCTGTCCCTTTTACAAGGGAATGGCACCTTGCTATTTATAAGAATGGGATGTGCTCATTAGGGTTTGCCAATGATTGCCACCTTCAGAAGTCGGCGGCTAAGGATCACTTAATCTGGGCCCTTCATCTTGAATGTAATAAATCTGAGTAATTAATGTGATTGAATCAAATTTTTGTGGGCAATAAATATTGATTGCCATGAATATTCGTGATTTGTGATAGCCTGCCACGTGTCCCATTAGCTTGATTTGATTTGATCTGGGCAATTATGACGATTGCAACAAATCTACTTTTATTGGAATTTGTTAGCACCCATAACTCCAGGGAAGATAAGACCGCCACGTGTCTCTATTGTCGTGAAGAGCGCCACGTGTCAGTCGCGTGAGGATTGGCAACCGCATAAAAAAGGGGCAGTCGCATGGGGATGGGCAGCCGCATGGGGATGAACAGCCGCATGAAGATGGGCAGTCGCATGAGGATAGGCAGCCGCATGCTGACGGGCGGCCGCATATGGGATACAGTCGCATGAAGATGGGTGGTCGCATGATGTAGGCAGCCGCATGAAATGGGCGGCCGCATAAATACAGTAGCCGCATGCCTAAGGGCTCGGTGGATTCTGCCAACTGTGAAAAGATTTTCTCCTCTTCCCTAGAAACACGCCTTTATGTCAGTCATTATTGCGCCTTTATGTCAGAGCTGTCATTTGTCAGATCTGTCAGCCGTCAGGGCATTAAATACAGCAAAAGACGAAGAGAAGAGCTGTTGAAGGCCACGTGGCTCCTCTCTGGGCCGCATGGAATTGTTTGAGCCGTATAGACTCTTGAGCCGCATGGACCCCTGAGCCGTATGGGCTCTCTGAGCTGCATGGAGATCCTTGGCCGCATGGACCTTTCTTCATTCTTTTCCATGCTTCTACAGAAGGTGGCAACCGCATGAGGGTGGCAGCCGCATGAAAGTGGCAGCCGCATGAGGGTGGCAGCCGCATGAGAGTGGCAGCCGCATAGAGATGGCAGCCGCATTAAGTTGGCAGCCGCATGAGAGTGGCTGCCGCATGAGGAATGGTAGCCGCATAGGGAGCTTCGGAATTGGTGGATCGTGCCAGCTATAAAGATTTTCTTCGTTTCCCTAGGAGCACGCCATTATGTCAGAGTCATCATTGCAGCTTTATGTCAGGGCTGTCAATTCATCTTTATGTCAGAGCTGCCGTGTTGCGTCAGAGCATTAAATGAGGCTGCTGCTTGATGGCCAGCTGTAGAGGCGAACCGCATAGGGCCACGTGGCTTTTACCCGAGCCACATGGAGCTATTGGGGATTTCTGAGCCGCATGAAGCTCTGAAAGGCTTTCGAGCCACATGTAGCTCTAGAGGACTCTTGAGCCGCATGAAGCTCTAGGAGATTCTTTGAACCGCATAAGACTCCCTCTGTTTTGAGTCGTATGGACTTTCCTGTTCTTTTCCATGCTTCTACACGCCCTTATCCTTCTTCTGCATATAATAGTGATGACTCGCCACTTCTTTGAAGACAGCCATCATCTCCTCGTCTTTGTCCCCTAGGACTTGGAACTCCTCGTTAGTCGGGAAGTACTCCTCGTAGGGTTCTGATCCCCAAGAAAGTCTCGACACCTCATACATTTCATGAAGTGCAAGTCCTAGCCCTATCGGAGTGAAGAAGGTCCCGGTCTGGGTATTAAACATCTCCAGAAGCGCAAGGAACATATGCATGTTGATGTCGACGCCCGCCTGGGTGGCACGGATAGTGGAAGTCAGCCCAATCTCCCTGAGTTTGGTTCGAAACTTCGTCAGAACCCAGTGTGTCAGCCTATCCCACTTGGATACATAATGGCACCAATCCACTACCCAAAATTTACCCTTCGGGTACGACCACTTTGATGATAGTATACGATTAACGAAAGTCGAAGCACCAAAGGCAAAATTGTCGGCAGGGACGTCACTATAAATACTCCCAGGATGCAGAGTTTGCCAGAAGAAAGAGGATCCAGCCCGCTTGGCGGCCAAATTATCCCTCTAGTTTGAGGTAGCATCGATCCTGATGGTGCCCGCCACCGCTCCCCCCTAAGACGGGGTTAGCTTCCATGTCATCCTCCTCTTGGAAGCAAGACGACAGAAGGCAGTCAAAGGCCATTGATGCTCGAGCAACATAATAAACATGTTCACCCCCTGGATGTGAAGAACCAATCTTCCTTGATCCTCAACACCTTCGCTTCAGTAGAAGTGAGGCAATCCCCAAACAGGAACCCAGGCTTCAAGAAAGTTGCATCTCCAGAAATGGCAGGTTTCAAACTTCCACGCTCCATCATTCGTTAGAGGAACACATACTCTTGTTCCCAATTTGGATCATTCTCTCGGAAGGCTGATCCAGCATGATGGCAGCTCGGACATAATTTATCACCTCCTCGTTATAGTAAACTTCCATCTGACAGAGAGCAGCGTCTAGAAGTACTTCGTTCAAAAATGAGACGGTCATCGAAACTGGCGGTCAGGGAAAGATAACAAAGACTCAGATATGTTAAAATAACAAAAATAGCTTGCCCGTATTCTCATCATAAGCGCACACACTGAACCAAGGCTCAGGCACATCTGAAAAGAAGCTTCAGTGCATCATCAGGACTCGAAGTCTATGCACATCAGCAACAAGCTTCAGCACATCATCAGGACTCGCAGTCCATGCGCATCAGCAAGAAACTTCAGCACATCATCAGGACTTGAAGTCCATGCGCATCAGCAAGAAGCTTCAGCGCATCATCATGACTCGAAGTCCATGTGCATCAACAAGAATCTTCAGCGCATCATCAGGACTCGAAGTCCATGTGCATCAGCAGGAAGCTTCAGCGCATCATCGGGACTCGAAGTCCATGCGCATCAGCAAGAAGCTTCAGTGCATCATCAGGACTCGAAGTCTATGCGCATCAGCAAAAAGCTTCAGCGCATCATCAGGACTCGAGGTCCATGTGCGTCGGCGTATGTGAGTTCTAAAAAAATATATAAAGTACTGAAAGGTACGGCAAAGAATGACAAGAATACCCACCAATCACTATCGGTCGAACGTCGGTGGGCGTCCTGGGGACATCGTCAACATTGACCTCCGCAGGTTCTTTTTCTTTGCTTCGCCCTCAGCCAGCACCACCGCGAGGAGTCTTAGGGGCCATTCTTCAAGTTTCGAGAGAATTTCTTAAGACACAAAGAAGAAGAAGAAAACAAAGAAGAGAGACTCTCTCTCCATCAGATGCCTTTTTATAGGCTTGGTCACATGCGTGAACCGATAAAGGGTGACGTCAGCCGCCACTTGGGGTTCTACAAAATGATAACTGCGGATATTCAAAAGATCATCATTAATAAAAAGAGGCGTTATCATTTACATTTAAAGGAAGTATGTGCCTCATCATATCATGCGCGGAGCAGTCATATGCCCAGAACAGGCATACGCTCCATCGAAGACATGCGCCCACCATGCTTCTTATTCAAAGTATTCCAAAACTTGACAAAAAGTTTTGAAAACTTTGAAGGGGGTCTTGTAGAAGCATGAAATTTTTGGCGCATCTACTATGAGCCCTAGAACAAACATGCGCCGAGAGTTCAATACATCAAAAAATAGTAAGAGATAGTTAACACACAAAAAAAGGATCTTGACTAGAGACTATTTTTTTACATAAAAGACCATTTACAGAAAGTGAAAAAAGTCTAAAAATAGCAAGGCATATTGAAAAAGCTGCTGCACAGGCTCATCAGCTACGCACATCAAGACAGCAGCTACGCAGGCGCACCAAGACATCGTCTCAATCAGGCGTATCGTTTCAGCGTCTCATTCAGGCACATCACGTTGATGTCTCATTATAGGCGATTCACTTCATCTCAACCAAGTGGTTCGGCTAAAGGAAGCAGTCCTTTGAACATAACTCGAGTGGGTGATCAACCCCACTCTAGCTGGAGGAAGAGCTCTCCAAAGCCCAAGGGAGATGGAAGCACCACAATTCCGATCTGGGGCTCTTCCAGCATAACAAAGATGGGACGCGAATGTCCCGATCTTTGGATGCAACAGGCACCTTCGGCCTGCGTCGGAATCCCGCGATCCCGACTTTTGGATGTAACAATCACCTTCATGAGTGCATACCAAGACAACTCGACGCATCTTCACCTTCGAGAGCATCTCGTTGATAGAACGTACACGGGCAAAGAGGTGCATCTCTACACTGAGTAAACGAAGGAAAATGGGGAACAAAACCCTCTCCTTGCTGCTATTTATAGCTTGGACAAATCAGACCCATGCGCCAAGTGGCAGGCTCTCCGAAGTCCGTGCAACGAACGTTTATGGAATGAATATGTCTTTTCAAAATCAGCCCAGTCAACATGTACAATCAAAACATTGGGAACCCAACAGTCGGGCCTTGGTGGATGCACAGTATGGTAAATCCCTGTGCCTCCTTCTGATGCGCCCAAAATAGAGTTCGAGCCCATGCGCGTACGATCCGAGCATTTAATTCTGGGTGACAGGCTGGACAGAAGCCTATGCGCCTGTCACATCGAGCATTTAATGCCGCATGACAAAGGCGGCAACACGTCCCTCGAAGAGTCTCCAACACTTAGTATAAGATGAGGGGTCGATGACATCAGTACATCATTTTGTTTGGTCGGTCGAGCTACCTTGCCACGTGGCCAACCAAAGCCATATACTACCACAGCCATGCACCCAAATCTTTGCGTGCGCCCCAAAGCCATGCACTTGGACTCGCTCTTGATCCCTAAAGACAACTGCTAAAGTCCTCTCCATGCGCCCAATCCTAGACGCATCCTGTCAGATCATTCTCTATCAAATCTGAGATCTTTGAGCCACGGACATACGCCATGTGTCCTTTGACTCAGTTCAGTCCACGAAGGGGTACCAATCACCAAAGATCTCAGCAGCCGAAGAATCCTCTCAGCTGCCATGTGTCTGCTCTTCTGCAGCCCACAGGCACAACAGGAAGGATTCAATCCCCAAATCAGGGCGCATCAACAATGCGCCCCCGCCAGCATCAACCACGTGGCGTTCCTACGTCCAGGCGCATCTGACATATGCGCGCATGAGCAGCCAGCCTATAATCTATAAATAGAAGGATCATTCCTTCATCATATACACACACAGACAAGGACAGACATACATACTCAGAGAGAAGCACCTCCACAGAGGCCAGAAGAGACACTTAACGTCCACTTCTCCTCGCAACACTCCGACATCCAGAGTAACCCATACCTTTAAAGAATCTAAAATCGTCGTCAGATCGTCAACGGAGTCAACACATTGCCACTCGCTCCATCGACACAGTACCCAGATAAAAACAAAAGTGTACTCCTAGGACTACATCTGAGTCCTATAATGTAATACTGTTTTGTTTGTGATTGAAATTATAATTCAAAGATTTTAATGGCAAACAGTACTTTGGGCAACAGAGTTACTGTTCTTGAGGGCGACGAGTGGACTTGTGCTTCGGACAAAAAGTGTCAGATAAAAGATCCTTTGAACGGACTACAATTTTGGATGGGATTTAGGGTGCTGCGCTTATGTGTTGAAGCGAGGGCGCAGTGGAAGGAATGAACTGGCTGCGCTTCTGAGTCAAAGGAGCTAGTTTCTGTCAAAGTCATAAGAACAATTAATGACTACTCTTTTGATGGACGAGTCGGTCATCCTCTTTTTTAATTACCGCCGTGATTTAGGGAATTCAAGAAGTGTGTGGCCTAGGATTCCGTCAAATAAACCTATTAAATGAGATTTATTATGCTGAGTCTTAGGTTCATCCTATTAATTTGGGAGTCTTTGACCGACGGCCACGTGGTATGTGGGTTGGACCATACTTTTCTGGAGAAGCTTTTCTGAAGGGTTGTGTCTTCTGTCTCTTAAAATTCCCACCATCATGCTCGATCTCGACTTAGCTTCGAACGACCATTGGCCTTACACAAGTCGACTGTTGGTTGTGGATCGCTTCGTTCAAAGAAGTTGTGTCCTTATAGAAGAACTGCTGCTGAGTTTTGAGATGCACTTGAGCGTTTGGCGTAAGGAGTTCGAACCTGAACAACATCTTGGAGGTCTTCGAGATCCAAGCTTCCGGGTTTGGATTGGTTGCCAATCCGAAGAGCCACATGTTGTACTCTGTCCTGCAAAATGGCAGTGGCACACCCTGTGCTGTGGATTGAGGTCTTGTTTAGGCCAATAGTTGCTTCAGGAAGTGGCTCTGTCACTTCCCGTTCCCAGAATACATATTTTAAATACATGTACTGCTGGAATATATTTATTTAATATTTATCATGTATTGTTCTGTATTTAAATTCCTTTAATTTTTCGCTAATTATTTCCTGTAATTTTACTTTCTATATTTTGCTTTCTGCTTTTCTTTCGGGTTCGCCCGAGTTGGTTTACTTTCCGGCCTTGGATGGTTCAACATGAACCCAACTCCCCACCTACCACCACTCCTTCATTTAAAGCCCTATTACCTTTCTCTCTATTCATTACTTCACCATTACTCTTCTTCTTCCTCATAAACCCTCCGCCACCTACCCAGCCGCTTAGGCAAGTGCCAACTTGCTTCTCGATGCATCTTTATTTTTGTTGTTCCATTGTCTTCCTCTCAAGATTCTTACATACTTTAGTATTTAGTAATTATAATTTCCATGGTTCATTTCATGTAGATCTAAGTTTAATGCATCTTCGGATTTCTTAGGTTTTGATCTAGTAACTTTGTTATTTTCTAAGTTTTGATGGTTCCATGTTGTAGAGAATTTCGTTCTACCCCATTTTGACCTATGGAAGTCCAGATTTGGGCTTGGAGTGAAGGATTTAGGGAGCTTAGAAGCAATGGCTTCCCATGGTTCTTCTTCTCATAAAGTGGAAAAGAAGAACAGTGCTTGGCCGCATGAGTTTTCATGCGACAAGTCTTCTCTAGCCGTACGAACTCTGAAGCATTCGGCCGCATGAAGCATTCGGCCACATGAAGTGTTCGGCCGCATGAAATGTCTGGCCGCATGGGGTGCCTGGCCGCATGTATTCTGAGCCGCATAAGGCTTGGTAATCCTGGCCGCATGGACCTTGGCGACTTCACAGCCGCATGGCATCTTGAGCCGCATAAGGATCAGCTTCTGACCGCGTAAGCTTGATGCATTCCAGCCGCATGCGCCTCGTCCATTTTTAGCCGCATGAGCATTACATCCTGGCCGCATAAAGGCCCGAGTCCTATCTGGCCGCATATGACCTAACACTGTCCGCATGACTCTTTCATGCGATAAAACTTTCAGCCGCATGACCCTTCAGCTGCATGAAGCTCATCTCAGAGCCGCATGAGTACATGATCTTCTTACCGCATAAGGCCCAGCTCCAAGCCGCATATAGTTTGTCAATTCTCAGTCGCATAAGTGCACGTTGTCCTTAGCCGCATAAGCCCAATCTCTCTTGGCCGTGTGTCATTGAGTCGCATGCCGCATGAGCCCTGTCTTTTTCTTGCCGCATGAGACTCGAAACCAGTCGCATGAACCATTTAATTCTCGACCGCATAAGTTCGATACTGTTCAGCCGTATGAACCAATAATTTTTCAGCCGCATGAATGCTAGCCATAATGCCTTTTGGCTGATTCTGTCCCGAGTTGACATTTATTGACATTGATTGATGGTCTTGGCATTTATTAACATTGATTGTTATCTTGGCATTAATTAACATTGATTATTATATTGATTAATAATTGATCATGCGTTTCTAGTTGGAACTAAAAGACAGACTAGTCGTCTTATTGAATTGAATGAAGGAGACACGTTCATATTAGCTATGGACTATTGTAATTAATTGGCCAAATCACGAATATTGGCATACAGGCACATGCAGGCTTCAACTTATTTATTTTTCTATAAAGCAGCATGTGTACTTTATGGTCAAGGCATGATTATTCCGTGGTTAGTTTTGATTGTTGAATTACGCTATGTAAAATCTACAACTTAACCGCACGGGTATCGTTGTAGAGTCGTGTATATCGTACCTCGTACGAAAGTACTCATTCTGAATGACCATGATCCACGGCATGGGATTTCACTTACCATAGAGACTATTAAGTTAAATAAAATAATGATTGCATGAAGAGAATTGATTCTCGAGTTCTTACATGGCAGCCCTCTTCGGGACTATTAGTGCCCGACAGGCCGGCTGGTTCCCACAGATACTGCAAATCTACCACACGGGCAGGGAACGGCATCTGCTTATATTATTTATTGTATATTGTATATTGATGACGGGCGTCCCGCTGGGACTCGTCTAATTTATGATTGGCGCAATTGATTGACTGGATAGACTAGCTTTGCTTGCACATAGTAAGAACTGTGGAATCCCTTATTGTATAATTCTAAGATAACTTGGAACTCACCGTAGCAAGCCGTAGTCGTTGCATGGCCGTTTAAATCAATTTGTTTGTATACTGTACCTACTCTGTTACCTAACTGAGATGATCAGAATGTCAGGACATGACGGGCTAACTTCTGTCCTTGTTTGGTTGGGAAGTTGGTTCGAAGTGTCGTGATGTTATGTGAATCCCAGTAGCAAGCAGAGATCTATATATCATATTCTCTTATTACTTGTTCCAATTTCTCATATCGTGCTTCCTTGTGGTACTTGCTATTAGAGGTCTAACCTCTTTGGTTTTGCATGGCAAGATTTAAAGCTGGTTCCCGAGGACTCAGCTTACTTCCACCTCCAAGATGGTCAATACTAGAGGAATGATCGCAGGAGGACTCGAGTGGGTTCCTTACTTCCTCGCTCGTTTTGTTACTTACTTTATATTTTGCCGTTTGGCACCGACATGTTAGTCAGATCGTCTTGTACTTACTTTTACATAATTGTAACTAAGTCAGGCTGCAGCTGATAAACAATTGTGTATACCTTGCTTCATCATCTGGCTACGTTTTGTAAAGCCAGATATCAAGAACATTTTGACTGAGCATTTGGGACGCTTTACTGCTTTATCTTACATGTTCTCTATTACTGTTTCTTGTTTGAATGATTGAGACAATAGATATGAAGCGACCATAGTGTGACTTTCATGTAGTATGCACCCCCTCATCTTTTAGACAGCATTGATCATATTATACGGTATTCCTCTACCCATAATACGTAGCTGGCTGAGTCATTCCCCCGCTCTCCAGTATTCTGGTTCTGGGTCGTGACAAGGTTTTAGTGGTGGCCCATGCAGGTCTGATTTCAGATTTGTGGGGTGTTTTAATTTATAGGATATCTCAATCACACATGTTCCCCCTTGATCTCATGATTCGTTGTTCTCAACCCTAGCTTGACATTCCGGTATCCTTCGACTTCATTGATCCCTCATGTCCGGTCGTTTGATTGCTCTCTTGTCCCTTTCCTTAGGGGTACTTCGTCTGCATCTGTTAGAACTGGACAACAACAACAAGGGCAACGTGGGCAACATGACCAGCTTGGTCAGCTGCAAGAGCCAGTACTACCTCAAGAGACTATCCAGGAAGAAGTAATAGTGGAACCAGCAGCTGGACCACAGTATCCGGAAGTTCCAACACCACCAATAGTTCCACCTACCCCTGTGGAAGTGGACACACAAGCCCTTCTGGAGATCATAAAAGGGATGATGGCCACTAGCAACATCAGATGTTATTCTAACAGCACATGCACGCTCAGTTGCAAGAGCATAACGTACTACTCAACCAAGGATTGCAGATGGCTTTGGAAAGAGGGGCGAGGACAGATTCAGGAGCATCAACCAGATTTTACAAGTACAACCCCCATCGTTTCGAAGGCACGAAAGATGCCATCTCAGCAGATACATGGCTTAAGGATATTGAGGCCATTTTGACAGCCGCTAAGGTGCCGGTAGAAGAACGTGTGGATCAGGTGAAGTTGTTACTTCAGGATCTCGTACGTGATTGGTGGGAATCAGAGGAAGTGGGCATCAGACGTCCTGTTGCTTGGGACAATTTTACTGCAAGGTTCAAACCCAAGTACTATGGAGTTGTGGCGCAGTTTGAGCTACAACAGAAGTTTATCAACCTTAAGCAGGCCGGCAAGACGGTAGATGCTTATGCAGCGGAGTTATGCAGATTGAGTAGGTTCGCCCCAGAGATGGAAGCAACGGAGAGCCAGAGGGCTATGAGATTTCAGCAAGGGTTTCATCTTGAGCTCTTACAATTGATAGTGGGGCACAATTATCAGACTTTTGACGAAGTATTGACGGCAACCCGAAGGCATGAGATCACCATTCAGAGGATCACGACAAGGACTGGGGGCCAGAAGAGATCCCACAGTCAGACTAAAGGAGGAGGGGGAGCAGCGCCCCGAACAATAGTACCGTCCCTTGGCATTCGTATTCACGATGTGGCAATGTTAGGGCCAGCACCACCACCATGACAGCAGCAGCAGCAACAGCAACAGAGGAAGAACCAGCAACCCGCAGCAGGCTGCACTTATTGTGGGAAGGTAGGGCACACTAGAGATGTGTATCGGACATTGAACGGACTGTGTTTGATATGTGGAAGTCCAGATCATCGGGTTACCACCTGTCTCATGAATTCGAGGTCAGGAGGACCAGTGCAATAATTTCCTGCTCTGCCAGCATCAGGGGCAGGCCAGTATCGAGGACCAGCGGTGGTAGTGAAACCGTTGGCACAGCGCCCGTTCATGTCGCATACCCAGATGTTTCGGCAGCAAGGACCGCCGATGCAGCAACACCAGCACAGACCACCCCAGCATCATCAAGGCAGGGGCCAGCAGCAGCACTAGGCTAGGCCGCAACATGGGAACAAACAAGGAGGTCAAGGGCAGGCATTCACTTTGTCCTTGGAAGAGGCATTGGCATCGGAAGATGTTGTGGCAGGTAACATTCTCGTTGCCTCATATCCCGCTGTAGCATTGTTTGATTCGGGAGCATCACACTCATTTATATCTGCACAATTTGCAACACGACTAGGAATGGAATTCGAGGCATTGCCAGGGAGGTTAAAAATACTCACTGGTAATAGGCTCGTAGGAGTTAGTAGAGTTATTCTAGCATGTAGTGTTGTAGTTTGCGGGCATTCCTTACCCGCCTGGTTGATAGAATTTCCTGTTAGAAATTTCAACGTTATCTTAGGCGTGGACTGGCTGAAAGACAGTCATGCGATAATAGATTGTCGTAGAGGGAGTGTATCTTTTAATATTTCAGGCAAGAAGTGGTTCACTTTAGTTAGATCAGTGGCAACTCAACAAAAGCAGGGAGTAGTAACGACAATGGAAGAAGTTCAAGTTTCGAAGGTAGTTGAAGAGTTTATAGACGTATTTTTCGAAGAACTTCCAGGCCTACCACCGGTTAGGGATATTGAGTTCAGCATAGAATTGGTACCTGGAACTAAACCAATATCAGATTGAGTTTATAGGATGGCGGATTCAGAGCAGGCCAAGGTATATCAGCACATAGAGGAACTGAAGGAAGGATGGGTCATCCAAGCTAGCATATCACCATGGACAGCACCAGTGGTACTTGTGGGAAAGAAGGATGGGTCATCCAGATTGTGCATCGACTATAGGAAGCTCAACGCGGCAACAGTAAAGAACAAGTACCCATTACCCAGGATCGATGACTTGTTTGATCAGTTGAGCAGAGCTAGAGTTTTCTCCAAGATAGATCTTCGTTCAGGGTACCATCAAGTGAGGGTCCGGAAGGAGGATATTCCCCAGACAGAATTCAGGTCGAAGTATGGGCATTATGAATTCTTGGTAATGCCGTTTGGTTTGACCAATGCTCCAGCAATATTTATGGATTTGATGAACCGCATCTTTATGGCATACTTAGATCAATTTGTTGTTGTGCTTCTTGAATACATTCTTGTATACTCTGCTAGTGAGGAGGAACATGAGGACCACCTCCGAAAAGTGTTACAAGTTCTGAGAGAGAACCAGTTGTGTCACAACCCGCACCTTAGAGTAAGGGCACCTGCTGTGTCGGAAAGGCTGGTCCCCTCTGCTGGCCTGCTGGAGCTCTGACTACTGTTCCCTGAGCTGTCTGTCCCGATGACTTGGGATACCCTCTCAGCCGATGATCGGATCCTCCGCAAAGTAAACATCTGCCCAGCCTCTTCCGGCATTCGCTCCAGTTGTGCCCTGGTTTTCTACAGTAAGTGTAACTGGTAACATGCTACTGTCTAGGGGTCTACTGCGTCTGTAACTGTGGTCCCCTCGGCTGCTCTGTCGGAGCCCTAGCTCCTACTGCTACCTGAGTCAATGGTGTCGGGTTATTGGGACACTCTCTACACTGATGCTCCGCTGAACCACGAAATAAACACATGCCCAGCCTCTTCCTACAGTCATCCCACCCATGGTCTTGCTTCTTGCAGAAATTGCACACAGTATTCTGCTACTGCCTGGGTGCCTGCTGATACAGTACCTGTCTCTGTCCCTGATGCTGAACAGGCCTCTGCTGCTGCTGCTGGAAATGGACCATCGGCTGCTGATACTGCTGCTGAACCTGTATGTGAGGCCTCTTGGCCTGACCTCCACTGCTGCTAACTCCATGAATGTCCTGTCCCCTCTTGAACAAATGTTGCCGCTGAGTTTCCACTATCTGCTGGAAGAAGGAGAACAACCGCGCCACGTCCTCTGATCCTGATGGCGACTGCTACTGAAGAACGTTCGGGATGACTGGAGAAAGTCTCGGAGTAGGAAGAGGTGTACTTCCATAACCAGCAGATATCCCAGCCTGAGCTGGCATAACAGAAGCTGCAGTCTCGGGGCCCTGCTGATCAGGACGAGGAGTGGTAGACCCCTCAGTGGTGTCTTCCCAATCGAGATGAGATCGCATCTCCATAACCATCGTGAAGACAGATCAAACGAGAGGACAATCACTGAGAATGAAACGATAACATCAAGGGAGGACGATTTATTTTCAAGAAAAGACAATAATGCAGCGAATTTAGGTAACAAAAATCTGATTTAAGAGTTTTTCCTAATATGATTGAGTACCTCCAAAAATATCCTAATCCTACTGTAGGCTGTAGTGATACTCTATTTTGAATACCACTACACAAACTCGACCAGCATGGGCCACCACTAAATATGTGTAACGACCCGCACCCTAGAGTAAGGGCACGAGACGTGGGTACGTCCATCCTACGCCGCAGAGTCGGCGGTAGAACGCTGTCCTAGGTCACAATATCTAACAATATAATGCTAACCAGTTTATACTCCCCGAATGGGGGTGACATAGCAGAATGTAAACTCAATCACAATTAAGGAAGAAGAAGCACGATATGATATAGAACTCAAATGAAATACAGATGATCAGAAGAGTCTAAGTGTCTAAGATAACATCTCAGCAAATATCCAGAATACAAGGTCTCAACTACAGGATATGAAAGAATATATACAATCTAGACCTCAATGACAGAAATAAAGTCTAACTAAACTAGTCCCAAGACAAAATAAGTAAGATAAAGCCAAACTAAACTAGTCTAGGCAGTAGGGGTAATGTCATCAGCTAGAGCTGGGTCCTCCTGAGAGTCCAGCTCACAATTATCGTCTAGTGCTGTCCCATAGAAGGTGTCAACACCAGCCTCATCCTCGTCCTCTGTAAACATTCAACGGTGCCCAATCAGGACGGAGCGAGCACAATACATCTCAACAGTTCATAACAGGTTAGAAAATATAATCATGCAGTAAAGTAAGATACAGGAACTGAAAGAAAGTATAGAATATAAACAGAGAGAGAACTGTAATAGAAATATCTGCTATAAGTAGAGAACTAACAGTGGCTAGTGAGTCAGAGTACAATATAAACATGTGAATGGCATAGGTGATTCTGATACTACACTACGGAAAGATTCTGATGCTACACTACTTGGATATCATTCACATGTCTACTTCTACTCCCCCGTACCCCCAATCAATACACAAGGATCCAGCCAGGTTATGTTATGATTCATGTAACGGCCCCCGAAGGGTGTACATGATAGTCCCATAAATGGGGATTCTAGGAAAGCCCATAAATGGGGGTTTCAAGGAAGACTCTGTGATCATGAGAGTACATGTCACAAGTAATTCAATGAACCATGAAGCATAGTTATACACAATGTAAGTAAAACGCACAGAACATGTAGTATCCGATGCTCCCTTAGGGGATAACATCTCAAGAAAGGATCCATATAGTACTAATCCGTGTGGCCAACGTGACAGTATCAAGTAAAGTAATTTAAAGCAGGAGAATAATTCTAACAGGATATGAAATGATCAGAGAATGTACTCGCCTGGTATCTGAGTGTCTGAAGAATATCTACTGTCCGAAGAGTGGTGTCTGTCTCCTATAGAACAGTACAAGTCACTATGAGTCTAAAATGATAGTAAGATGCAACTCAATACATTCTACAAGAATCTAGGTCAATCTAGACCAAAGTCAATTTTTGGTCAACTCTGGTCAAACCTAAGTCAACAAGTCTATACTAGGCTAACTAGTCTATTCTAGATCTAAACAAGGCTAGACAAGTCTAATCTAGACTCTATACTGGCATTCAAGCCACACCCATAGGCTAAGAGCCCTAGTCTAGGCTATTAGGCAATGTCATGCCTAAAACCAACCCATATCACATATATACATAACAATACATATCTTACATATAATACACACACATATTATAATATATAGGATACCTATATATACATCTCACAAGTATATATACATGTATATATGTATATACACATATATATATAGGGATAGGACAGTGCAATGTGCTCATATGTTCAAGTGTGTGTGTATGTGGGAATACAAGAGAGTGTTACTGGGAAAACAAGGCAATACAGACAGTGTAAACTAGAATAGAAAGAAAATAGTATTAGGCAATGTGAATAGATACTTGTGTGTGTGTGTGTGTGGCATGAGGGTGTGTGTTCAAGTGTGTGTGTTAGCAGGAAATTAGAAAATAGTGAGTACAAAACAGTATGGCAGCTAACAATGTGTGAACCTGTGTGTATACAGGAACAGTGTGGCATGGCATAACCTGGAATCATCCTCAGCACGATCAAGAATCCTAGAAAACAGTCCCTAATAACTCAAACTCAGTTGACAGTTCACATTGGGATAGAATTCTCAGTTTTAAGGAACTAAATAACAGTTGTAATGGGAAGAAAATTAGTGAAGTGTTATGAAATAGTGAGTAATATAGAGAAAACTAGAATCAGTGAGTTGGAATGCTAAATAGAATCAATTCTCAGGTAGGGAATCATGTGACAGTATATTGAAAACAATATCAGTTGACATGAATGAATGCATTGACAGTTAACCATGAATCAAACATTCATTTCAGTAAAAGAATGAAATAACTTGACAGTGAATACTCTAGTGTGAATCGATACCAAGTATAGGAATGACAGTATATAGGAATGAAATGAATCTCAGGTTTAGGAAAGGAAATCAGTTCCCAGTCGTGTAAATTCGAAGCCCAACACAAAGTCTAATTATCCCATTCTAAATCAAAAGTCTAATTCGAATATAAATTGAATTAATCAAGAACAGCAATTATGTGGGAAGCATATGATTGAAACAATCAATCTAAATAGATTAACATAGGAATTAACAGTTTAGGGAAAAGGAAAAGTAATGTGGTATCAGTCAAGTATCAGTCGAACACAATTTGAAAGCTCAACCCAATGCCAAAAATCCCATTTACAAACAAAAGTCAAATTCGAATGTAATATTAAGCTAAACATGAACAAACAGTATGTGGGAAACATTTGTAATTGAAACAATCAATTTAAGGCAGATTAATTAGGATGGACGTAAGGAACTGAACATAAGTATCAGTTGAGACATTGAACCCAGGCTTTCAAAGTCGAATTCAATTTCCATAGCAAATAACCTAATCCTAAATGTAAATCCAATCTAACATATATTATGAATCATGTTTAGGATCTAATTAACAATTATAATCACAATTTAAACATTAAAAACTGGATTTAAATAGTGAAACAAAAGACAGAACTGTGCACGCACAGTGCACGCCCCGTGCACACGCGATACCGTGTCCGATACGACACGAGGACCTACGAAACTTTGGGGGCCTCATGTTAGACACTGCACGCACCCACATGTCAAGTTACACATGTCAAAGTGGCGTATACAGTGCGCAAATGACCCCGAGTAGCAGGGGAAGTGGCACTACTCGCGTGCGTGTTCCCTTGTCCAATGGGACACGGCACGGCACCAAAACAATCTCAGGACACCAGAAAACTATAAGCGAGCCTAAACCCTAATTTCCTATTCAAACCAAATCCAAAAATAGTGATAAAATGCCCACTGTGGCATTCCATCGAACACCTAGACGTATCCACTTATACGTGTCCGATACGGACACGTATTGGACACGAAACCTAGAAGTAGCTATACCTACAGTTAGGTTAGACCTAGGGCTATGCAACCATGCCAAGAAATCGAAAATCTAATGGTAGAATAGGAAGTTACCTATGTGGTGCTCCTCCTCAAGAAAGCTCAAATAATGGAGATCCTTCCTAGCTAGCTCAAAGCCCCAATAGAGTCCAAAACTGAAGTTAACCTCCACCAACAGTAGGAGAACAGAAATTAGGTTACAATGTAAGAAGTTTGAATGAAAATAGATGAGTTTTGATCAAAATAGAAAAGGTTGAAAGAAGAACAAACCTTGCCCTTGAAAAATGGAGGAATGAACAAAAGAGGCAAGAAAATTTGAGAGGCATTAAATAGGGGGTGGGTGTGGATCCCTAGGCCGGCCCATTTTTCTAGGGTTAGGGTTTTGGGAAAACAAATCAAGGGCTCTCCTATCATCTAGTCAAATCAAGGGTCTAGAATCTAGGTTTCACACTAGTCTAAGTTGCAACCTAGTTAGTTCTAACCAATCATGACTTAAACCCAACTAACAAATGCTAACTAAAACTCACTATGCTTAACTAGACTAGCTATGACTAATCTAGGTTAGGTCCAATCTAGGTTAGGCTAATCTAAACCACATGGAAATCAATTAATTAGTATTTAAACCACACAATTCTAATTAACCATATTAAATTCCAAATAATATATATTAAATTCAAATAATTCAAAAATGACAAAAATACCCTCAAACTAAAAATGATAAATAAAATACCGTAATCACATGGCTAGGCTCTAGGTCACTTATCTCAAGGGTTGCACTAGCAAAACACCAAATCACAAGTCATGATTTTAAATAGTTTAAAAATGATTAAAAATCACCAAAAATCATAATATGAAATAAATATCAGTAAGTGACAATTATAATTACAAATTTTCAAAATTACCCTCATCTGAAAAATTGGGTGTTACAAGTTGTATGCCAAGCTCGGCAAGTGTGAGTTTTGGACGGATCACATTTCATTCTTGGATCACATCATATCAAGAACTGGAGTAACAGTGGATCCCAAGAAGGTAGAAGCAGTAGAGAGTTGGCCAGTACCCAAGTCTGTAGCAGATGTGCAGAGTTTCTTGGGATTGGCAGGATATTACAGAAGGTTCGTATCAGATTTTACAAGACTTTCAGCAACCATAACCCGCTTAACACGGAAGGACATGCCATTCGTCTGGTCGATAGAATGCCAGGCATCATTTGAGACTTCGACGCAGAAGTTGATATCAGCGCCTATTTTTACATATTCAGTTAGACCCGGAGGTTTCACTGTATATTGTGATGCGTAAAGTAAAGGACTTGGGTGCGTCCTCATACTGCATAGGAAGGTAATAGCGTATGCATCTAGGCATCTTCGGGACCACGAGAAGAATTACCCAACTCATGACTTGGATTTGGCTGCAGTAGTATTTGCTTTGAAGCTATGGAGGTATTACTTATATGGTGACCGAGTGGACATGTACACAGACCATAAAAGTCTGATGTACATATTTATTCAGAAGGAGCTGAACATGAGACAGAGAATATGGTTGGAGTTGATTAAGGATAACAACGTAGAGCTTCAGTATCATCCAGGCAAGGCTAATGTGGTGGCAGACGCTCTTAGCAGGAGAGGCAGCATATTTATGTTGACAACACAAAAGCATATCTTAGAAGACCTTCAGGAGATGGGCATCGAGGTTATAGTTCCTAATGATGTAGGGGTTCTAATAAGTCTACAAGTTCAATTCGACTTGGTAGACAGGATCAAGGATGCTCAGGCACAGGACCCAAGGATTCAGAAGCTTAGGGCAGAATGTGAGTCACGACTCAGAAAGGAGATAAGAATTCATGAAGATGGTACACTTAGGTTTGGATTGCGTCTATGTATGCCTAGTAGAGATGTCAGACAGGAGGTTATGGCATAATCTCACAGTTTTCAGTATTCTATACACCCTGGAGGGACCAAGATGTATCAAGATATCAAGCAGCCCTTCTGGTGGAACGGGATGAAGAGGGAGATAGCTAGATTTGTTTTTCGTTGCTTGGTATGTCAACAAGTGAAGGCAGAACAGCAGAGGCCAACTGGGTTATTACAACCGCTTCCTATTCCGAAATGGAAATGGAAACATATTACAATGGACTTTATGACCGGTTTACCAAGATCACCAAGTGGTAAAGATGCTATTTGGGTGATAGTAGATCGGCTTACAAATGTGGTACACTTTCTTCCTTTCATAGTAGGGCAATCTACAGAAAAATTGGCATAGTTGTATATACAGCAGATAGTCAAACAGCATGGAGTCCCAGTCAGTATTGTGTCAGAAAGAGATACCCGCTTTACATCATATTTTTGGAAGAGGTTACATCATAGTCTGGATACCAAGTTAAGAATTAGCACGGCTTACCATCCCAGACAGATGGGCAATCAGAAAGGACAATTCAGACCTTGGAAGATATGTTACGAGCTTGTACTCTAAATTTTGGAGGATCTTAGAAGAGCCACCTGCACTTAATCGAATTCTCATACAACAACAGTTATCAAGCCAGTATCAAGATGGCACCATTTGAAGCACTATATGGTAAGAGGTGTAGGTCGCCACTAGTATGGGATGATATCGGGGAGCGAAAGATGCTAGGCCCAAAAATGATTGTCCAGACAGTTGAAGTGGTTAAGGGAATTAGAGAGCGACTTCGAGTTGCGCAAGATCGGCATCGTCATTGGGCGGACCAGCATTGAAGGCCGCTAGAGTTTTCTATTGGGGACCATGTGTTCTTGCGGATCTCACCTACCCGTGGGGTCATTAGACTTGGCGCTCGCAGGAAATTGAGTCTGCGATACGTGGGCCCATTTGCTATCCTTAATAGGATAGGCGATGTTGCTTATCGTTTATCCCTTCCACCTTCGTTACGAGAGGTGCATGACGTGTTTCATGTATCTCAGTTGTGAAGGTATGTATCTGATCATTCTGAGCTGGTTGTTGGTACCAACCTGTCTTACGAGGAACAGCCTGTGTCTATTTTGGACCGAAGAGAGAAGATACTCAAGAACCGAACAATTAGCCTTGTCCGGGTTGCTTGAGGTCATCACTCTTTAGTGGAGTCAACGTGGAAACATGAGGATGACATCCGATCATGGTATCCGCACCTATTTGACTCACAAGGTATATCTCTTTCTGTATACCTTGATTGTCTTAACTCCTCATGCTTGTCACCTTATGAGTAGAATTGTTTGGTATCGTCGGTAGTTAAACATAGATATGTTACTTGCTATAAGTATTGTAGAATAATTGCTTGCTTAAATTGCTTATACTTAGATTAGTTTAGCTCTGATGTTTCTATCCTGCTTGGATTTGAAATTCCTAAGACGGAATTTTTCTAAGGAGGATAGAGATGCCACTTCCTGTTCCCAGAATACATATTTTAAATACATATACTGCTGGAATGTATTTATTTAATTTTTATCATGTATTATTCTGTATTTAAATTCCTTTAATTTCTCGCTAATTATTTCCTGTAATTTTACTTTCTGTATTTTACTTTCTGCTTTGCTTTCGGGTTCGGCCCGAGTTGGTTTATTTTCGGGCCTTGGATGGTTCAACATGAACCAAACTCTCCACCTACCACCACTCCTTCATTTAAAGCCCCATTCCCTTTCTCTCTCTTTATTACTTCACCATTACTCTTCTTCTTCCTCATAAACCCTCCCCCATCTACCTAGCCGCATAGGCAAGTGCCAACTTGCTTCTCGATGGATCTCCATTTTTGTTGTTCCATTGTCTTTCTCTCAAGATTCTTAGATACTTTAGTATTTAGTAATTACAATTTCCATGATTCATTTCATGTAGATCTAAGTTTAATGTATTTATGGATTTCTTAGGTTTTGATCTAGTAACTTTGTTATTTTCCAAGTTTTGATGGTTCCACGTTGTAGAGACCCATTTTGACCTATGGAAGTCCAGATTTTGGCTTGGAGTGAAGGATTTAGGGAGCTTAGAAGCAATGGCTTCCCATGGTTCTTCTTCTCAGAAAGTGGAGAAGAAGAACAGTGCTTGGCCGTATGAGTTTTATTACGGCAAGTCTTTTCTAGCCGTATGAACTCTGAAGCATTCGGCCGCATGAAGCATTCGGCCGCATGAAGTGTTCGGCCGCGTGAAATGTCTGGCCGCATGGGGTGCCTGGCCGCATGTATTCTGAGCCGCATAAGGCTTGGTAATCCTAGCCACATGGACCTTGGCGACTTCACAGCCGTATGGCATCTTGAGCCACATAAGGATCAGCTTCTGACCGCATATGCTTGATGCATTCCAGCCGCATACGCCCCGTCCATTTTTAGTCGCATGAGCATTACATCCTGGCCGCATAAGGGCCCGAGTCCTATCTGGCCGCATATGACCTAACACTGTCCGCATGACTCTTTCATGCGATAAAACTTTCAGCCGTATAACCCTTCAGCTTTATGAAGCTCATCTCGGAGCCGCATAAGTACATGATCTTCTTACCACTTAAGGCCCAGCTCCCAAGCCGCATATAGGTTATCAATTATCAGCCACATAAGTGCACGTTGTCCTTAGCCGCATAAGCCCAGTCCCTCCTGGCCATGTGTTATTGAGTCGCATGAGCCCTGTCTTCTTCTTCCCGCATGAGACTCGAAACCAGCCGCATGAACCATTTAATTCTCGACCGCATATGCTCGATACTGTTCAGCCGCATGAACCAATAATTTCCCAGCCGCATGAATGCTAGCCATAATGCCTTTTGGCTGATTATGTCCCGAGTTGACATTTATTGACATTGATTGATAGTCTTGGCATTTATTAACATTGATTATTATCTTGGCATTAATTCATATTGATTATTATCTTGATTAATAATTGATCATGCATTCCTAGTTGTAACTAAGATACTGGCTAGTCGTCTTATTGAATTGAATGAAGGAGACACGTTCATATTAGCTATGGACTATTGTAATCGATTGGCCAAATCCCGAATATTGGCATACAGGCACATGTAGGCTTCAACTTATTTATTTTTCTATAAACCAGCATGTGTACATTATGGTCAAGGCATGATTATTCCGTGGTTAGTTTTGATTGTCGCATTACGCTATGTAAAATCTACAACTTAATCGCACGGGTATCGTTGTCGAGTCGTACATATCGTACCCCATACGAAAGTACTTATTCTGAATGACCATGATCCACGACATGGGATTTCACTTAACATAGAGGCTATAAAGTTAAATAAAATAATGATTGCATGGAGAGAATGGATTTCCGAGTTCTTACATGGCAGCCCTCATTGGGACTATTAGTGCCCGACAGGCCGGCTGGTTCCCACAGACACTGCAAATCTACCACACGGGCAGGGAGCGGTATCTACTTATATTATTTATTATATATTATATATTGATGACGGGCGTCCTGCTGGGACTCATCTAATTCATGATTGGTGCAATTGATTGACTGGATAGACTAGCCTTGCTGGAACATAGTAAGAACTGAGGAATCCCTTATTGCATAATTTCAAGATAACTTGGAACTCACCGTAGCAAGCCGTAGTAGTTGCATGGCCGTTTAAATCGATTTGTTTATATACTGTACCTACTCTGTTACCTAATTGAGATGATCAGAATGTCAGGACATGACGGGCTAACTTCTGTCCTTGTTTGGTTGGAAAATTGGTTCGAAGTGTCGTGATGTTATGTAAATCCTAGTAGCAAGCAGAGATCTATATATCATATTCTCTTATTACTGGTTCCAATTTTTCATATCGTGCTTCCTTGCGGTACTTGCTATTAGAGGTCTAACCTCTCTGGTTTTGCATGGCCAGATTTAGAGCCAGTTCCCGAGGACTCAGCTTACTTCCACCTCCAAGATGGTCAATACTAGAGGAATGATCGCAGGAGGATTCGAGTGCGTTTCTTACTTCCCCGCTCGTTTTGTTACTTACTTTATATTTTGCCGTTTGGCACCGACATGTTAGTCGGATCGTCTAGTACTTACTTTTACATAACTGTAACTAAGTCAGGCTGCAGCTGATAAACAATTGTGTATACCTTGCTTCATCATCTGGCTATGTTTTGTAAAGCCAGATATCAAGAACATTTTGACTAAGCGTTTGGGACGTCTTACTACTTTATCTTACATGTTCTCTATTATTGTTTCTTGTTTGAATGATTGAGACAATAGATGTGAAGCGACCATAGTGAGACTTTCATATAGTATGTACCCCCTCGTCTTTTAGATAGCATTGATCGTATTATACGGTATTCCTCTACCCGTAATACGTAGCTGGCTGAGTCATTCCCCCGCTCTCCAGTATTCTGGTTCTGGGGTGTGACAGGCTCGCTCTTACAAGGAGGCGCTGCACGTCTGGAGGGCTGCGCGGGTTCAAGATTAACCCCCTTGTAGACTTCTTTAAGATGTTTTAGTCCTTTATATGTAATCATGAAAAATCTGTAATAGATCTTTTGTAGACATAATTTTAATAAAGAACTATTTATGTACCACTTTTGTTCGTCTGTGGGACTTTAGTTGTCTGTCTACGCTTTTGGGGTACCTGGGCTTTTGATATGTCTGCACTTTTTTCATGCTTTTACAAGAGGGTTGGCCAGCCTTATGTTATGGCACCAGTTGTGGAGGAACCCAAGGACGTGGCGATTACAGGTACTATCTTAGTAGTATCTATACCTGCCACTGCACAATTTGATTCGGGGGCCACTTTGTCTTTCATATCTATTAGCTTGGTCGTAATGCATAGTCTAGCTACTGCTTCCTTGCCTAAGACTTGGAGGATTCTTACAGGGGAGGTATTATGCATGCCACTAGTACATGTAGAACTTGTTCGGTTGTAATATATGGGAGAGAGTTGAGAACGCAATTTTTTATATTACCACTGTCGAATTTTGATATAGTGCTGGGGATGGACTGGTTGAGCCAGTATCATGCCGTATTAGATTGCCGTAGATGGATTGTTATCTTCATACTGCCAGGCCGTCCCGAGTTTGAGTTCATGCGAGGGACCAATGAAAAGGGTGTAGGGCAAGCATTTGAAGCTTTTATATCCATGGAGGTAGCACCACCGTCGCCTATTATTGAGGACTTCATAGATGTATTCCTAGAGGACTTGCCAGGTCTACCACCTAACAGAACTAATAGAGTTTAGTATGGAGTTAGTACCTGGAGCAGCACCGGTTTCTTCTAATATATACCAGTTGGCGAAGAAGAAGTTGGACAAGAAGAAGGTTCAGCTAGAAGAGTTGTAGGCCAAGTGCATCACCATGAGGGACCCTAGTATTAATTGTGCCAAAAAAAGATGGGTTAGTACGTATGTGCATCGACTACCAGACACTGAATGCATTGACTACAAGAACAAGTATCTACTGCCCCGAATTGATGACTTGTTCGACCAGTTGATGGAAACGAAGGTCTTTTCGAAGATTGATTTGAGACAGGGATATCACCAAGATTGATTTGAGACCAGTATCTACTGCATACCGACGGTATACCACTTCATCTGATTTGATTTTTAAATATACAAATACTAGCATTAAATGCTTTCCAACGGATATAATTATTACCATTACTGTTTCGAATGGTATGCCGACGGTATGTCGGTCCATACCGACGGTATGCCGGTCCATACCGACGGCATGCCGTCTGGGTTATGTTCAGGAGCATTAAATGCTACCTACTCTTGGTTTTCTATATAAATGGATTCCTTCCTTCCATTGAAGATCATCCACTTAAGCTATATATTTCTCAACAACCATGAGCTCTACCATTACTACTCTACCAAAGATTTTAATTGTTATCAAATCCAAAAGTGCTAGAGTATTCAAGAGTTGTACTTTTCGATCTTCAAGTGTTAGAAGATCAACAGTTCTTTTCATTTCCTTTTGAAGTTGACGAGCCTTCGTAAGAAAACTCGTGTGTAAGAAGTTGGCGAGTTCTTCGGATCCAAACTCGTATTGAAGTTGGCGAGTTCTTCGAATCCAAACTTGTGTGTACTATTTACTCAATAGTGGTTTTAAGCCGGAGAGAGTTTCGGGACTGTATTGCCTCTAGGGAGGAGACTAGGATACATTGAGTGTTTGATTTTCTCACTCCCTCTTATTTTATTTCAGTGATATAGCTTACTTATGTATAGTTTTATTTTATTACCCTATTCACCCCCTTTAGGGTTCTACAATTGGTATCAGAGCTTTGTTTTCTTGATTTGGATTTACACCCTTAGAGTGATCCATGGCCACTAACCCTAGTTTCAACACATTCCACAATGAGGGACACTCCACAAATAGACCTCCTCTATTTGATGGAACCAACTATAACTATTGGAAGATTAGGATGAGCATTTATCTGAAGTCCATAGATTTTGATTTATGGGATTGTGTGATAAATGGTCTCCCTACTCCTTCCGGAGTTATTGAGGATGTTGTGTCTGACACCCTTAGGGATAAACTCACTGAAAATGTCAAGAAGCTTGCTAGTCGAGACGCTAAGGCTATGAACGCTCTTTATTGTGCTCTCGATAGCAGTAAATTTAATAGGATTTCTACTTGCAGGACTTCAAATAAAATTTGGAAGTTGCTAGAAGTCACTCACGAGGGAACATCACAAGTAAAGGAATCAAAGATTAGTAGACTCATACAAGAATTTGAATCTTTTAAGATGAAACAAGATGAGTCTATTACTTGCATGTTTACTCGTTTTGGTTATATCATTAACCCTCTTTCTTCTCTTGGTAAGGAATATCCTGCTCATGAAAAGATCAAAAAAATTCTCAGACGATTGACTAAAGGATGGACTCCTAAAGCTACCGCCATCATTGAAGGGAACGACTTGACAACCATGAACCTTGAGATCCTCATGGGGAACCTTATGACTCATGAACTTGACATAAAAGATCAAGAAGAATTATCCATTCAAGAAAAGGAGAAGGAGAAGGCCAAAAAAAGAGAAGTCTCTGGCTCTCAAGACTACAAAATCATACTCAAAAGATAGCTCCGACAATAACGAGTCGGATGATGATGAAGAAATAGCTCTTACCGCAAAGCATTTCCGAAAGTTCCTCAAGTTCAACAAAGCCAACCGCTTTAGACGGGATAACGATGAAGATCCTGCTTGCTACCAATACAGGAGAACAGGTCACATCAAGAGAGATTGTCCTATGACAAGAAAAGACTCCAGTAAGTACGAGAAGTCTAACAAAGGAAGCTCTTCCTCCAGAAAATACGCCAACACCAGCATCTGTGTGAAAGTAATGCTAGCGATTCAGACAACGATAAAGAATACAAACACAATGCAAATGTTTGCCTCATGGCAACCGATGAGGTACTCGATGATCTCTCTTTGAATACTCTCACTTATGACGACTTGGAAAATGTCATTCTTGAACTACACGAGGAACTCAAAGGTGTTAGAAATAAGTACAAGAAATCTCTAAAAGAGGTTGATGCACTCAAACTAGAAGTAGAAAGACTCTCCAACATCATTAGTGATGTAAAAAAGAAATCTCCTGCCTCTGACACAGATGAGATAGAATCTTTGCGACTCAAGTTACAAGAATCTCAAGTTATTATTGAGAAAAAGGATGATGAGATTCAATCCCTTATAAGGGCTTATGATTTTGCAATGCATAAAGTTCAAGCTACAAATAGAAGAGAATATGATACTTCTACTGAGTATAATGATCTTCTTGTGCAGGGTAAGAAACTAGTTGATAAAAATATTGCTCGCACACTTGCTCCAAGACACGCCTACACTCATCACAATGCTGGTTACAATTCTTACATGAACAAGAACGCTACACATAGGTCCTATCCTAACACAAGAAAAGGACCCTTTGTTAAGAAGAACACCTCACATCATGCCTTCTATTATCATCATCATAATACTCATGATAGAACTCCTTGCACTAAAGTTCCACATGTGCATAACACTCACACATTATATTCTAAATCTTCCATGATGTGCAACTATTATGGTTTACTTGGACATACTTCTAATTATTGTCTAACAAGGAAACAAGTTGACATGAAAGTTTTTAAATGGGTTCCTAAGACTAACAATCAAGGACCAAAACAATCTTGGGTACCAAAATGTTCATCTTCAACTTATGTTGTAGGTGAAGAATCCTTCTCATGCTAGAAGCAAGTGGATCCTCGATAGCGGTTGCTCACGGCACATGACTGGTGATGCTTCACTTTTTACAATGCTATCGATAAAGAAGGAAGGACATTTATCCTTTGGTAACAATCTAAAAGGACACATTATAGGAAATGGTAATATCGGTTCCCCTCCTTATCTTTGTATTAAGAATGTTTGTCTTGTTACAAATCTTAAACACAACCTTCTTAGTATTAGTCATCTTACGGATAATGGTTATGATATTAAGTTTGTTAAAATCAAATGCTTTATTACCGATAGCACTAGTGGATCCACAGTGTATGAAGGCATTAGAGAAAACAATATTTATGTTCTCTATCTTGTTGAAGGTACTAAAAATGACAGGTGCTTAGTCGCAAAGAACGATGAGAGTTAGCTTTGGCACATGAGGCTCGGACACGCCAACATGGATACCATCTCCCGTCTTGCAACCAAGAAGCTTGTACGAGGACTTCCAAGTATCTCCTTCAAAAAGGATATGGTATGTGAAGAATGTGAGAAAAGTAAGTTGACCAAGTCATCCTTCAAATCCATCAACTCTGTGAGTACCACTAGACCACTTCAACTTATTCATAAGGATTTATTTGATCCCAGTAGAGTAGCTAGTCTTGGAGGCAAACTTTATGTTTTTGTTTTGGTTGATAATTTTTCGAGATTTATTTGGGTCATTTTTCTTGCTAGTAAAAGTGATACTTTTCCTGAATTTGTTGCCTTTTGTAAACTTGTTCAAAGTGAGAAAGGCATTTCTATTAACAAAATTAGAAGTGATCATGGAGGAGAATTTGATAATGCCAATTTTAAAAGATTTTGTGAAAAGAATGGTTTTGTTCATGATTTTGCTTTCCCTCGAACTCCTCAACAAAATGGTGTTGTGGAAAGAAAGAATAGAACCCTTGGTCATATGGCCCGGGTTATGTTAAACCAATATAAGCTTCCCCAATATTTTTGGGCGGAAGCCGTAAATACAGCATGTCATGTTATAAATAGGGTCTTGATTATACCTATTTCTAAAAAGACTCTTTATGAGCTTTGGTTTGACAAAATTCCCTCTACTGAGTATTTTAAAGTTTTCGGATGCAAATGTTTTATTTTGAATACCAAGGACAACCTAGGCAAGTTTGAAGAAAAAGCTTATGAAGGTATTTTTTTTGGCTACTCAATACATAGTAAAGGTTTTCGTGTCTTTAATAAAAGAAGTCTCGTTGTCGAAGAGTCAATTAATGTCTCTTTTGATGAACTTAACTCTTCTACATCCTCCTCATTCGATGATATTGATGATATCTCTTTTGGTTTGGAGAACTCTTCTATTGGAGATCCTCGTCCTTCTTCATCTAACGATGAAATTGTGACCCCTCCAACCAAAGATTCTCTACCACTCGAGCCTCCTCAAGAGGACCTCCCAAAGGAATGGAGATTTGTCCCTAATCATCCTAAGGAGCTTATCATTGGTGATCCTTCATCTCGTGTCAGTACTAGATCCTCCATTCGTGATCTTTGTGCAAACATGGCTTTTATTTCTCAAATAGAGCCTAAAAATATTAATGATGCTTTTCATGATGAATTTTGGATGATAGCAATGCAAGAAGAGCTAAATCAATTTGAGAGAAACAAAGTTTGGAAACTTGTCCTAAACCTAACAACCATCCCATTATTGGAACTAAATGGGTGTTTCATAATAAACTTAATGAAGATGGGTTAGTGACTCGTAACAAAGCCCTATTGGTTGCTCAAGGCTATAACCAAGAGGAAGGCATTGACTACGATGAAACCTATGCTCCGGTTGCTCGTCTTGAATCCATTCGCATGCTATGTGCTTTTGCTTGCTTTAAAGATTTCAATTTTTTCAAATGGATGTTAAAAGTGCTTGTTTAAATGGCATTATTAAAGAGGAAGTTTATGTTAAGCAAACTCCTGGCTTTGAAGATTTTCAATTTCCTCGTTACGTCTTCAAATTACACAAAGCCCTTTATGGCCTCAAACAAGCTCATCGTGCTTGGTATGAGCGCCTTAGCTCCTTCCTTATATCTTACAACTTTTCTAAGGGCAAAGTCAATACCACACTTTTTATCAAATTCCTTAATGACACACTTTTGTTAGTACAAATTTATGTCGATGACATTATCTTTGGTTCCACTAACAATGCACTTTGTGTAGAATTTGCTAAAGTAATACAGGACGAATTTGAAATAAGTATGATGGGAGAGCTGTCCTTCTTTTTGGGCTTGCAAATCAAACAAGGACCCAAAGGAACCTTCATCAATCAAGCCAAATATACAAAGGATCTCCTCAAATACTTCAAACTTGACTCATCCAAATCAATGAGGACTCCTATGGCAACAACGACAAAACTTGATAATGATGAAGATGGTATCTCGGTCGACATTCGTAAGTATCGAGGTATGATCGGAAGCTTACTCTATTTAACTGCTAGCTGACCTAATATTATGTTTAGCGTTTGTCTTTCTGCACGATACCAAGCAAATCCAAAGGAATCACACTTATGTGCTTTAATGCGTATTTTTTGATATCTCAAAGGCACCATTAATATGGGACTTTGGTATCCAAAATCTTCATCCTTTGAGCTTCACGGCTTTTCGGATGCAGATTTTGTCGGATGTAAAATTGACCGAAAAAGCACTAGTGGCACATGTCAATTCCTTAGAAAATCCTTGGTATCGTGGTTTAGTAAAAAACAAAACATTGTTGCTCTTTCAACCACTGAGGCCTAGTATATAGCGGCTGGATGTTGTTGTGCACAAATTCTTTGGATGTCACAAACACTTGTAGACTATGGTATTTCTTCTACTTGCACTTCCATTAAATGTGATAATACTAGCTTGATAAATCTTACAAAAAATCTGATTTGTCACTCTCGCATGAAGCACATTGAGATTAGATACTATTTTCTTCGTCACCATCAACAAAAGAGGGATATTCGCCTTGATCTTATTGACACTACTTATCAATTAGCCGACAATTTCACCAAACCACTCCCGGAGGATCGTTTCGTCTTTCTCTGCCAAGAATTAGGCATCATTCATCTTAACTTTTAGCTCCTCTCAAACGGCACACCGTCGGCATACGACGGCATACCGACGGCAGGCCGATTTCTGTTTAGGACTATTTTCTGTCCACATAATCGGTATACCATCGGTATACGCCGACATGCCGATGGCATGCTGTTTGACGCGGACGCAGCCAGTCTACTGTGCCTCGGGCCCCACCAAATCTTTCACCTATCTTTATATCTTTTTTAACCCTATCTCATTAACTATCCATCCTATCCCTCATTAATTACCATACCCTCCCATCCCATCCCTTCAACTCCCTTCATTAATTATATTCATCATTCCTATTTTCAAAACTCCCCTCATTTATTACATTCATCAATTGATTCCTATTTTCAAAACTCCCAAACTCCTTCAAATTCCTCTTCTTCTTTTAAAAGCCCAACCTTCTTCTTCCTCCTCCTCTTCATCCATCATCACTTCTCCCTTATCCTTCTACCATCACCCATATGGCCACTCACAAACGTCTTTGCTCCACCATAGTTTCGAACCCATTCACTCTAGTGCCCCTTCCAAATGGCGCCTATTATCCGAAATTTTTTACCTCTGCCCTAGCTGTCGATGCCTGGTTCCACCATTTTGCTAACCACACCGTCTTCAAAGGCAAGGCCATCAACTGGAATGTTTTCTTCGATCATCTCTCATTTTTTGAGATGGCCGACCTCTCATCTCTTTTGCATCGACAAGTGTCAGTCTATCCGGCATCGGTGCGCCTATTCTACTGTAATCTCATTTTCGATCTCCAAAATAATACCATCGAGACCATGGTCAATGATCACAACTTTTGCCTCACGGCTCGCGATATTGCAAAAATTCTCGAAATCCCAAATCGAGGAGATGCTCTGTCGACCTTGGCCGATCTCTATCCAACTGCCGAAGTCTCCTTTGAAGAGTTCTGCGGCATCATCTACAAGGGACCCAATCCTTTGACCATTCTGGCCCTCTCCAAGCAGTTGGAGCCCTTTTAATACGAGCTCCATCGGATCATCTGCTACACTCTCTACCCCAAGGCCGACAACTATGATACGATCACCAATGACGTACTCGTCTGCATATATTTTCTATACTCCAAGAAGACTTGGTCCTTTCCTAAGACTCTTCTCAATGCTTTCTTCTTTGTCCTGCCAGTGGGGAAGCAATCCCTCAATTATGGCGCTTTCATTACCCTCATCCTTGAGGCAAAGGGCGTAGATCTCTCACTCTGCCGGTCGGACGGCGTTCCCTCCTTTCTTGTTGTTTCCCGCTCAGCCCCTGGTGCACCAGCGTCTCGTGCGTCATCTTCCCATGAACCACCGGCCACTTCTCCTGCTGCACCATCTTCTGTGCCTCCTTCCTTCGGCCGTTTCATGTCGTTGGCCCAGCAGCATTTTGACATGCGCATGGCTCAGGCAGAGGAGCAGATGAGGGCCAACACCCGCGGCCTTGGGAATCTTATCCAGAGTCGCTTCCATGAGCAGGCTTACTTCATCGAGCCGACTCTTCAGGACCGAAATGCTTATCTGGATCTTAACCTTCAGGATCCTCAATACCAAGGCTTTCGCTTCTCTGACTCCAATGCCTACGGATTCTTGTACCCGGATGGCGTGGATCTTTTCAGTGCTTTTCATGATACTCAGGATAGGGAGGATGATGATCCGTCGGAAGAGTATTTGTGGGCTCCTGTTGGTGGTGGTTGAATAATATTGGCGTCGTTTTTAGTGTTTGTCTTTTGCGGTCCTTCGGGGACCATTAGTTATGCTTTTATATCTTGTGTGGTCCTACGGGGACCGGTTTCTGTTTCACTTTGTCTTGCGTTACTCCCATTGTGGAGATTTTATCAGTCCTTTTCATGGTGTATCCAGCATGTACCCTGCTCTTTCAAATCTAATATATGCATGCTTTTGTTCTCTTTAAAGCTTTTATTATTTATTGCTATATTTCTTTATTTTCCATTTTGATTAAGTGACAAAGGGGGATAAAACGTATTGAGGGAGAGCTGTCTACCTACGGGAGAGTCACTCCCTAAAGATGCTATCTCTCTGTTTTGTCAATTATCAAAATGGGGGAGATTGTTGGCACAGTTTATTTTGATAACATTAATAGCATCTTCGTAGGCTAGTTTTCTTTGTTTTTCAGCTAACAGATAATCTTTCAAAGCTCTACTACAATAAGTTCTGTCCATTCAAGCCGAGTCATCAAAGTCTTATGGACGTTCCTAAAAGAAGACTGAAGGAAAGACTAGCGCTCCTTAAAGACGGCTCTTAACAGATTGAAGATTTCGAGTCTGTACAAGGTCTAAGTTTTTCTGTATAAACACCTAAGGTTGGATGACAAAACATAAAACTCATCTATTTTCAGTCAAAAATCAATGTCTAAAATAACGGCATACCGACGGTATACCACTGTGTACCGACGGTATACCATTTCTGAGCCACAAGAATTTTCTGTGACAAACATCGGCGTACCGACGGCATACAACAGTATACCGACAGTATACCGTTTTGTGAGCCACAAAAATGTTCTGTGGCGAACTTCGGCATACCGACGGCATACAACAGTATACCGACGGTATACCAATTTGTAAGCCACATAATATTCTGTGACGAACATCGGTATACCGACGGCATACCGCTGCATACCGACGGTATACCGCTTCATCTGATTTGATTTTTGAATGGACAAATACTAGCATTAAATGCTTCCCAACGGATATAATTATTACCGTCACTGTTCCGAATGGTATGTCGGTCCATACCGACGGCATGCCATCTGGGTTATGTTCAGGAGCATTAAATGCTACCTACTCTTGGTTTTTTATATAAATGGATTCCTTCCTTCCATTGAAGATCATCCACTTAAGCTATAAATTTCTCAACAACCAAGAGCTCCACCATTACTACTCTACACAAGCTTTTAATTGTCATCCAATCCAAAAGTGCTGGAGTATTCAAGAGTTGTACTTTTCGATCTTCAAGTGTTAGAAGATCAACAATTCATTTCCTTTCCTTTTGAAGTTGACGAGCCTTCGTAAGAAAACTCGTGTATAAGAAGTTGGCGAGTTCTTCGGATCCAAACTCGTATTAAAGTTGGCGAGTTCTTTGGATCAAAACTTGTGTATACTATTTACTCAATAGTGGATTTAAGCCGAAGAGAGTTGTGGGACTGGATTGCCTCTAGGGAGGAGACTAGGATACATCGAGTATTTGATTTTCTCACTCTCTTATTTTATTTCAGTGATATAGCTTACTTGTGTTTAGTTTTATTTTATTACCCTATTCACCCTCCCACTAGGGCTCTATAAGAGCATACCAAATGGACCTTGGAGGATATGTTGAGAGCATGCATTCTTGACTTCAGAGGTTCATGGGAGGATCATCTTTACTGGTATAGTTTTTTTACAATAACAATTATCAGGCGAGTATCTAGATGGCTGCATTCAAAGCCTCGTATGGAAAAAGTTTGGAGTAATGTTCGTGAAAAATAGATACTGGGATCAGAGTTAGTGGTTCGTATGGTAGGGAAGGTGAAACAAATTTAAGGACATTTGTGAGCAGCACAAGATCGACATAAGCATTGGACGGACAATCATCGTCGACCATTGGAGTTTCAGCCAGGAGATCATGTATTTCTGAAGATTTCTTCTACCAAAGGGACCATTAGATTCAGAGGAGAGGAAAGCTTAGTCCGAGGTACATCGGTCCGTTCGACGTGCTAGAGAGAGTTGGAGAAGTTAAGTACAGACTTGTGTTGCCACAAACCTTAGAGGGTGTTCATGACGTGTTCCATGTATCTCAGCTGAGGAGGTATATGTTAGGTCCTAGTCATATTTTGGACCATTCCGAGATTACTGTAGGGTCGGGCCTCTCATACGAAGAGCAGCCCGTAGAGATTTTGGACCGTCGAGAGAAAGACTTGTGGGGCCAGACCATTTCTTTGGTTAGTGTCACATGGAGACATCATGTACCAGGCGAGTTGACTTGGGAGTGCGAGGATGCGATTATGGAGCATTTTTCTCATCTCTTTATGGAATTAGGTATGTTTTCTTTAATTAGTCATTATTGATTTCTTTATATAAGTATGTGCTTAATTTTGAGGACGAAATTTTCTAAGGAGGAGAGGTTGTAAGACCTCTGAAATTTTGACATATTATATATATATTTTTATATATATTATTTGAATTATATATTAGTTAATATATATTTTCCCACTTTTATTCATGATCATAAAATATACTTTTCTGTAGCTTTGATTTTTGGAGAACAAGAATTACCAAACTCTAGAAACTTCTTTAATGAGTTTTGACCTAGACAAATTTATCTTCGATTTGGTATATCATGTCCCACTCAAATATGTCTTCTTGTATTCTATTTACTTCGCACAACTTCGGGGTCAATTTAGGCCAAGAAGTTATCTACCGTGAGATTTGTTGTAACTTCCAACTTAAATTTTGGACTCGACATCAATCCAACCTAAATGACCTAATATATGATTTTGACTATTTTTTAGCCTACTACACACATGCCTAGGGTGTCCCACTTAATCGAGACCACATGTGCTATTTAAATTCAAATGGCACATAAGACTCCATATGGGACCTTTTAAGCCTATTTCTAGATCGGGTAATTCTTCTTGAGCCTAAACTTGTCTAAGTAGATGAATTGTTTGGGTCATCCCCACAGAGATAGGGCAATCCTAGATTTTTATTTCAGATTTTTGGAGACTTTAATAGGGTCAAACCTATTATAAAAACTCAATTAATACAAGTTTCTAAATTTGGAAACTTGTATCTTCATATGTCAATCTCTCTTGTATTTTGTTTCCAAAATCCATCAATACTCAACCCTACACATACAAGAATATCCCATACGGACCCCTTAGTAACTCTCTATATATATAGCATACTAACCTACCCAAAAATCCTCTCTACAAACCCTGACCCAACCCAACTCCATTGCCGCCAACCTGCTGCTACTGTCCCATTTTCTTGCTATTGTGTGCCGACTTGTCGACCACCTCCAGCCCAACCACCTCATCCTCGACGTGCCCAAGCCCCCCCTCCACCTTCCCAAGGCCGACCATCACCGAAAACCACTCTTAGAGGTCGCAACAGCCGGCACAAGATACCCTTAATTTGATGTCCAAAAATATAGCAGGTATGTCCATCTTGAGAATGCATTTCCTCCACTTATAAAGATCAAAACTTCATAGGACAAAAAATTTTGGGTTCCCCTGTGTCTCTACTACCTTCATATAAATTTTCATATCAAAATTCTTTCTAGATTGGTCGGAACACACATTTTACCAAAGTGTGTCCAAGATTGGTACTGTTCATTGCATGGTAGTTTTGAACAGCATAACTTTACTTTTACTATCGATATCATATATGAAAACAACCATATCTCGATTACCTACAATTCTCGTTTAATGAGTTTTTCATAATTTTGCTGTTTTAGTGCTTAAATCATTCGATCTTTGAAGGATAAAATTCTGCCGTAAACGAACTATCGAAATTATCATCTTGTGAGCCCAAAAATATTTTTGTGTGCAATCAATGCTCCATATCATTGATCCTAGACTCATGATCGTGAATATTTGTTAACTTAGATAATTTTTTACCATTTATTTTAGAATATTAAAGTTATTTTATTCATGGTTAAAAAAGCTCTAATAACGTTGATTTATCAAGGTGGATGTTAGTTTGATTATGAAATAAATTCCAAATAACTTCTAAATAGTTTGTATGTAATATTAATAATATAATATTTACTTATAGAATATTAATGATATATTTAGAATTAATATTGAATATTTATACATATATTTTGTGGAATTTGTTAGCCCTAATAGGAATAGTATGACTAGTTATGTTATTATTACTAATATAAAGTAGATAACCCTATTTAGTATGTATATATAGATATGTCGATGATAGTAATAATGTTAGTGTGGTTATTGATGTTAGTTATATATATTTATAGGAGTCGTGAGACCGTTCCTACGGAGGGTGATGTCGGATCAATACTTTATTCCTTTGCTTAAAATCTAGACAAGATACCTTGCTACCTCTCTTGTTCTATTTAAATACATGATTTGTTATCGTGCATAGGAATATATGTGTTAGTGGTGTACGTCCAAGTGTGACTTGGGAGCTATCGATGGTGTCATCGATATGATAGTGCGTGTGTTACTTAGAGGGTAGAAGACTCCCGATTTGCAATGGAGTTATTTCGTATAACTTCTATGACTGGACTCATCTCATGACACAGAACTTTGAGTGAGTTTACATTACGTTGGCACGAGCCTACGTATTTGGCTAGCTACCAATACAAGCGGGTCGTGTGACGGTTCATATATTGATTAGAGTGAGTTGAGATAGAGGCTAGCTTGTGTTGTGATATGGAATGACAGAGTCATGGATGTGATTCGAGCAAGACACGGATAGGGAAGACTATTGGTAGGCGTATGGACAGACACTTGCATATCAGCCTCAATATGCCATGTTACAGGCTATAATACTTGATATATTTGGCAGGGGCCACGGACTAGTATCTGGTACGGTTAGGGAAGTATTCTAGTATATGTTCCAGCATTAGTTGACGCTAATGCTACTCCTATACCTACCCATACAGCCCAAAGTCATCTTCGACATGCATTCACATAGATGGATTAGTTTATCCAGTTTATTTCCTGTATTTATTTTATTTCATATTGTAGCTTGCTATTTGTATCTTGTTATGTCCCCTGAGGACCTGATTATTTCCCAAATCCGGACGAGTATCTTTATCCTACACATAGAGGCCGACTATCTTACAGAGAACATAAAGGTTTTGCCAGAGCCTGATCCAGTGGTTGATAGCAGATTAGAGTCATGGACATTTTATCTAGCTAGCTATGTCCTGACTATTTTTTATTTTAGTATTTTTACTATTCCAGCATTGTACTTTAATTCAATGGATATATTTCCACGAGACTTGATTATCTCAGACAGATTTTGTATTGGACTATTTCAGACTTATATTCTATTTCAGTAAGACATTTATTATATTCTTCTGTGTTGATGTTGTTGTTTTGTAGATGATATTCTAGTGTTGTTATTGTGGAGATATTAGTTTACCTGTGACTGTTGTATTGTAGATATATGATTCAGCATACTACGATTATGATAAGTCCATTAAATTGAGAATACTTATTCTACCCGTATATTTGGCATGCTCATGTCTTAGGTTCCGATATATTTTGGAACTGGGTGTGACCCAAATAGAGCCATTCCTCCACAATTTTCATTAAAATCTCACTCAATCTCTTATCTATTCCTCTCATTCTCTATACTAGAGGGAACCTAGAAGCTTGGAGATTATGAGCACTAGAAAGGGAGTCCATTGCTAGGAGCTACGTGTTAGGATCGTGTTCATTTGGCTTTTCATTGGGAATCCATCTCTTAATTGGTATACACCTCATTTTCCTTATTATTTAGACTATATTTGTGTTATTGAATCGTTAAGAATTCACCCATAGACTAGGACTGCCCATGTGAAGAGTTTTGAGACTAATGAATATTTATTTGGAAGCTATATTGAGTTTTATGCCATTTTTTAAAGAATTACTAGAATGGTACACCAAGTCAGCCATGTATGGAGAGGGAGCCTCCATTCTCCATTTTATTCCATAGTCACATTTTCTTTCATTTTGGTGTTCTCTTCCAAGTAGAGCCATGCCTTCAACATTTTTTCCCAAATCTTACTTAATCTCTCATCCATTCAGCTGATTCTCTAAATTAGAGGGAGCCTAGAAGCTTGGAGACTAGGAGCACAAGAAGGGGAGTCCATTGCTAGGAGCTACGTGTCTGGATCGTGTCCATTTGGCTTTTTATTGGAAATACATCTCCCAATAGGTATACACCTCATTTTCCTTATTATTTAGACTCAATTTGTGTTATTGAACCCTTAAGAATTCACCTATAGACTAGGACTACCTATAGGAAGAGTTTTGAGACTCTAATAAATCTTTACTTGGAAGCTATGTTGAGTTTTGTGCCATTTTTGAAAGAATTTTGAGAATGGTACACCAAATGCTTGTCATTAGATTTGTTAGATCTATTTAGTATAGATCTGGTTGTGTCTGTCTAGGTTCGTGTCTAAAAATAGATACGTGTAGGTTGTGTCATGATATGGTAGGACACATAATCAATTTGGCAGTTTTTGGCCTCTTACACTTGTGGTGCACATGTCCTATTACATATGACACTTGATACTAGCCTTGACATGCTATAATTATGTTTTAATATATATATTAGAATTGCTCATGAAGTTTGGTAGGATCCAGACAAGGTTTGGTATAGGTATCTTAGGCGTATCAAGCTTGTGCACCAAATATTCGATATGTGTCCCGAAAAGAATTTTCGTGTCCTTTTCAAATCGAGATTGGGTGCACATGTCAAGCTTGTGCATAGACAAAATAAGATGGACTTGGGGAACTCCCTGCACAGCAGTGAGTGTGCAGGCAAGTTCATACCAGTGAACTTGTATACTTAGTTGTGCTTGGCATCATGTGTGCATAATTACACATGTGTGTGCACATGTATAGGTAATGTGTTTGGTTTTCATGTGCAGTACAATAGGGGAAATAGGGAAGAAGAGGCTGTACTTGTTACGCCCTAGAACTAGAATACTGGAGAGCGGGGGACAGACACAGCCAGCTATGTACATTGAAGTACAATCCACCTCGCAATTCAGTCACAGCTGTCTAGATGCATGAGGATTTATCTACAAGCCAACAGTCTCGTATAGCCAAGAACAAGCCTAGTATCTCAATCTCAAGCAAACAAATAATTGTACAAGATGTCAGATCATCAGACATACAAAGTAAGGCGTACCAAACATTACATATTCAGATGATCATGCAGCTAGTCATACAAAATATGAAGACTAGCAAGAGTTTAAGTCATACATGATCAACCCTAGGATTTGTCAATCATGTTACAGCCCTTAGGCAGACAGAAATAAGTTTCAACACCAGCTAACACTTGCTCGGCGGCTAAATGCATCAAAAAATACTTTACAATAGAGTGGAAGAGCAAAATAAGAAACCCACGTGTTGCTAGGATTACGTCTGGTTCACATTTGGCTGGAAAACAGGTAGATCCTCGGGTGCTTCTCCAAAATCTGGCCATACAAAACCAGCTGGGTCAGAACCCAAAAGAGCAAGTGCCACAAGGGAGGCTTCATTAAGGAACTAAAATCAGCATACAATTAAATAGAAGAATACGTAAATGAACATGGTTATGTAACATGAAGATAGGGTTAGAGTAAAATAATAGCTTGTATTAGGAAAATAAGAGGCAGAATATAATTCACATGCTAATCACGAGACAGGCATTCAGGCACGGCCAGTCAAGTACTACGGCTTGCTATTATTAGCTAACTAGGGTTATCACAGGCCTAGTTACTAGCAAGATGCAGTTGAGATGTTCCTACAGTCACAAGCCCTGCAACTATCCAGGTTATCCATGCGAGGTCATTCACAAGATTTATAAGTGTTATCAAGAGTTATCAAGATTACTCGTGTACTTTCAGTACTAATGTTTTTCAAGGAGTGTCCCACATGATAGTGTGCTGGAAATGTGCCCTACTCGTCGGCAGGCTACAAGTCCCTCGGATGTGGCCGGGATAACGGGATCGCCTGTAACTGGGAAAATCTCTCTATATGAAAGCTTGATCAATCTAGTCATTAACCTAGATAGATTCATTATGAATTCCTGACTGTGGTTACCAGGAATCTATGTCCTAGACATGATGCAAGACGAGACAGGTAGCTTGTACAGGCACAATCAAAAGAATCAACCACGATGTCAAGTCAAGAGTTACTTAGCAAGTCATGGTAACTGTCACAACAGCGCTTTCAAGATTTTACATGTCATGTTAGGTTACTTGTTACTTATAAAGATTACTTGTCAAGAGTGCACCTCGACGGGCCACTATCAAGAATATCAAGAAGGGCTCATATGTAAGTCAAGTTTGTGTTACAGCCAAGTCATGTCATGCTCAGGTTGGGTCAAAGCTCAGGATACATGTATATAACAAAACATATAAACAACTGCAAGAACAAGAAAGGTGCATGGAGGCAGGTGCATCACAAGGGGCACCTAAACATGGATGGGCGCCTGGCCCCTTGTGGTGCCTAGGCAGCAATGGCCGCCAGGGCCAAGATGGCGCCTGGGCCGAAGTAAGCGCATGGCCATATTGGACGCTGGATCAACATAGACGTCAGGGCCAAGGTGGCGCCTGGACCGAAATGGCCAAATGGGGGGCACATCATAAAAGTCACCTAAGTACCAATGAGAACGAGGTTTAAGGCGCATCACAATGGCACCTAATGTAACTCCTCTTCCCGGATTGTTAATATTTTTTTCTTTTATTTGTTAATGGTTAGTTTCATCGAGATTTTTTTGCAAAGGGCATTTTGTGATTAGTTATGTTATTAAAAATTGTCTTCAAATTAAAGTAGTATTCAGTTTTAATAATATATATATATATATATATATATATATATATATATATATATATATATATATATATTTAAGTTGATTACAAAATTGGTTAGTACTTTAGGATTTTAAACTGTTGGTTTCGAAAAGATTTTGGAAAAGCATAGATATCAAAAGATTCGTTAAAAAGTATTTTAAATAGAATTTTGGATTTCTATAAAGGAATATGCTTTTAAAAAACTATTCGATGTATCAAATATTATTTATATTACAATGGTAGTCAGTTATTGATTTAATTTAAAATATGTAATTGAACTTATTTTCATAAATACTAAAATTATTTTAAAATATTATTATTTATTTGATATAGATTTAAATTTATATGATTTAAATTAACTTTATAATATCAAATATTAATTTAAATGGATTACGATTAGATTAGTTTTAATTTAAAAGTTTATTGGATTTAAATTGAAAGGATGATTTATCTTCAAGGACTCATAATCCTTATCTATATAGGAGTCATCCTCCTATATAAGAAGAGTTCCTCTACCTTTTCTCACAACTCCACTGCATCCCAAACCCTAAATAATTTCTAGCAGCCCACCGATATTCTACCACTATTACCAAAAGCCAACCTTTGTCGTGTCCGGACCCGTGTGTCTGTGTCCATCTCATCTTATTCCACAATATTACAAATTACAAGCCAAATTTCTTTCCCGACAACCCTAACACTAATCTCATACATCCATCCTCGTGTCCTCCTGTGTCATGCAAGACACGACATGATACAACACAAAATTCACCACCGTGGTTGTCACCACCACTGCCTCCCCTCTCCGACTTCCCCGTCTGTTGTACTTCCGGCCACCCAACCACAACCGCCCCATATTCTTTACCAACACCACCACCACCACCACCAAGAACTACACCACCACCGGCCTCACTCTCCTCCACCTTCTGCTGCAACAACACCGCTGTCACCACTTCCCTGCTTCCCGACTTCACAAGCCGCCACCACGCGCCGACGGCAAATGCCAAAAAAATAAAAGAAAAGAAAAACAAAAACCTTAATCTAACCCTGACCTACCTCGCCTGGCCACCACCGCCGCAGGAGCTGTTGCGTCTGCTCCGCAGCAGAGCCCGTCCCCACACGGTCGCCTAGATTCGATTCTCCCCCAAGCGCCAACATCCTGACCTCCCGGCTAGTGCCTCCTAGCCGCTCGAGTCCTCGACCTCTCGGGTGCTCCGACGTCCCGGCGATCCAACGTCGTCTCCTTCAGCACAGTGCCTCTACGTCCGCGCCACCTCAACTCCACCAACCCCCGGCGAGCACGGACGCCATATCTGACCGCCTTCTTGCCTTTTCGGCCGACCAGAGCCAAACCCTCTCGGTGAGACTCCCTTCAATCCTTCCTCTTTTCTGATTTTTCTCTCTCCCCTCTCTCTCTTTCAAGCCATACCCTCACCTCCTTTTTATCTGTACCCAGACATTTTCTTTATTTAATTTTTTTTGTTTGTTATATAGTTGCTGGTATGAGTATGGGTTAATTGATATGCCATGGGCTTTATAGATAGGGCTGGGCCTATATACATACTTTAGTTGGTAATTAAAATATTTTGGGTTAGTAAATCTTATGGACCTATATGGTGTGTGCTAGGTTTTAATGAATATTTTGAGCCTATTTATTATTTGGGCTTCTTTGGCCAATATTCGTTAGGTATTTTAGCAGAAGTTTTATATATATATATATATATATATATATTATAAATATATAATATATATATATATATAATATATATATATATATATATAATATATATATATATTTGTTGTGTTGGGGGAGGGGGGCAGCAGCCCCTTGGCCCCCTAGCTGCTGCTGCTGCTCCCTTTCTCTCCTTCTCACCCTCCATTCCCTCTAATTCTCCTCTCTAAATCCTTCTCTAAACTCCTCTTCTCTAAATCTCTCTCTAAAGCTCTCTATATATATATATATATATATATATATATATATATATATATAAATAAAAAAATAATATAATATATATATATATATATATATATATATATATATAGTGTTTGGGCTTATTATATTTAAAATTAATTGGGTTTGG
>JANAVB010033018.1:211860-221860 GCA_029216955.1 Iris pallida
TAATATATATCTATTATATTATTATATATATATTATATATATTATTATATATATATATATATTATATATCTAATATATATATTATATATAATAATATATATATATTAATAAAAAATATATATATATATTGTTAGTACATAAATATATATTATATATATATAATATAATAATATATATATATATTATATATATATATATCTATATATATATAGATATTGTTAGTACATATATGTTTAGTACATAAAAAAAATAATATATATTTTAGTACATATATAGCCTTTTAATGTATGGTTTCTGTTGTGTTTTGGGATTGTTGGGCAGCCCCTCACACACACACACAACACACGCTCACCCCTTTTCCCTATTTTCCTATATATATATATATATATATATATATATAGATATATATATATATATTATATTTCCTATATATATATATCCTATAGATATATATATATATATATAGTAGGAATATATAGATAGGAATATATAATATATATATATATATAATATATATATATATATATATATATATATATATTCATATATATATAAAATATATATATATAGTATGTTAAGTTGTTCTCAGTTTTAACCCTTCACAGTATCCCCCACACAACAATACACACACATGCTATATATATATATATCTAATTATATATATATATATATATATATATATATATAATATATATCAAATGGCTTGTGGGTGTGGCTTTCCCTCGAAGGAGCTCACCAGCTCCTCGGGTTCCCGCCCTCCCTTGGCCCGGCCGCGGCCGCCGACCCTTGGCACCCGCACCCCGCCGGGCATCTTCATCCTTCTCCGGACCCCATGTCGGTCGGCCGAGCTCCCACTGGGCGCTCTCCACGTGGGGAGCCCCCCCCTCCGTTCCCCCGACCGACGTTTGCCCCGTCATGCGCGGTTCCACCCTCCTTCCCCTTCTCTTTCGGCACAGTCGCTGGACACGGCGCCGTAGCATCGCCATTCTCGGCGCCCTCGGCCGTCCAGCTCCTTCCATCCTCGGACCCCCGCCGGTCTCCCAGGGCGCCTCACGACTGCGCGGCCGAGTTCCCGGCCAGGCCGTCTTCCCTGTCGATGCGCGCCTCTTCCCTCGGTAGTTCAGCAGCGCTTCTTGGCCGTCGTCCCCTCCGGCGTGCCGCCCTCTCCTCCGGACGCATCTCCTTCCCCCGCTCCCTCCGACCAAGTCGGCCCGCCGGGTATCTGGCAGCGCTCGCCCCGGAGCCTCCCCCCCTCGACTATCGCGTCCTCGCGGCTCCGGCTCCCCCGCCCCACTCCGGCGGATTTGTCTCCTTCGTTTCCTTCGGATCCACCGTAGGGTACGGATCCTGAGGCTCCTCCGCCGAGGAGCCCCCCGCCCAGTCTGCCGCCCCCTCCCGTCCCCTCCAGCCCCTCCCCCCGCCACGGCTGAGGACCTCCTTTCCGCCTCTGCGCCTTCTTCCCCTGTCTCGGTCGACACCCTTACCCCGCTCGTCGCCTCCGCTCTGCTTTCCTCCTCCTCGGCCGGGTATACTGGCAGGACCCCTCCTCCCAGCGGTGGTACTGGGTCCCCGTCCCTTTCCAGGCGGCCGAGGAGCCCCCCCCCCATCACCACCCCCTCCTGATGCCTCCCCTCCTGTCCCTCTCCCCGCCTCCGCCTCTGCACCGCATCCCTTCTCCTCGACGTTGCTTTCTGGAAAGATCCCTCCACCCTGCGGGGTTCTGGGTCACTGCCCTTCCCGGCTCTGGCCCTCGGCGGCGGTTCGGGTCTCCCCGCCGCCTCGTCATGGTGCCGAGCTGTGACCGCTGCCATCCATCCTGGCAGTAATACCCCCGCGCTCTCCCCCGCCCCCCCGCCGGATCTGGTTGCCGCCCCCCTCCGCGTGGGTCCCGGCGGCTCCATCCCCCCTGCGCATGGTCTCGTGCCCCCCCCGGGCCGTACCCTCCATGCAGCGGGTCTCCACATCTCCTCCGTTCACCTCCCTCTCCCTGCGGCCTCCCGTGCCTCTCCCGGCGGTTCTGAGCCCCCTTCCTTCTGTCGGACTGAGCCTGCGATCCCTCTCTCCGGCTCCCCGCAATCGGCCTCATTGTCACGCCCCAGAACCAGAATACTGGAGAGTGGGGGAATGACTCAGCCAGCTACGTATTACGGGTAGACGAATACCGTATAATACGATCAATGATGTCTAAAAGACAAAGGGTGCATACTACATGAAAGTCTCACTAGGGTCACTTCACATCTATTGTCTCAATCATTCAAACAGAAGCAATAACAGAGAACATTTAAGATAAAGCATAGGCGTCCCAAAGCTTAGTTAAAATGTTCTTGAGATCTGGCTTTACAAACATAGCAGATGATGTAGCAAGGCATACACAATTATTATCAGCTGCAGTCTGACTTAGTTACAATTAAGTAAAAGTAGTACAAGACGTCCGACTAACATGTCGGTGCCAAACGGCAAGGTATAAAGTAGATAACAAAACCGGGGAAGTAAGAAACCCACTCGAGTCCTCCTGCGATCATCCCTCTAGTGTTGACCATCTTGGAGGTAAGTAAGCTGAGTCCTCGGGAACCGGCTCTAAATCTGGCCGCAAACCAGAGAGGTTAGACCTCTAATAGCAAGTACCACAAGGAAGCACACATGACACTAAAACCAGTAATGAGAAAATATGATAATAATCTCTGCTTGCTACTAGGATTCACATAACATCACGACACTTCGAACCAACCTCCCAACCAAACAAGGACAGAAGTTGGCCCGTTATGTCCTGACATCTGATCATCTCAGTTAAGTAACAGGTAGGTACAGTACACAAACAAATCATTTAAACGGCCATTCAACTACTACCGCTTGCTACTGTGAGTCCCAAGTTATCCTGGAATTATGCAATAAAGATTCCTCAGTTCTTACTATGCGCAAGCAAGGCTAGTTTACCCAGTCATCAATTGCGCCAATCCTGAATTAGACGAGTCCCAGCGGGACCCCGTCATTAATACAATTAATAGATAATAAGACCAGATACGCTTCCTGCCCGTGTGGCAGATTTACAGTATCTGTGGGGACCAACCGGCCTGTCGGGCACTACTAGTCCCAAGGGGGCTGCCATGTAAGAACTCGGGAATCCATTCTCTCCATGCAATTCATTATTTATTTTAATAGCCTCTACGTTGAGTGAAGTACCATGCCGTGGATCATGGTCATTCAGAATGATACTTTCGTACGGGTACGATATGCACAACTCTACAATGATACCAGTGCAGTCAGGTGTAGGTCTTAATAGCGTAATACAACAATCAAAACCACGGAGTAATCATGCCTTGACCATAAAGTACACATGCTTCTTTGGTAAGATAAATAATATAAATGAATTGAAGCCTGCACGTGCCTGATGCCAACATTCGAGATTAGCCATCGATTTCCATAGTTCATAATTAATATGAATGTGTCTCATTCATTCAATTAAAAAGACGACTAGCCAGTCTCTTAGTTCCAACTAGGAACGCATGATCATTATTAGTCAAGGTCACAATCATTATCAATGGTGACAAGGCATGAAAGTCAACTATATTCAGTGGGGTCGAGTCTACAACTCTCAGGGTTTAATTCCAGTCAATCGGGGTATCTATACTCAATTTACGACACATGGTACATCCCACGTAACAATCTATATTTAACAGAAATTTAACATATCATGATTATATCAAGTTTATGCCAAAAGGCGTAAGGATATAAAATGGACGTTACATACTAATAAAATATCAATATACAGGGCTATAGAAGATCCAGGGTAAGTAGGGTCAGGTCCAGTTGCGCCTAAACACTCAAGTCAGACAACGCTCAAGTCATGCTGCGCTCAAGTCAGCGTACGCTCAGGTCAGGCTACGCTCAAGTCAGGCTACGCTCAGGTCAAGCTACGCTCAAATCAGCGTACGCTCAAGTCAGGCTACGCTCAAGTCAGGCTACGCTCAGGTCAAGCTACGCTCAAGTCAGCGTACGCTCAAGTCAGGTACGGCTCCTTACTATCCAAGCCAGCGTATGCAAGACATACGCTTCCAAAAAGGCAGCGTATGAACTCCATACAACTCCTTACCATCCAAGTCAGCGTATGCAAGACATACGCTTCCAAAAGGCAGGTATGAACTCCATACGACTCCTTACCATCCAAGCCAGCGTACGTAAGTCATACGCTTCCAAAAAGGCAGCGTATGAACTCCATACGACTCCTTACCATCCAAGTCAGCGTACGCAAGTCATACGCTTCCAAAAAGGCAGCGTACGCTCAAGTCATACGCTCCCAAAGGCAGCGTACGCAAGACATACGCTCCCAAAAGGCAGCGTATGAACTAAACTGCGCTGCGCTAAAGAGCGCACGCAACTCCGTGATGCAAGCTAAAAAGCTAGCGTACACTGCTCACTGTCTTCTCCAAACAGCAAGGACTCCATGGTTGCACCCCAAAGCTTCAAAATCCATAACTTGGTCATAACAAGTCCAAATCCAACTTTCCAAAGGTCAAAATTGGGTAGAATAAAATTCTCTACAACATGGAACCATCAAAACTTGCAAACAAAAAGTTTGATAGATCAAAACCACCAAAATCCGAAAATAACTAATTTCTAGATCTACAAAAATTAAGACTTCGAAATGAAAATGCCAAGTTCTAAACTCTCTTAGGATCATGAGAGGAAGATAAATGAACTATAAAACATGGGTTCTCATGTGAAGTAAGTTGTACTTGCCTACGGTTTGGTAGGTAGAGTGAGTGATGAGGAAGAAGAAGAAGAAGTGATGGTGAAGGAAAAATAAAAGATAGAAAAGGGGGTTGGCTTTAAATAGAAGGGGTAGTGGTAGGTGGGGGTGTTGGGTTCATGTTGAGCTAACTAAACTAAACCAAACCAAGCCGAACCCAAAGTAAGACAAAGCAGAGAAAATAAAACAGAAAGTAAAATGCAGATAATTAATTAGCATGAATTTAAAGGAATTTAAATACAGGATAATACATGATAAATATTAAATAAATACATTTGAGTAGTATATGTAAAAATACTCATTCTGGGAACGGGGAGTGACATCTCTACCCTCCTTAGAAAATTCTGTCCTCGAAATGTCAAATCCAAGTAGGATAGAAATACCAGAGCTAACTAATACAAGCAATTCTAGTGATCAAGCAATCGTTTTACATATCCATAGCAAGTAACATATCTATATTTAACATCTACGATATCAAGCAATTCTACCCAAACGGTGATAGCATGAGGAATCAGACAATCAAGGTACCAGAAAAAGATATACCTTGTGAGTCAAACAGGTATGGATACCGTGATCGGATATCATCCTCACTTCCCACGTTGACTCTTCCAAAGAGTGATGACCCCAAGCAACCCGGACAAGGTTAATATTCGGTTCTTGAGTATCTTCTCTCTTCGGTCCAAGATGGACACTGGCTGCTCCTCGTAAGACAGGTTGGTACCAACAACCAGTTCTGAATGATCGAGGATATGGCTTGGGTCCGATACAACCTTCGCAATTGAGATACATGAAACACGTCATGCATCTCTCGTAACGAAGGTAGAAGGGACAAACGATAAGCAACATCGCCTATCCTATTAAGAATAATAAATGGGCCTACGTATCGTGGACTCAACTTCCCGCGAACGCCAAATCTAATGACCCTACGGGTAGGTGAGATCCGCAAAACACGTGGTCCCCAACAGAAAACTCTAGCGGCCTACGATGCTGGTCCGCCTAATGACGATGCCGATCCTGTGCAACACGAAGTCGCTCTCTAATTCCCTTAATCGCTTCAACAGTCTGGATAATCTTTCTGGGCCTAGCATTTTCCTTTCCCCGATATCATCCCATGCTAGGCGATCTACACTTCTTACCATATAGTTTCGAATGGCGCCATCTGGATACTGGCTTGATAACTGTTGTTGTATGAGAACTCAACTAAGTGCAGGTGGCTTTTCCAAGATCTTTCAAAATCCAGAGTGCAAGCTCGCAACATATCTTCCAAAGTCTGAATTGTCCTTCTGATTGCCCGTCCGTCTGCGGATGGTAAGCCGTGCTAAATCTTAACTTGGTACCGAGACATGATGCAAGCTCTTCCAGAAATGCGATGTAAACGGTATCTCGGTCTGACACAATACTGACAGGGACTCCATGCTGCCTGACTATCTGTTACATGTACAACTCTGCTAACTTTTCTGTAGATTATCCTACTCTGAAAGGAAGAAAGTGTGCTACCTTTGTGAGCCAATCTACTATCACCCAAATAGCATCTTTACCACTTGGTGATCTCGGTAAATCGGTCACAAAGTCTATTGTGATGTATTCCCACTTCCATTCCGGGATAGAAAGCGGTTGTAATAATCCAGCTGGCCTCTGCTGCTCTGCCTTTACTTGCTGACATACCAAGCAACGGGAGACAAATCTAGCTATCTCCCTCTTCATCCCGTTCCACCAGAAGTGCTGCTTGATATCTTGGTACATCTTGGTCCCTCCAGGATGCATAGAATACTGGAAACTGTGAGCTTCTGCCATAACTTTCTGTCTAATATCTCCCTAGGCACACATAGCGTGATCCAAACCTAAGCGTACCGTTTTCGTGGATTTGCATCTCCTTCCTGAGCCCTAACTCACATTCTGCCCTAAGCTTCTGAATCCTTGGGTCCTGTGCCTGAGCTGCCTTGATCCTATCTACCAAGTCAGATTGGACTTGTAGACTTGCCAGAACTCCTACATCGTTAGGAAGTTCAACTTTTATGCCATTTCCTGAAGGTCTTCTAAGATATGCCTCTGTGTTGTCAACATAAATGTGCCGCCCCTTCTGCTGAGAGTGTCTGCTACACATTAGCCTTGCCTGGATGATATTGAGCCCACGTCGTAATCCTTGATCAGTTCTAACCATCTTCTCTGTCTCATGTTTAGCGCCTTCTGAGTAAGATATACTTCAGACTTTTGTGGTCTGTGTACATGTCTACTCGATCACCATAAGTGTAATGCCTCCATAGCTTCAAAGCAAATACTACTCTGCTGCCAACTCCAAATCATGAGTTGGGTAATTCTTCTCGTGGTCCCGAAGCTGCCTAGATGCATATGCTATCACCTTTCCGTGCTGCATGAGGACGCACCCAAGTCCTTTACCTGACGCATCACAATATACAGTAAAACCTCCGGGCCCAACTGGCAATGTAAGGATAGGTACTGATATCAACTTCGCTTCAGATTCTCAAATGATGCCTGGCATTCTGCCGACCAGACGAATGGTACATCCTTTCGTGTCAAGCGGTCATGGGTGCTGAAAGTCTTGCAAATCTGACATAAATCTTCTGTAATATCCTGCCAATCCAAGAACTCCGTACATCAGCTACGGTCTTGGGTACTGGCCAACTCTCTACTGCTTCTACCTTCGTGGGATCCACTGCTACTCCAGCTCCTGATACGATATGACCCAAAAATGAAATATGATCCGTCCAGAACTCACACTTGCTGAGCTTGGCATACACTGGTTCTCTCTCAGTACCTGTAACACTTCTGAGGTAGTCTTCATGCTCCTCTTCACTAGCAGAGTACACAAGAATCTCGTCGAGAAATACTACGATAAACTGATCTAAATAAGGCATAAAGATACGGTTCATCAAATCCATAAAGATAGCTGGAGTATTGGTCAAACCAAACGGCATTACTAAGAATTCATAATGCCCATACTTTGACCTGAATGCTGTCTTAGGAATATCTTCCTTCCGAACCCTCACTTGATGGTACCCTGAACGAAGATCTATCTTGGAGAAAACTCTAGCTCTGCTCAACTGATCAAATAAGTCGTCAATCCTGGGTAGTGGGTACTTGTTCTTTACTATCGCCGCGTTAGCTTCCTGTAATCGATGTATAATCTGGATGATCCATCCTTCTTCCCCACAAGTACCACTGGTGCTGCCATGGTGATATGCTAGCTTGGATGAACTTCTTCTCCTTCAATTCCTCTATAGCTGACACACCTTGGCCTGCTCCGAATCTGCCATTCTGTAAACCCGATCTAATATCGGTTTAGTTCCAGGTGCCAATTCTATGCTGACTCAATATCTCTAACCGGTGGTAGACTTGGATGTTCTTTGGGAAATACTTCTAGAAATTCTTCAACTACCTTCGGAACTTGAACTTCTTCCATTGCTGTTATTACTCCCTACTCTTGCTGAGTTGCCTCTGATCTGACTAAGGTGAATTTCTTCATGCCTGGAATATCAAAAGATATACCCCCACTACGACAATCTATTGTCGCATGACTGTCTTTCAGCCAGTCCTGCCTAAGATAACGTCGAAATTTCCAACAGGAATTCTATCACCGGGCGGGTAAGGAATACCCGCAAACTACACGCTACATGCTAGAATAACTCTATTAACTCCTACGAGCCTATACAGTGAGTATACTCAACCTCCTGGCAATGCCTCGAACTCCATTCATAGCCGTGTCGCAAATTGTACATATATAAATGAGTGGATGCTCTCCGAATCAAACAATGCTACTGCGGGATATGAGGCGACGAGAATGTTACCTGCCACGACATCTTCCGACGCTAATGCCTCTTCTAAGACAGAGTGAATGCCTGCCCTCGACCTCCTGCTGGTTCCCATGTTGCGGCCTAGCCTGGTGTGCGCTGGCCCCTTCCCTGATGAGCTAAGGTGGTCTATGGGTGTTGCTGCATCGATGGTCCCTGCTGCCGAAACATCTGAGCCTACGGCATTAACGGGCGCTGTGCTAACGGTCTCACTGCTACCGCTGGTCCTCGATACTGTCCTGCCCCTGGTGCTGGCAGAGCAGGAAACTGCTGCACTGGTCCTCCTGACTTCAAATTCATGGGACATGTGGTAACCCGATGATCTGGATTTCCATAATTAAATACAGTCCGTTCAATGTCCGACACACATCTCTAGTGTGCCCCATCTTCCTATAATAATGCAGTCCACAGGGGTTGCTGGTTCTTCCTCTGTTGCTGTGCTGCTGCCTGGGTGGTGGTGCTGGCCCCCGCGCCACATCGTGGATACGAATGCCAGGGGATGGTGCTGTTGTTCGGGGCGCTGCTCCCCCTCCTCCTTCAATCTGACTGTGGGATCTCTTCTGACCTCCAGTCCATGCTACAAGCCTCTGAATGGTGATTTCATGCCTGCGGGTTGCCGTCAATATTTTGTCAAAGTCTGGCAGTTGTGCCCCTCTATCAAATGCAAGAGCTCAAGATGAAACCCTTGCTGGAACCTCATCGCCCTCTGGCACTCCGATGCTACCATCTCTGGGGCAAACCTACTCAATCTGCAGAACTCCGCTGCGTAAGCATCTACGGTCTTGCCAGCCTGTCTGAGGTTGATAAACTTCTGTTGTAGCTCAAACTGCGCCACAACTCCACAATACTTCGTCTTGAACCTTGCAGTAAAATCGTCCCAAGCAACAGGACGTCTGATACCTACTTCCTCTGATTCCCACCAATCACGTACGAGATCCTGAAGTAACAACTTCACTAGATCCACACGTTCTTCTGCCGGCACCTTAGCGGCTGTCAGAATAGCCTCAATGTCCTTAAGCCATGCATCTGCTGAGATGGCATCCTCCGTGCCTTCGAAACGACGGGGGTTGTACTTGTAAAACCGGGCTGACGCTCCTGAATCTGGCCTCGCCCCTCTTTCCAATACCGTCTGTAATCCTTGGTTGAGTAGTACATTCTGCTCTTGTAACTGAGCGTGCATGCGCTGCTGGGCTAACATCTGGTGTTGTTGAGTAGCCAACATTCCTCTCATGATCTCCAGAAGGGCTGGTGTGTCCAATTCTACAGGGGTAGGTGGAACTATCGGTGGTGTAGGAACCTCCGGATACTGCGGTCCAACTGCTGGTTCCACTATCACTTCTTCCTGGATAGTCTCTTGAGTTAGTACCGGCCCTTGTTACTGACCAACATGGTCAGGTTGTCCATGTTGCTGTCCATGTTGTTGCTGTCCAGCTTTGACAGATGC
>JANAVB010033018.1:226860-459360 GCA_029216955.1 Iris pallida
CTCGTTCATGTCCTGATTGGACCTGTTGAAAATATTATAAAGAATGAGGAGGAGTTCTGCCCTATTTACTATAGAGCTCGCTTATATGATACCGGTGACTTGGACCCTCAGGAGGATCCAGCAGTTGCTGAGGACTTGCCCATTATCTAGTTTAGACTTATTGATTTGTTGCAATAGATGTTGATGATGACTTGGGTGCAACGACGCCCCGAAAGGGACTCATTGCACGCTGACGCTGCCGTCTTACGTTTATGAGTAATCACGTCACGTAAGTCGGTAGGAAGCTACTCTTCCTTTGCACCAAACTTATGAACTCGGGAATCCCGAGCGCACGGGTGCTTAGGTATCATGTTTGCTCCCTAATCCGTGGCTAGTAGAATCACTTGCTCTGGATCTTTAGAGAAAGACTTTCCACCAGGAGCCCATGTAACAGTTAACGGGGTCCACTGACAGTCGGCAACTTGGACAGTTGACTGGGCTGGTTGAGCCCGACTGCCCTAAACCTTTTTGACTTAGCGCCCAAAGGCGCATAGTAAAAAGAGTCTAGATTGATATATTCTGCATCCTTGGTGGGCCGTATGGGGTCGAGCTCGCATGAGAGACGGTCAAACACAGAGCTTCTTACAGGCCCGCATGAGACGTCCTATCTGTGGGCTGGATTGGTCGTTGCACGGCCCATCTTCTTGCGGCTAGAGCTGGTTGTCGCATGAGTTGTCTGCCTACGGCCAGAGTTGGCTGTTGCATGGGCAGACTGCCCATCTCCTTTCTGCAGCCTCCTCTTTGTCCGTATGGTGTTCCCTTGTGCCCTCCAAAACACATAATTATAGTGTTTTTCTCTGCTGGATTTGGGGACAGTGGGGTCCTCTGTGGTTGGAAACAAAGCCTCAGGAGAGTTCTGGTCACCGTCTTGGGCTGCAGAAGGAGCTTCTTCGAGAACTTGGTCGGGGGCAACAGTTTTGTGCACCGACGCCTTGCGAGTCCTCTTCGGGTTGGCTCGCTTCTGAGACGGGCTGGCGTTCCCTTCAGAGAACAATTATTCGATGGCTTGTTGGTCGAAGCGGACCACAAGCATCTACTGTATAGAGCCGAGCTTGGACGCGTCAGATTGTGTCACCATCTTCTCATCGGAAGAGAAGGATGTCCCCAGCAGAGTTGCCATCGTGTTTGCCTTAAAAAATCAACAACAGGTATTACAGAACACTGGAATTGATTGCAAACTTGCTTGTATAAAGAAGAGCCTCGAAAGAAAGCCTAGAAAATAATCTAAGTACAATTGTTTAGTTTTGATTCTGCGGGATGACGATGGAGGCTCAAAAAAGTGCTATAAACTCTGCCTTGCTCCGTGGACTATCTGATGCAGTCTCTGGCTCGTAAAGATATTGCTTTTCTCTTGAAGGTTGCCTGCCTTTTGCAGGGGTGTGGCACCCTACTATTTATAATTGGATGGATTTTGAGCCGCATAGACGACTTGCGGCCACGTGGCTGATTAGCACGCAAAGAACCGTTCTTAGGCTGCCATCTGTCGTTTTGTTGTGATTTTGTTGCAGAAAATCTGGGTAGTTAAGGAATTGGTCAGATTGCCACATGTCCCGTTGCGTATAGCATTCTCAGTCTTCGATCATGCGGGGTCGCATGAGAAGCATGCGGCCTGAATCACAATTACTCTCGTCTGCATGAAGTTCTGGAGATTTTGGGGCTGTATAATCTGGGCCACATAAGTGTCATGCGGCCTAGATGACACTCTTCTGGCCGCATGGAGGCGTACTTACCCTACTTTTGGGCGACTTCCCACGTCTTGTCTTTCTTATCGAAGTGTCAGAACTGTCATGTTTTGCCAGGACTTGTCAGCTTTATCAGTCGAACTGCTTCTCCTTGGTCGCATATTTTTCTTCTACAGCTGTTCGTCGATGGGCCGCATATGTCTTTGAACAGTCATACGGCTTTCCTTTATGCGGACCTGTTTGGCCCAAGGTACCTATGTGGCAATTTGTAATCCGCATGAACTCCATATTTTTCATGTTTCTACAACATAAACTGGAAAGTAGGGCTCCTATCAGTCGGTAGTGGAGGTATCTGAGGTCCCGACTGTGGTGGAAACTGCTGGAGGAATGGTGGTGGTGGAGGCAGATTCCCTTTCGAGGGCACGGTAGTGGTCTGTCTAGCCTGGCTGACTAGGGGTGCCACAATCTCTGGAGGCACCGTGGTCGGCATCGTAGTAGGATACGACTGTCCTGGCAGGTATGGTGTCACCGGAGTCATTAGAGGATTCTGTCCCTCCGGGGTAGCCTCTTCACCAGATGTGAGGGCCAAGGCTGATGTGCGCCCGCTTCTTAGATTCATACTATTGGCACGAGGAAGAATATGACAATATTATGAAGGGTTAGGTATGAGGTAATTCAAGTAATCAAAGGAATTTAAAAAGATTGGAAGTCAAGAGAAGTAGTAGTTCTGGATGAGATATTTCATATCCTATATGCAGGCTTGTTGGGCACAATCATATAGCCCAACATTATTTTCTAGACCTGCATGGGCCACCACAAAAACATGTAACGCTCCAGTCCCAAAATACATAGGACCAAGTACGTGAACATGCTAGCTGCACATGTACGAAAGTATAATCCAATATATGGAATCCTTGTATACGCACATAAGATGTAAATAAAATAATCACATGTCAGAATAATATAATCTAATCTCATCATAGCTCAACACAGAAGATAATAGAGTCCAGATAATAAATAAGTGCATCAAAGGATAGCCGGGTGGACATACCCACTCCAAACAGCTATGAAAATAGTCTCACAAGATCGGAGTCCAACCTCCGCAAATAGAAAAAAAGAGACGCAAAAATCCACTAATGTCTTAATAAATGAATCATCTAGAAATCAGCAGGAGAAGCCTCGACATCAATATAGGATGGGTCTAGTGCCGCTCCGTAGTCCTGCGGGAAGTCGTCTAATCTTGGACAGATAACCAGGTCCTCAGAGGGACGTAGCAAGATACAAGAAAACACAATACCATATATACTTTGATAATATAATAGAAAAGAAAGGATACATGCGTTTGGGTTCATGACCAGTCTACTGTTAATATGCAGTTTGAGAAACAATCTTTCGACGCATGAGACCTGGCTGTAGATGGGATCGGCACAGTCCCCATAAAGGGCACCAGGGGCCTACGTCCATACCGTCCGAAGATCGTCAGAGGGCATCATGTGCAAGGGGCTACGTCCAAAACGCTTTGGAAAGCGTCAGAGGGCACCTGGGGCCTGCATCTCCGGAGGAGTGTATAGGTAATCAGGGAAGTGCAAAGAAGCCCATACGTCAGGTATTGTTCTCCCTACCCAATGCCTAGTATCAACATCTCTATAACTGATATGAACCTCTAGTACTGCCAAGTCTTCTAACATGTAATTCTATTGGCAGTTACTCCTATCTGTCGTACGCTCCACACGTATCGGTGGCCAGCCGACTATGCGGTTACATATCCTACATGTGACTTACAACACGTGGTAAAACAAGTATAAAGGCCGTATAAGATATACCAATATCCCATCAACAATGGTTGGTCACTAGAATAAGTCAATGCAAGAGAATAAATAAAAACAAAAAAACGACCGACAGAGTCGCTTGCACCCAAGTGTGACTAGACGCACAGTTCTATAATAACAACAACTAAGAAATACTGAAAATAACAACTAAAAATAAGAATACGTAAATAATAGAGTAAGGTGACAAGGTATCTTGCCTGGTGATACGAAGGTGGCAAGTCCAAGAATCACAATTTCAGCAAAGAAATGTCTCAATCTCCAAACAACTTCGGATGCTGAAACAAACATCAAGAACGTACTTGGAATAAGTGATATACCGAGGAAACGCTTGTCCAAAAGTCTAATTCTGGAATAAGGGTAAAATCGTAATTTTGGATCAAAACGATGTCCGCCGTTGGATCCGTTTTGCACCAAAATGTGTGCCAGTATCTACGGTCTCTAAAGTTATCAAACTACATGTCTGCAAATTCGGTTTGAGGAGACGAACCTAACTGTATGTCAAATTTTGGATTTCGATGAGCCGTGCACAAAATCGCCCATTTGGTTGGGTTACGGGCCCGTCAAATTTGGTGCTTCGATCAACCTTCTCAGATTTAGACCAAACTTGGCATACAGAAAATTGATACGGTCCTGATGGCGCAAGTTTCGTGTCGATCCGACGAATATGCACAAAGTAATTGAGAAATTTGCAAAAAAGGCTGATACGGGGAATTTCGACGGATACGCATCAAATTCGTCACGCACACGCGACCAATTTGAATTCCGACAAAGCCCATACGTCCGCGAAGTCGATACGCACCTTTCGGTGCCTTCGGCTTGCATCCACGTCGCATGATTTGTGGAGACGCACGTCGTATCGAGGAGAATTTCTAAAATTTGAAAACAGGATTGACAGTTTTTTTTGCACAAGTTTAACATCATGTAACTTTTTGTATAATAAATGAAATAAGATTTTACAAAGAGTATTTTACTCTTGGTTAGGTTGTCTTTGACTGTTACAAATAAATGTTCAAAATCTTTACTATTTGAGTCGTAAATCGCCTTCCAAGTCGAGGGGTGGGACTGCCCCAAGACTCTGTTTTCGAGCAATAAAGGCCCCTACTTCGAGACGATTTTTTTGTCCACCTAGATGGTTATATTCGAATCCCTTTGATAGGACTCAGAGAGGGTTACCTATTCTACACGTAGCAACTTTTGGATCGCAAAATGGTTGAACGAGCGAAAAGTAATCAGTGTCGAAGGAGTGTACTTGGCAGTCGGCCACACAGGGCTGTGCTCTGCTTGCGGTCGGGTTTGGCCGCTCCGGCGGTGGTCCAGTGGAAGGCGACGGCTCGCAGGCGGTCGAAGGGGGTTGTCTGTGCATGGGTGACGCTCTAGAGTCAAAGTTCGGTGTTGGGTCACGAGCAGTTGGAAGAATTCCTTAGGGGTTTCAATAGATTCTATCGGGTGGATTTTAAGTTTATATAACCGTATTTAAATTTAATTTCTAATAGGATTTGAATTAATCTCGGATTTTGTCGGAAGAGAATTTGGATTGGATTCGCATGGAGAAGATTTGAAAGAATTTGGTGAAATTTTTTAGGAGTTTGTGGTTTCCTCTCGCTACTACTCATGCGTGGGCTCGGCTCGGGCTGCGCTGGCTACTGTAGCAATGCTACAGTAGCGGCCAGCTATATATATATATATTAACAACTAATCATATATATATATATATATATATATATATATATATATATATATATATATATATATATATATATATATATACTTATATATATTTATATATGTATATATATATACATTTGTCATATGAAAACTTAAAGCAATTAGCTAGCATCCAAAAATAGAATATTATAAATTACTATCTAAAAATTCCAATTAATGTTTAAGACTATACTTAGTTGTATAAGACATGCACACCAATAATATATAAATGCATACCTTAACTACAAATAAATAAATAAAATATGTATAAAAATTGTAAAATTGTAAAAAAAAAAATTTGCATAAAGTATGGGTGTTTACACCTGAAGATGAGGGCCTTTTCAACTCAGAGACAAACAGTATCAGCACCAGTTATACCGTCTCCTCTATTCAGCCTCGCATGATATACGCGTACATGGCAGAAAGAGAGAGACCTGAAGAAACCAGTGATCAGACCAACAAGCGGCTAGAGAGTCTTGAAATGGCATTTGCCAAGATCACTGATATGCTTACTAGCATCATGGCGGTCCAAACTGCTGGGGTTGTTCCTCCACCTCAATCGAACGTCTCAGCACATGCTAGTCTGGCTCATAGCAACAACCCTCCTTCACTACAAAAGGAGTATCATTCCGTTGCGCCTCCTCCAAATCCCGTAAATACTGGGGGTGGTCCTTCGCCAACGACACTTGACAACGGTACAGCAGTCGTTTCTCAACATCTGCTCAATCAGCAGGATGCAATTGATTCTCTTGTTGCCTGTCTCTATACCATCTCATACAAAGACGAGCTTCAGAAGATGGGGATATCTCAACCTTATCCTCCTGAATGAGAGAGTGCTACTTGCCCTCCTAACTATAAGCCATTGACGCTAAATTCGTTTGATGGGATGACTTCTCCTCGCTAACACAAGACATATTTTAACACGCAGACTCTGCACTTACCAAGAGAGATGCGTTCTTATCAAAGCTATTTATCAGCACGTTGCAGGGGGTAGCTTTTGAATGGTTCTGCAGTCTGCTTGACGGTTGTATTAACTCCTTTAAAGACTTGGAGAGGTTATTCCTCAACAGGTTTTATGAGAGTGGAATGCATGTTAGTATGTCCACCCACATCGAGACCAAGCAGAGGAGGAGTAAGTCTGTTATTGCTTTCATCGAATGCTTTAGGCGACTAGCATTAAAGATGCCCTTCGGTATACCAGACTCAGAGCTTATCAATACTTGTCGGCATAACTTTCTTCCTATAGTGAAGTTCTGTCTGGGTATACATAAGTATGATACATGGCCTGCTATCATCGGGGCTGCTAATGCTTCTGAGAATGATGTTCCTAATCTGGAATTACTGGGGTTGAAGACACCCAAATCTGAAGACAAAAGCAAGCACCCTAAAACTATCCCTATTCTAGGGGTAAAGGGAAATAAGTCTTGAAGGTTGACACTTCCAAGGGAGTTTCCAATTCTCAGGGCGCTCCTGACAAATCCAAGGAGACTTCCTCCTTTGACGAATATGATGTTATTACCATTTTCACACATTGATGAAGGGTAATAAACTGACATTGCCTCCACCACGACGTCCTATGGAAGCAAGCCAACTCAACGACCCCGAGTACTGTCTTTATCACCAATTTGTGTACCATTCTACTAAGGACTGCATCATCGTAAAGAAGAAGATACAACAGCTTATCGATAGCCAAGTTATCAACCTCGAAACTGAAGACGAGGTAGTATCTTCAAACATGATCTCTCTTCAATTTGCTGACTTTTCTCCCAAAGAAGTTCCAGACGGCGTAGTCCCGATCCCCAAGGAAGTAATGGAAGTCGTCAACCTGCCGCCAGCTTGCAACTCAACATCAACGTTGGTGCCGCTCACGACAGAACGTAGTGAGATCATGTGGGTCCATACAGACCTTGTTCAAGAAATGATGCATGGTATGCTACCTTCCAAAGCAAAAAGGGACAAGAAGTACAAGTCATGCCATATGGTGTCTTCTCCCATTTACGAAGTTCTATCTGGCGAGACACGATCCGGGAAGACTTACCTGCGGACTTATGACCCCGTACAGGAAAACATAGTACCGTCTCAAACTCCTGCTAACCCCACAAGTTCAGAAGCTGGTCCATCTAAGTCCTCAACTACCGACAAAGCTAAGCAGATGGAGATGCGATTTGATAAGTCTCTGAAGGCACCAACTCCCGAAGGCATGGATCGGCCTTACAACTTTGACATACTGGCACAACTGGCAAATACACCTACCAGATTGTCTTTGTTCGATCTACTACGCCTCTCCAAAGAGATGCATAAAGCGTTAAGTGAGGCATTACTATATGCTGACTCATATCTCGCCGAAGTCAAAGCCCCCACTAAAGATCCAGTCTCCTGTCCTCACAGCCATAGCACTATGGAAGTGGTGACCAATATCAACTCTTTACAAGAGGACATGCTGCTAAAAAATAATCATCATGATAGACCTCTGTACTATACAGGATATATCGGGGCGATTAAGGTGGATTGGATGCTTATCGATCCAGGTTCCTCCCTCAGCATCATCCCTAGAAATTTACTCTAAATTCTAGGGATCCATCTACACAAGCTATCTGTAACCAATACAACTATCATGGCTTTCAATGTTAGAAGAAGTCACCCTCTGGCAAGATTCGTCTCAAGTGCCAGATTGGTGATCTCTGAACAGAGGTTGCTTGCTATGTAATTGATGCCAATGTGTCCTACAACATCTTGTTGGGGCGTCCGTGGATACACGAGAACATGATCGTTCCTTTTACCCTTTAGCAGTGCTTTAAGTATGTCAACAGTGATGGCATCATGAAGACGAAGTTTGCCGATGTCGATCCTTTTAAGGGTATTGAAGCCTACTATGGAGATTCGGTACTCTATCAATCTCAGCCTCCCAAGGATGACGGCAACGAAGCTGACGATAAAGCTGAAGTTAATTCATCCCCCAGTGACGGTCCCCTGGTTATCCGAGTTAAAGGACATACTACTCCCAAAAGTACTCCAAAGCCTCTCACAATCTGGGTCAAAAAGAAGAATCCTGATATTGTCAAACCATTGACCATCACTCTCCGAAAACGACTCGGGTAGAACCTGCCGAAGTCTATCGTCCTAATCCTGACGAGTTACCCTACATGGTGAACTTAACCAAGTCTGTGACTCCTGTTCTGGACAATGATGTCCTCAATAAGTATATCAATACTCAAAATAATGTACCTTCAGTGGATGATGTTATCCCTAAAGAAAAACTTGCATATTTTCTGAGTAAAGGTTTATCTTTGAATTACTCTGATGTCTACCAATCTGTAAACCAGTACACAGATACATTGTACGCACTAGAGCATGGAATAGGACCACATTTCTGTATGTCGGTCATGACACCTCGTCTGCGGGAAAAAGTCTGGCCGGAAGATACCTACTACTTTATTGTTCCAGCTAGAGAGAAGGGTGAAGAATTGATCATCTTCGATCGAATAATTGGCGAAAGAAAGTTCGTTCTGGACTTTACTCCCAATTACAACAGTGAAGCTGACTATGATTCAGAAAAAATGTAACTTTACCGATATAGTTGGCAGGCCAAGAATATCATCCAAAACATGGGATATGATATAAAAAGCGACCAGGGACTAAACTATGGTCAAGGGTGACGATTGCCAATACGTCACTTTGCTCCTTCCGGCAAACCAGAGAACTATTATCAACGAAACGGTGTTGGTTTGGGTCATGTTACTCCTCTAACAACTTCTGAAGGATCAGACATCAAAGTGGATCGTTGTTCTTATTCTTCTGATTCCTGCCTCTGGGATTCAGACTCCAGCATTGGAGACATGTTCAGAGTAACTTTGTCCGTCAACATGGTATCAGTTGACTAAATTGCAGAAGATGTTCAATCAATCGAGCTCGAACAATATGCTCAAAAGATGAACACCAGGTAGGAGTTACGTTTCGAACAACGTGAACCACCTACTGAAGACGAAGTCGTCCATGTTAATTTAGGAGATGAATCATCTCTTAAACTAATCTTAATCAGTAAAAGTTTGTCTGCTGAAGAACGAAAATCTCTTATACAGCTTATAAGATTATATATTGACGTATTTACATGGAGCTATGAGGATATGCCAGGCTTAGACCCTAAAGTTGCTATGCACCGTCTAAATATCTCATCTAAAGCTAAGCCAGTAAAGCAGCAGCAATGACAGTTCCGACCAGATATCATGGAGGCCAACAAAACTGAAGTCAAAAAGCTTATCTCAAGTGGGTTCATTCGCGAAGAACAACACCCTAACTGGGTCGCTAACATTGTTCTGGTCATGAAAAATAATGGTAAAGTTTGAGTCTGTATCGATTACCGTGATTTAAACTCTGTATGCCCAAAAGATGAGTTCCCTCTACCGATCATCGACGTAATGATCGACAATACTTGTGGCTTCAAGCAGATGTCCTTTACGGATGGGTTCTCAGGCTACAACTAGATCAAGATGTTCTCCAGTGATGAGAAACACACATCTTTTTGAATACCGTTGGGGGTATACTGCTATACGGTGATGCCCTTCGAATTGAAAAATGCGGGGGCGACATACCAACGAGCTATGAACACAATTATTTGCGATCATTTGCGCAAAATAGTTGAATGCTACGTAAATGATATCGCATTTAAAAGTCGTCTCAAGGGAAACCACCTCCAAGATTTGAGAACGGTGTTCGAACTAATGTGTGCACACCAACTCAAGATAAATCCAACCAAGTCTTTTCTGGGAGTCTCCAGCGGCAAGTTCCTTGGTTTTGTTATCACTTCAAAGGGTATACATCTTGACCCGAAGAAAGTAAAAGCTATCCTCGATATGCGTCCTCGAAGAAATCTCAAAAAGCTATACGGACGTCAAGGAAGGTTAGCCTACATCAGACGATTCATTTCAAATCTTTCAGGAAGGTGTCAACCGTTTACTCAGCTCATGAAGAAAGGAGTATCTTTCGTTTGGACTGAACAATGTCAGCATGCATTTGACGACATCAAGAAGTATCTCACAAGCCCTCAAGTGTTGGTGGCTCCGATAGTTGGAAAGCATTTTTTGTGATATGTTCGCGCTATGGATCATTCTCTTGGGGCCCTATTAGCTCAAAAGAATGAAGGCGGCCATGAACAAACAATCTACTACCTCAACCGCACAATGGAGGGTGCCGAACATAGATACACACCTGTGGAAAAGGAATGTCTCATACTGGTATTTGCTATCCAGAAGACACGTCACTATGTGTCTGGGCAGACTATCCACATCATATCTAGAGTCAATCCTCTCAGAATACCCATGACTAAATCAGGTTCTCTTAATTCCCGTTTAGCTACATAGGCAATGTTGTTGACTCCATACGACATACTATTTATCCCTGAGAAGGCAGTAAAATGCCAAGCATTAGATAATTTCTTAGCAGCTCATCCAGTGCCTGAATCTTCCAAACTCTACGATAAAATCCCAGATGAAGTGGTTGAGTATAACACTGCAACTGAGGAAGTCCCCATTTGGCGAATGTTCTTTGATGGTGCATTAAGAATAGGACCTAAAGGAAATATTGTGGCCGGAGTTGGGATCATGTTTGTTTCACCCGATCATCTGGTTATACACCCTACATATTCTCTCGTGGAGACTTACACCAACAATATGGCCGAATGTAATGTCCTACTAATTGGCCTTCAACTGGCAAAACAACTGGGAAGTGACTATCTTGAAGCGTATGGCGATTCTAAGTTAATAGTTAGTCAAGTTCGAGGGAATTATGAAGTTTGTCACGAAGATCTCATCCTATATCACAAAGCGACGATTGTGTTAGCTTCTGCCTTCGCTGGATTCTTCATCGAGCACGTGCCTTGATTACAGAATATAGAAGCAGATGCATTAGCCGGCCTGGCTGCTTCCTTGACCGTCCCTATCAAAACTTTAGCAGATATTCCTTGATCGTCCCTATCAAAACTTTAGCCGGTCTTGCTGCTTTCTTGACCGTCCCTAGTTCTAATATTTCATAAACTACATTCATAAATTTTGAAAGCCAAAAGATTCTTAAATAAAAACGTCTCTAGAAAAATAGAGAAAAGAAAAAAAGATACAAGAATCTTTACGGCTCAAATGAGCTAATTACAAAAGAAGATTTAAGGGGTACACAACCGATTGATTCTGTCCCTTAAAGCTGCTATCACAGTCTGAGACTTGACAGTGGCACGACGGCGTGCTTCTTCCTGCCGGGCGGCTTCATCCTTGAAGGGGATCAACTTCGCGTGCTCTTCCTCCAACTTTACCAGCTATTCATTCAACTGGTCTGAAGTTGTGGCAATCATAGCAGCCTGAATCATATAGTCTTCCTATTCAGACGTGACTGTCCTTAAGCTGGCCTCCAGTTGGGCAATATCTTTGTGGATCTACACAATATGATTGTACTTTTCAGTGATCTGGGCGGCCAGCTTGTTCTTCGAAGCAATATGGGCCTCGCTTGCGATGTTGAACTGTTCATATTGATCATCCAACTCACTGATCTCCTTAGCAAGGGCATCCTTCCTTGCTTGGAAAGAAGTTTCCTCCTCCGCAAGAGCTGCAACTAAATCCTTGTCTTCCTCAAGAAACAGCGAGGTTGGACTTTGTTGCTTGGCTTCCCGGAATCTGGCCACCTGGTCCTCCAGATAATTTAGAACTTTCCTCAGACCATTAGCCCGCTTCTCGTAGCCGACAATGCTCCCAAGGGCCATCACTTGGCATTCAGCAATAGCCTTTGCAGGTCCAAAGACGACATTCCGGTTTATAACTCCATGAAGCTTTACTTTCAAAATAGAATAGAAAGCTTTGACGACTTCCTGGGCCATCTCGTCATCTTCGGAAGAGGTCATTGGAGAGGAAGCCTGATGGGGATCTTCTGCTCCAGGAAGATACGCTTGACAAGAAGCCGAACCTGACAAAGAAGCAATATATCTATCAGTGACGGAAAGGAAAAACCTGAAAGTGTACGAAAGATTTATAATTTGGTACCTTCTGCTTGTTCAGCACCAACTTGAACTAGGCCTTCAGGCCTGGTTATGAAGGATCCAAGAGCAGGCCCAGGTTGTTCAATGGTAACAATGTCAAGGCCCTGTACATTTTCGACATCAGGTTGTATATCTTCTTCGGCCCCAGTTGGACCTAGAGCAGATTCAGTAACATCCCCCTCAGTACGCTGTTTAACCTCTCTTTCTGCAGCCGATGCTGGCTTACCAACAAATTCCCCTGTGCCAGCAATCCCAGAGGAACCAGGGACAACATCTTGTCCTACCCCAGTATCTTGGGCTACCTCTGCATATTGTTCCCTCTCCTTATCTACAAGGGAATATACGACGGAAGTCAGCCTCACGAGGAGTACACAAAATTGAATGCAGTAAATCTCATCCGAGGTAAAACGCAAAGATAACATACCCGCGGGACGGTGAACCGATTAAACTTGATTCTCGTCCAACTCCTTCATTATAGCCCCGATCTCAGACATAGCCCCTAAAGAGATATCGTAGGAGGGACTGGCTTTCTGGTCGCCATCGTAATCCAGGCCTTCGCCCTGGTCATCCCTTGACTCAGCCCCTTTGACTGGGGAAGGCTGAACTTTGTCTGCCGTTTGAGGACGAGGAGGGGACACTGTTCTCACGTCCACCTCTTCAGACGAAGAGGCACCCGCCTCGATCGTAACTTCAGGGTCCTGTGCAAAGGACAAACGCAAGGGTAAGAAAGCTTCATTCAAAGACTGCACAAGTAGTGGTTCGACCAAAATGGCTATAGAGCCTAGAAATGGATCTACCTCCCGAATGGTGATGGCCCGCGATGCCATTCCACCTCTTCTAGTCAGCCGAGAAGATCTTCTTAAAGGAGGTGAGCCAGCACCTACCTCTTTGGCTCTCCTTGGGGCAACAGTCTTCTTCTTCCTCTTAAAAGTTGGCTCCTGGGCCAGTTCTGTAACGTCCCAGTCCCTAATACTTATGACCAAGTACGTAGACATGCCAGCTGCATACATACAAAGCATACTCCAATATACAAAAATCTCGTATGTATACATAAGCTGTAAAATACAGTAACCTTAAAACTAATCTCATCCACAAACAAATATATCATAAAATTAACTTATAAATGTCATTTGAACAAAACGTTGGGCGGAGACAAATCCACTACCAATAAAAGAGAGAAATACATAGAGACGATGGAAGAGTCGAGTGAAGCAAAAAACGATCCAAAAGCTAGCATCGCGAAGGTAGATTATAAACTATGTCCTTGGCTAGAGCACCTGCGAAAATCAAAAATACACCTGGAAAAATCACTAGGTCCTCAGAGGGACATAACAAGATACATGAAGAACATGCTAATATGAACTGTCAGAATAATAATATGCAAAAGACTCTCTGTAACGCCCCAGTCCCAAAATACGTAGGACTTGGAACGTAGCATGCCAGCTGCATTTATACGAGATATACTCCAATATATGGAAATCTCGAATATACACATAAGCTGTATTATGAATAATAACAAATAGTCACAGGTAAAAACTACGTCTCATCCACACAGAATATAAAGAGAAATGGTATCTCATGAATCAAAGTAAATATCAAAATATAGTTGTTGGCCGGGCGGAGACAAATCCACTACCGGCACTAGAATAAACTGAAAGGAAATAGAGTCCAACCTCCAAGATAAATAAAATAAGAAATGATGACTAAATAGGCTCCTCGACCCAATAGGGACAGCTGTGATCAGAAGGTACAACTCGCTCGAACATGAAGAATGAGTCTATAGCGGAGCCATACTCCTGCGGGAAGTCCTGCACACCTATACCTGGAGAGATCACCAGGTCCTCAGAGGGACGTAACAAGATACAAAAAGAACATGCCACGTAATTGAATAAATATTGCTCAAATAAATAAGTCAATTAAATTATAACATGGTCTAATACACACCTATTGAACTAGCTTACCATCCCTCCAACCAAACAAGGACAGAAGATTGTAAACTAATTCACGATGACGTATATTTCCATGCTATGAATCCAATATGGTATCCGGACCCCAACAAGGTTCAATACCTTCTCATCGGAGTAGTAAGCCACACCTACAACCAAACAAGGACAAGATGTGGTGAACAAATCCGCGACAAGTTATTGTTCCAAGCCACGGTCAGATACAAGTACCTAAACCAAGAGTACTCGTACCTAACGGATAAGGGTAGCCTACCATTCTATGTGAATGCAGTTTAAGTACATCCCTCCAACGCATGGGCCCTGGCTAAAAATGGGATTGGCATAGTCCCCCCTTGGGGCACCAGGGGCCTCAGGCATAATCGTTCCACGAACGTCATTGGCCAGCAGTAATAAGGGGTCGTCAACCCACATCTCCAATGGAGCGTACGATCACAAGAGAAACGTATAAAGTAGCCCATACGCTAAGGATATGTACTCCCCGCCCAATGCCTACTTTGTTGTAGTCCACAACACATAACCCCTATTAACCGCTAAGTCAAACTAAGCATGCAATGTCTCTTAGCGGTTAATCCTATCGCACGGCTTATACGTACTAGTGGCCAGCCAGTCACGCATGTCCGAGTTCTATATGTGACTCACAACAATGTGATACAAATGTGTCAAGTCCTATGAATGAAACACACAAAGGGTGGTCCCTTAACTCTAAGTTTAATGGATAAGAAAATAATACATAGCAGAAAATATAACTGAACAGTAAGTTCTAACAAGTTATGCCAAGTATCACAGTTTATTTTGCATAAAAAAATAATGAATAATGCATGAAATATGAGCTAAATAAATAAACAGCGGGTGGCAAGGTATTTTGCCTGGGGGTAGCGTGCAGAATGGCGATGCCTGATGACTCAAATCGTCAAAATATGTAAGCAATAAAAGTCAACTTCTACGAACGACCTCAGATGCTGAAATAAACATCACGAATAGATGTGGCATAAAAAATACCTAAGAAATTCCTGTCCAAAAGTCTAATTCTGGAACAGGGGTAAAATCGTAATTTCGGGTCAAAATGATGTTCGCCGTTGGACCCGTTTTGTACCAAACCGCGTGCCAGGATCTACGGTCTCTAAATTCATCAAACTACATGTCTATGGGTCCGATTTGAGGAGACGAACCCAACCGTATATCCAAAGTTGGATTCTGGTGGGCTGTGCACAAATTCGCCCGTTAGAGCGGGTCGCGGGCCCGCCAATTTTGGCGTTCCGATCAACCTTCTCAGAATCGGACCAAACTTGGCATACATGACCAAAAAATTGATACGGTCCTGATGGCACAAGTTTCATGTCGATCCGACGAACGTGCACGAAGTTATGGTTAAGATTGCAAAACATCGATACAGGGGTATCTCGACGGATACGCACTGATTTCATCGCGCACACACAACGAAATCGAGTCCCGTCAGTTCCCACACGTCGGCAACATCCATACGCACCTTTCGATGCGTATAGTACGTGACCACGTCATCCAGTTTGTCGGGGCGCACACCGTATCGGAGAAATTCATGTTTTTAATATTTAGAAAACAATATTTTTTGTCAATTTCAATCATGAATTACTTGCTGTATAATGATCGAAAATCCGATCTAACAGATGCCTTTCATTCTTGGTTATATTGTTAATGACTACCTTCAATTGGTTTGTTAAAAACCTCAGTATTTGGGTCGAAATTCGGCTTCCAATTCATGGGTTGGGACTGCTCTAAACTGTTCTATTCCGACAGTTTTTCGGGAACTTGGTTCGAAATACCGAGCGATATATAGAATTTTGCTCGATTCTACTAGAAAGGGTTTTGATAGGGTCATGTCTACTTGCGATAGGAATTTACAGAATTTGAAACGGCTATGCGTAGAAAGAGAGAGACAAGAGGGAAGTGGAGTACCTCGCTGTCAATGGAAACAGGGGAGTGCCATATTCTGTATCGGGGGCATCGCGTGTTTGGGTCGGCCGGCGGTCAGCGACGCACGGCGGCGGCCGCTGGGAGGTCGGGGTGGTGCGTGAGAGTGCTGGGGATGATTAGGCCAATGGTGACGGGTATTTAGGGTTTTGGGGTTTAGCCGCTTGTATATATACAGACCCTCTCTCTTGGCCGCTCTGTTCGATCCGGCTGAGGACAGTTGCTCAGGCCATGGGTGGTACTGTTCATTGAACAGTACCGCCAAGGAAAAGTTTTAATTTATTATATTTATAACTTATAAATCTTAATATATATAAAATCTTAATAAAAACCAATATATATATATATATATATATATATATATATATATATATATATATATATATAATATATATATATATATATATGTATGTATGTATATATGGATATACATATATACACACATATACTTTAAGAATAACCCAATAAATTCCAATTAAACTCCTAAATCTAACAATTTTATAAAACAATTTAATAATTAACAATATACAAAAGGTAATAAAAAATAAAAGTCCATGAAATATATATACTACCACTATTTCCAAAATACCACAAATCCTTTAAATACTTAATAAGCTCCTAAAAAATATATTTTCAAAATTTAAAAAAAACAAAATAATAGGAATTTCTAAAGTATTTGTAACTTATAATATAGAATTATTTTGCAATAAATAACCCACACATAATATCAAATAAAATAAAATTTCTACTCACTTTATAAGACAAGAATATAAATTTTACCACTTCTGAGAAATAAATTATTTCTTTTTAAAAAAAATATACCAATTATTTCTATTTAATAATAATGAATAAGAGTAGAAAATTTTTAGGGGTTTTACATCCTACCCAACTTATAAAAATTTTGTCCTCGAAATTAAAATAAGACTAAATAAAAATAAATAGAGCGGAATATGAAAAGAAGTGTGTCAACTCATAAATTGTTGTCTGCAAGGGTGAAGGAGGTAGGGTACAAAAATTTAAATGGGTACCATATTCTACCAGTTGGGGGTATTATTAGTCTTACAATAGATAATGGGCATCCGATTGGTTTGGTCTTGCATGGTTAAAAAAAAATCAAGTGGGATGAGAATTTCATTCATGGTTGTTCTAAGGGTTAATAAGTCGTGCACGAGGTGAAATTGAAACGGAGCACATGATGGCGTGTTTGTGTGGGACATGTGAGTCATGTGTGTAGGGTGGTTTGTCTAGTTCATGAGGATAACATTTGTTGGAAGGAAAGGCTGGTTTTGTGCTCCAATTATCGAAGTCACAATAGAGGCATCAAAACGATACTTGGTAGAATTTGATGTCATAAACCACTTGATTTATCAACTCAAGGGGAGGACTTTTGTCAAGTACTCATAGAGGCGTTCTTAGAGGTTGAATGACTAACATTTCTATAGCATTCCAAGGTTATTGACGGGGTCACAGGTCGTGCATACAGTTTTCTAATGGTGTCGATGATTGTGTTCATGCATTTGGGTTGAGAGCTAGTAAATAATAACATAGAGAAGTATTATGTTATGCCTAATGTCTATCTATCAAAGGTATGGCTTTAGTGATAAGTCATGTCTAATAAAACAATTGGTAGAACTAGGGTAATACCTGCTAGATCCTCAATCTAAGGATGGGTGTCTATCGCCTCCATGGTAAGTACTTGCCCATGCTTTTGTCTATTCATCTTCTGCCTAATATGAGTTGCCTGGTCAGGTAAAGGTGGTCCCCGCTGATCTCCTTGTGGTGCTCCCATTCTCGGTGCTAGGGGTCTTGGCATCTGCTGCTGAGCTGGTGCTAAAGCAAGTAGTGTTGGTCCTTGGGTCTGCTGATGTGGTGCTAAGTCATGTTGTCCAGGACAATCTTTGACCTTGTGTTGCTCCGATCCACATCCTAAACACTGGCCCAACTGAATGCGACAATCTCTCTGAATGTGCCCTTGTCTTCCGCAGAAGTGGCAAATAGGCTTCTCTCGAGCCTGGTAGGGACTTGCTTTCTCCTACTGATATGCCATGGGACGTCTGCTAGGTCCACTCGGGTCAACTATAACTGGTCTGTGCATTAGGGTAGGACACCTCTGGTCATGTTGTGCCTCCTTACGGAGGAGCTCCTGACTACGTGCTTCCTCTAAAATAGCTGCATGAGAGACTCGAAACTGTGTGGTAGTATAAGGCTTGAGCTCTGGTGAAAGCCCTTGATGGAATCTCCTCGCTCTCTCCTGCTCCATCGGTATCAACGACGCACCAAATTTACTCAGGCGGCTGAACTCCGCATCGTACTCATCTACTAACATGATCCCTTGATTTAAATAAAGGAACTGGTCGTAGAGGGCGTCTCGAACATGGATGGGAAAAAATCTCTCATAGAAAAGGTCGTAGAACTGCTCCCATGTGATTCCAGTGCCCAGTCGCCTCTCTTCGGTCTTCCACCTGTGATGAGCATTATCTTCTAAGAGTAAGTCAACTGCTGTCATCCAATCATGTGTTGGCAACTGGGATACCCTCAAGTATTTCTCGGTGCTGATAAGCCAAGAAAAAACTTCTAAAGGACTCTCGGTACCCTTAAAATTCATAGGCCCTATGTCGATGAAATCCTTAATGGAGCCGAGATAAGGTTGCAGAGCTGGTGCTGGATTTAGTATCGGGGCTGGTGGTGGAGGTCTAGCTAGGTAGGCTATCATGCTCTACCTCAACTTTTCTATTTGTTGCCACTGAGATTGTAGCATAGCATACATAAACTGGGTGGTCGGGTCCGCATCAGTCGGAAGTGGTGGCAGTTGGGGTCCGAGCTGTGGTGAAATTTGCTAAGGCAATAGGGATGGTACAGTCTCTCCTGGTAGTACTGCAGTTGTTTGCTCAACCTGGCTAACAGGTGGCACTTGGGCTTCCTGCTGCACCGTCGTTGGGTTCGTGGTATTCTGCTGTGGCTCTAGCTGATACGGAGTCACCGGGGTCATTGGGGAAACCTGTTCTCCTTAGAAAGTTGCAACGCCAGATGTGATGGCTAGGGTAGAGGCGTGTCCGCTGTGTAGAGTCATATTGCTGGCACGAAGATAAGGGCAATGTTAGAATAGATTCAGATAAGGTTTGAGTCAAGCAATTGAAAGAGAGTTTGATAAAGAATTCAAAATGTCAATAACCCGTGGATAAGATCCTAGAGGGCAAATATGTTAAGCTAACCATATCTCAATCCACATAAAATCATACGAAAGGTGAACCAATTGCACTATGGTTGATCAGACCACAATACACAGGTTCTGATAAGATAATGTATCAGTGGACGCCCACTATAAAACATATGTCCTGAACAAGCTCGATGAGAGAGTAAGCTCGCAAAACTAGGCTATAATAGCAACATTAGTCAAGGTAGTCCAAGTACAAATTCACAGGATAATGATGAAAGAAAATATAAGTAGTCTAAGCTACTTAAGAATCTAAGTCGTGTCCGGTGTTCGTGCCTATACAGCCGTCCTACTGTCTTCTTGTCTAAGGCCTTGTTTAAAGTCAAAGGAATTTAGGTTGTGAGGCTTCCTACCCAACTTATAAAAATTGAACTAGTAGTGTGATTGAATGGTGGAACATGACGACCTAGTACGCACGATAGTGGGATAAGGGTTTACGGAAGAATAATTCAAGCAAGAAGCAATCAAGATAGACAGCTGGGAGTTCAAAATGAAGGCGAGATAGAATGTCATATATGTGGATGATATCCTAAATTTCTAATCCTATACGCAGGCTTGTTTGGTACGGTAAAGTAACCAAACAATTTATCTTGACCTGCATGGGCCACCACAAAAACATGTAACGCCCCAGTCCCAAAATACGTAGGACTAGGAACGTAGCATGCCAGTTGCATATATACGAGATATACTCCAATATATGGAAATCTTGAATATACACATAAGCTGTATTGTGAATAATAATAAACAGTGATAGGTAAAAACTACGTCTCATCCACACAGAATATAAAGAGAAATGGTATCTCATGAATTAAAGTAAATGTCAAAATATCGTTGTTGGCCGGGCGGAGACAAATCCACTACCGACACTAGAATAAACTGAAAAGAAATAGAGACCAACCTCCAAGATAAATAAAATAAGAAATGATGACTAAATAGGCTCCTCGACCCAATAGGGACAGCTGTGATCAGAAGGTACAACTTGCTCGAACGTGAAGGATGAGTCTATAGCGGAGCCATACTCATGCGGGAAGTCCTCAACACCTATACCTGGAGAGATCACCAGGTCCTCAGAGGGACGTAACAAGATACAAAAAGAACATGCCACATAACTAAATAAATATTGCTCAAATAAATAAGTCAATTGAATTATAACATGGTCTAATACACACCTATTGAATTAGCTTACCATTCCCCCAACCAAACAAGGACAGGAGATGGTAAACTAATTCACGATGGCGTATTTTTCCATGCTATGAATCCAATATGGTATCCGGACCCCAACAAGATTCAATACCTTCTCATCGGAGTAGTAAGCCACACCTACAACCAAACAAGGACAAGATGTGGCGAACTAATCCGCGACAAGTTATTGTTCCAAGCCACGGTCAGATACAAGTACCTAAAACAAGAGTACTCGTACCTAACGGATAAGGGTAGCCTACTATTCTATGTGAATGCCGTTTAAGTACATCCCTCCAACACATAGGCCCTGGCTAAAAATGGGATCGACATAGTCCCCCCTTGGGGCACCAGGGGCCTCAGGCATAATCGTTCCACGAACGTCAGTGGCCAGCAGTAATAAGGGGTCGTCAACCCATATCTCCAGTGGAGCATACGGTCACAAGAGAAATGTGTAAAGTTGCCCATATGCTAAGGATATGTACTCCTCGCCCAATGCCTACTATGTTGTAATCCACAACACATAACCCCTATTAACCGCTAAGTCAAACTAAGCATGCAATGTCTATTAGCAGTTAATCCTATCGCACGGCTTATACATACTAGTGGCCAGCCAGTCACGCATGTCCGAGTTCTATATGTGACTCACAAGAACGTGGTACAAATGTGTCAAGGCCTATGAATGCAACACACAAAGGGTGGTCCCTTAACTCTAAGTTTAATGGGTAAGAAAATAATACATAGCCAGAAATATAACTGAACAGTAAGTTCTAACAAGTTATGCCATGTATCACAGTTTATTTTGCATAAAGAAAATATTGAATAATGCATGAAATATGAGCTAAATAAATAAACAGCGGGTGGCAAGGTATCTTGCCTGGGGGTAGTGTGTAGAATGGCGACGCCTAATGACTCAAATCGTCAAAATATGGAAGCAATGAAAGCCAACTTCTACGAACGACCTCGGATGCTCAAATAAATATCACGAACAGATTTGGCATAAAAAATAACTAGAAAATGCCTGTCCAAAAGTCTAATTCTGGAACAGGGGCAAAATCATAATTTTGGGTCAAAACGATGTCCGCCGTTGGACCCGTTTTGCACCGAACCGCGTGCGAGGAACTACGGTCTCTAAAGTTGTCAAACTACATGTCTAAGGGTCCGGTTTGAGGAGACGAACCCAACCGTATATCCAATATTGGATTCCGGTGGGCTGTGCTCAAATTTACCCGTTAGAGCGGGTCGCGGGCCCGCCAATTTTGTCGTTCCGATCAACCTTCTAAGAATCGGACCAAACTTGGCATACAGGACCAAAAAATCGATAGGGTCCTGATGGTGTAAGTTTCACGTCGATTCGACGAACGTGCACAAAGTTATGGTCAAGTTTGAAAAACGTCGATACGGGGGTATCTCGACGGATACGGACTGATTTCGTCGCGCACACACAACGAAATCGAGTCTCGTACTGTTACGACCCGCACCTACTGTCAGGGTACGAGAGCATAACAACGCCCAGCCTACACCGCAGTATCGGCGGTAGAACGCTGTCCTAGGTCACAATATCTAACAAAATAAACTAAGCAGTTTATACTCCCCGAATGGGGGTGACATAGCAGTAAATGAACTCAATCACAACTAAGGAAGAAGAAAGCACGATATGATATAGAACTCAAGGAAATATAGAAGGTAGAATAGTCTAAGATAATATCCCAGCTAATATCCAGAGTACATATCTCAGCTACGAAATATGAAAGAATATATACAACTCAGAACAGAATAAAGTCTAGCTAAACATGTCTCAAGACTACATAAAAAGATAAGCCTAACTAGACTAGTCTAGGCAATGGGGGTGATGTCCTCAGCTAGAGCTGGGTCCTCCTGGGGGTCCAGCTCGCAAGTGTCATCTAAGGCTGCCACGTAGAAAGTGTCCAGACATGCCTCCTCCTCGTCCTCTGTAATATTTTCAACAGGTCCAGTCAGGACAGGAGCGAGCACAGTATATCTCAACCGTTCATAGCAGGTTAGAAAATATAATCATGCAGTAAAGTAAGATACAAATACTGAAAGAAGTGCACTATGTAAACAGAAAGAGAAAGCTGTAATAGAAATATCTACTATAAATAGAGACTAACAGTAGCTAGTGAGTCAGAGTACAATATAGACATGTAAATGGCATAGGAGATTCTGATGCTACACTATGAAAGAGATTTTGATGCTACACTACTTGGATAGTATTCGTATGTCTATTTCTACTCCCCCGTACCCCTAATCAATACACAAGGATCCAATCAGGTTATGTTATGATTCTATGTAACAGCCCCCGATGGGTGGTAAGCCCCCGAAGGGTGGTACATAGTAGTCCCAAAAATGAGGATTCTAGGAGATTCTAGGATACCCAGTAAATGGGATAAGAGATTCTAGGAGACTCTGTGATCATAAGAGTATATGTCACAAGTGATCAAAGAACCAGTGAAGCATAGTGATACATCATGTAAGTGAAACGCACAGAACATGTAGTACCCGATGCTCCCTAAGGATAACATCTCAAGAAGGGATCCATATAGTACCAATCCGTGTGACCAACTTAACAGTAACAAGTAAAGTAATTTAATACAGGAAAAAATTCTAAGCAGGATATGAAATGATCAGAGAATGTACTCGCCTGGTATCTGAATGTCCAATATGAAAGTACTGTCCGAAGAGTGGTGTCTGGCTCCTAATCAGTACAGCACAAGTCAAAACAAGTCCAAAATGGTATAATAAAGTCCTACTATGCATTCTACATGGTTTTAGGTCAATCTAGGCCAAAGTCAACTCTTGGTCAACCTTGGTCAACCAAGAAGTCAAACCTAAGTCAACTATGGTCAAACTAGGTCAACCAAGTCTAAATTAGGTCAAACTAGTCTACACTAGACTACATTAGTCTATACTAGGTCACTCAACCTACACTAGCTAGTACACACACTACTAGGCTATCTAGACCAACTACACAAGTTATATGTTATCTAACACAACATATAAATACACTAGCTTTAGGTTACCCATATACCTATACATAGGTATAGGCACAAACACATATCATAGATATATATATATACATCACATACCTATTTTAGGTTATATGACATATACATTAGGAACTAACATATATATATACATATAGATATAGGCTCAAACATATATACATATATTATATATTGCATACAAACCTATACCACAACCTACAATTAGGAAGAATAGGAAATATATATAGAGAGAGTGTATATGTGTGTGTGTAAACTGAATGCAAATGTGTGTGTGTGTGTATGAGAACAAGAATACAATGTGTGTGTAATATTTGTGTGTGATGTGAGATGTGAGGAATGTGTATGTGACTGTGAGTGATGGATGAAAGGATATGTGTGTAAAAGAAGAGTCAAACAGTGAGGGTAAAAACTGTGAAAGTGTGTGTGTGTGTGTGTAATGTGAGTGAAACATATACGTGTGTGAGAAAACATGTATGTGTGTGAGAAAACAGTGAGTGATAGAGTGTGAATTAGTGTGTGAGCTGTGAGGGTGTGTGTATATGTGAGTGAAAGAGTGTTTTAGAGGGTGAACAGTGTTGGACTGAAACAGGAAATGGACACAAATGCACAGAACAGTAAAGGAAACTGAACCAAGTTTCCAGTTTTCATTAAATCTCCATTTTGATTCCCACATACCACCAAAACTCACCAAAATCAACACACAGCTAGTTAACCTATAGGAGAATACTAAATGGGACTAAAACCAATATTTAAGCAGTAATAAATAGGTTAAAATAGGTGTCAAATTTGGTATTTGAAAACTGGAAATTCCAGGATACATACACTGTTCAAAATTTGGGTAAATTGATAAATAACAATTGAAAACACAATAAAATGAAATCTAAAGGGCTGGTAATCAAAATATACAATACATATGTGTCCTACAATACAATGGTGTCCACCCAAGTGGACACGATGTGTCCAAACAGAAACGAGATACGAAACAGTGCATACAGGCACTATTTCAGTGTACACCTCGTGCCCGTGTACACGCGTGTTGTACACACGACACAGCACGAACTAGGTCACGTGTTCGTGCACACGTGTACACCTACACTAGGGCTAGGACACGGGCACCCTGGTTCGTATCCATAACGTGTCCAGCACGAATACGAGTAGCGTATCAGTGGGAGGAAAAATAGTGCACAGTGTCAGGCAAATCCTCGTGCGCGATGAATAACTCCCCAACCAGTGCACGAGACCCAATGAAATTTGGGGAGCATGGTGACAGAACATGCCCCATTGATCCCACAAAATTTTGTGTCAAACAAGTTCGTGTCGTGTCCTGCAGGAAGCCCGAGTGGCAGGGAAGTACTGTAGCTGCACGCGCGCGTGTCCGAGTGTGTGTGCACGAGTGTCCAAACGACACGACATAAGCACGAATCAAGTTCTGCAAAATCAGAACGAAATGTCCATTAAGACATTTCGTCGAACACTTAGGGCTGTCTCTGATACGTGTCCAAACGGACACGAAACTTATGAAACCCGACACGAAACCAATGCAGACACTTAGGGGACTCCTAGGGCTTCCTAAATATGTAAAGAAATCAAAATTTCATGGAGAAATGGAGAAGTTACCTATAGTTGAACCTTCAAGAAAAACCCCCTTTCTAGAGCTCTTCTCCTTGATGTCCCAATCCAACAAAACAATACCAAACTGAAATGAAACTCCTATAACAGCAAGAATAGGTATATAAAAACTTTATGGAAGAGATTTGGATAAAAAAGGAAATGGAATGGAAATCTAGGGATTAAATGAAATAGGAAACAAACATTTTCCTAAACTAGAGCTTTCCTAAGAAAGAGGCAACCCTAAAATTATGAGAGTATTTATAGGGTGATGTTCCCAATGTGGATAGGTGTGGCCAGCCACTTAGTCTAGGCTAGGGTTTTGGAATTTGTCTTGGGCTTTGGGCCAACCTACAAGGCTATGAGTTAAATTGATTTATTAAAGATTCTAAATCATAAGCCATGACTTATGATTTTCTAATTCCTATTGCTAACTAGAGTCTATTGACCAAACCAAGGGTTAGCTTAGGTTAGACTAGAGTCATATAACCTAACCAAGTCCATACTAACTAGGGTTAGCTTCTAGGTTGGTCTACAAGGGTCAAAACTAGTCAAAGTCAACCTAGTCCAAACAATTCCAAAATAATTCCTAAAAATTCCCATAAATTCAAATAAATTCTAATAAATTCAAATAACCCCTAAAATGAAAAAATACCCTCAAGTAGAAATGATAAACAAAATACCCTAATCACAAGGCTCGGCTCTAGGTCAACCAGTCTCCAAGGTTACACTATCAAAGCACCAAAATCATAAGTCATGATTTAAAATAGTTTTAAATGATTAAAAATCACTAAAAATTATGTCATGATTTAAATATCATTATTAAAAGACTAAAATTGCAAAATTACCCTCTTCTGAAAAACTGGGTGTTACAATCCTACCCACCTTATAAAAATTTTGTCCTTGAAATTAAAGGTGATCGTACTCCTTATAGGTTAGCCCCCAGCAATCATAGTCTCAGAACCTATTCAATCATACAATGAGAAAGTTTAACCTATGGGGTCATGGCATGCAATATCAGTCTGGGGTCTCATCTAGTTACACCAACATGCTACAGTACTAGGCAATCACAAGGTATCAAAACATACAAGCAAGGGATGCATCAAATATTAACAAAAAGGAATACAAAGGTTAGGTCAAAACTTACCTCCAGTTAAGTCTAAGAACTAGAACTCCCTCCTGGAATCAGGGCCCTGGTTGGTAGGTGCATCAGGACAATGCTGCATCCAGTGCGCAGCTGACCCACAGAATATGCACAATCCTAGTCACTTTCTACAGTTGCTCCACTTGTGCCCAGACTTCTTACAGTAGGCACAGATAGGCTCTGGCTCAGCTGGCCTCCGCTGGACAGAAGACTGGGCTGGGTATGATGATATAGGCTGGATATATGAGTACTCCTCAAACTCTGGGTAGGACTGGGTACTGCTCCTCGCCCTCTTGGAGCTAGGCTCTCCTCCTGGAAGCACAGAGTCCCGCAGACGTAGCAACCTCTGGATTTGCTCCCTCATGGCCTCCTCATGAACTTTCTGTGACTCCAACAGCCTCTCTTAGAAATATCCAAACACCTGGGTTGCGTCAAGTAACAAACCTCCGGGTGGTATAGTAGGGAGTACCATCCCAAGGGGTAGGGAAAGGCTCTCGGTCTCAGGCAAATCTGCAGCTCTCTCCTGAACGACAAGAGATGAAGGAAGACTCTCTGGCGAGGCTACCACCATCTCCTCAAAGGCAGGAGGTGCCACCACCCCATGATCAGATAGAGGGATCACTACCTCCTGAACAGTAGGAGGTGGAAGCACACTCTCAGTAGCTGCAGCTGCTCTCAGGCGACGGGCTCGGGTCATGGGTGCCATACTGGAAAGGATAAAGAAAACAACAATCATCAAGGCTGTAAGGCAGTCTACCATCCTATCTGAAAACTGGTACTTATTATAAAAATAAAATAAAGATAACCACCAATTATCCATTAAGGGATACTATTCAAGAAAATTAAAAACAAAGTTAAAGAGTGAAAGTCAATTGTATTGAAATCCAATCACAATATATTTATATATATAGCATTAGAGAGAAAAAAGCTAACATTATGTAAAGGTTATGTGGTTTGTGTGAATTATACATGAAAGTACATATGAGGATCTGTGTCTCAACTATAGCTATCTAGTTACATTATTTATGGCATATTGGTTAAGCAGTCTACAAGGCATAAGCTATTTACTCATAACATGCATGGCTAACCATATATATATATATGTATATTTATATGTAGAGAGAGGTAGAGATTTTAATTGCATCTATATACATTATAACATGTATACAGAACTATATACATATATCCATATAGCTATATGAACATAACATAGAGATGGAGGGTTAGGTTTTTATTGCAGTTGTGAACATTAGTGTAGAGTGTCAAGTGTACATGGTTTAAAACTTGAAATGAAGGGTTCAATCATTCAGTTTAGCTCAACATTACATATTAGATCTGAAATTGAACTACACATTTGAAAGCAATGTAAAAATGTTAACATGTATTCAGTTTTCAAAATTTTTGGAGAAATTCGAACATCAAAACCCGCTCAAGGTTTAACACAACAACAACCTAACATGTAAGAGTATGAAACCTAACATTATATCCTTACATACAATAATGTATACGGCTCAAAACATTACAATTTAAAACTGGAAATTGAACTAAACACTTAGAATTCAGGCTTAAAGGGTTAATATGTACACAGTCTCAGCTTTGACAAATTTAACACAAAACTCAACCAATTTTCTTTAAGACTTGAAACCCTGCATGTAACATACATGTGCAGTAATATAAATAATAACTAATAATATGGAATTTAAATTTAATTTATGAATTTAATCTGGAATACAGAGAACTAGTCACTGATACTGTCCTATATTAGAATCATTAGGATTTTGAAAAATTAACATCAACATATTACTATGCATTTAGATAGGTTGGTGATCAAGTGTAGCATGCATACGTGTTAGGCAAGCATCTGTGTCCACTATATTATATATTCTAAGATAATACAAGAATTAATGGCAAGAAGAAAATAATGATAAAATCTGTTCTGCTTATCTGTTTAAAAGAAGGAACCATTTGAAACCAGAGTTATAATATCAAATCTAAGTCAAGGTCTAGCAAAATCACCGATTCATTGTATTAGGAGAATTTATAGCAAGAAGTTACACAAGGTTATAATAACAGCTAAGCTACTCCTACTCATACTCCTACTCCTAAGTTATTCATAACAACAGAAGGGTATGATGTTTAAAACCTTCTCAAGATACAATCTGTTAATCATATGCGTCTGTCCAAAATTATGTTGCCCAGAGTCCTCATCATGCTAGTGAGCAATGCTACGATAATCACAGAGTCCTTGACTAAGGTACGTACTCCTAGGTTCATGGTTTTTAAAATTTTTGCATTATCGCATGCGACGGCGAAAACCTTAAATTCCTATACCCGAGAAATACATCCAAAATCTGACTATATGTCCTCACTATGCCAGCTAACACGACTTTCGAAGATTCTAGATCTCATAACTGAGGTGACCAAGCCCATATGATTTCCTTAGAAAAAAAAACAAACATAACAAAAGAGCAACATGACAAAAATTAATCAATCAGCAAGGAACATATGGAATCAGATTTCAAGGTAGTTATAAAAGACAATTGCAGAAATGGAATTGAGAATAACGGAACTTGCAGCAAATCTCCAATGGTCTATGCATCCTCAATTGTCCTGACGATAGCTCGCCCCTGCTGGTTTCCCCCGGTCTGCTGCTGAGAGAAATCGGGAATGACGGGAAAAGTCCCTGTACAGTCAGAGGTGCACCTCCTATGTAGCAGAAATGCCAACCTGAGTTGGCACAACAGAAACTGCAGTCTCGAGGCCCTGATGAACAGGACGAGAGGTGGCCAGCCTCTCGATAGTATCCCCCGAACCGAAGCGATGAGATCGTGCCTTCATAATCATCATAAAGACAGATCAAAACAAGAAACAATTTCTGAGAATGAAGCAAAAATTCAAGGGGACAGTTTATATTTAAGGGAAACAACAAGCAATATATTTAGATAAAAGGGATCTGATAAAGAGTTTTTCCTAATGTGATTGAGTACCTTCAAAAATATCCTAATCCTACAGCAGGCTGTAGTGATACTCTAGTTCGAATACCACTACATAAACTCATACTGCATGGGCCACTACTAAAAATGTGTCACGACCCGTACCCACTGTGAGGGTACGAGAGCGTAACAACGCCCAGTCTACGCCGCAGTGTCGGCGGTAGAACGCTGTCCTAGGTCACAACATCTAACAAAATAAACTAAGCAGTTTATACTCCCCGAATGGGGGTGACATAGCAGTAAATGAACTCAATCACAACTAAGGAAGAAGAAAGTACGATATGATATAGAACTCAAGAAAATACAGAAGATAGAATAGTCTAAGATAATATCCCAGCAAATATCCAGAGTACATATCTCAGCTACTGAATATGAAAGAATATATACAACTCAGAACAAAATAAAGTCTAGCTAAACATGTCTCAAGACTACATAAAAAGATAAGCCTAATTAGACTAGTCTAGGAAATGGTGGTGATGTCCTCAGCTAGAGCTGGGTCCTCCTGGGGGTCCAGCTCGCAAGTGTCATCTAAGGCTGCCCCGTAGAAAGTGTCCAGACAAGCCTCCTCCTCGTCCTCTGTAATATTTTCAACAGGTCCAGTCAGGACAGGAGTGAGCACAGTACATCTCAACAATTCATAGCAGGTTAGAAAATATAATTATGCAGTAAAGTAAGATACAAGTACTGAAAGAAGTACAGTATATAAACAGAGAGAGAAAGCTGTAATAGAAATATCTACTATAAATAGAGACTAGCAGTGGCTAGTGAGTCAGAGTACAATATAGACATGTAAATGGCATAGGAGATTCTGATGCTACACTATGGAAGAGATTCTGATGCTACACTACTTGGATACTATTCACATGTCTATTTCTACTCCCCCGTACCCCCAATCAATACACAAGGATCCAATCAGGTTATGTTATGATTCTATGTAACAGCCCCCGAAGGGTTGTAAGCCCCCGAAGGGTGGTACATAGTAGTCCCAAAAATAAGGATTCTAGGAGATTGTAGGATACCCAGTAAATGGGATAAGAGATTCTAGGAGACTCTGTGATCATAAGAGTATATGTCACAAGTGATCAAAGAACCAGTGAAGCATAGTGATACATCATATAAGTGAAACGCATAGAACATGTAGTAACCGATGCTCCCTAAGGATAACATTCCAAGAAAGGATCCATATAGTACCAATCCGTATGACCAACATGACAGTAAAAAGTAAAGTAATTTAATGCAGGAAATTATTCTAAGCAGGATATGAAATGATCAGAGAATGTACTCGCCTGGTATCTGAATGTCCAATATGAAAGTATTGTCCGAGGAGTGGTGTCTGGCTCCTAATCAGAACAACACAAGTCACAACAAGTCCAAAATGGTATAATGAAGTCCTACTATGCATTCTACATGGTTCTAGGTCAATCTAGGCCAAAGTCAACTCTTGGTCAACCTTGGTCAACCAAGAAGTCAAACCTAAGTCAACTATGGTCAAACTAGGTCAACCAAGTCTAAATTAGGTCAAACTAGTCTACACTAGACTACATTAGTCTATACTAGGTCACTCAACCTACACTAGCTAGTACACACACTACTAGGCTATCTAGACCAACTACACAAGTTATATGTTATCTAACACAACATATAAATACACTAGCTTTAGGTTACCCATATACCTATACATAGGTATAGGCACAAACACATATCATAGATATATATATATATACATCACATACCTATTTTAGGTTATATGACATATACATTAGGAACTAACATATATATATACATATAGATATAGGCTCAAACATATATACATATATTATATATTGCATACAAACCTATACCTCAACCTACAATTAGGAAGAATAGGAAATATAGAGAGAGAGAGAGTGTATATGTGTGTGTGTGTGTAAACTGAATGCAAATGTGTGTGTGTGTGTGTGTGTGTGTATGAGAACAAGAATGCAATGTGTGTGTAATGTTTGTGTATGTGTGTGATATGAGATGTGAGGAATGTGTATGTGACTGTGAGTGATGGATGAAAGGATATGTGTGTAAAAGAAGAGTGAAACAGTGAGGGTGAAAACTGTGATAGTGTGTGTGTGTAATGTGAGTGAAACATGTATGTGTGTGAGAAAACAGTGAGTGATAGAGTGTGAATTAGTGTCTGAGCTGTGAGGGTGTGTGTATGTGTGAGTGAAAGAGTGTTTTAGAGGGTGAACAGTGTTGGACTGAAATAGGAAATGGACACAAATGCACAGAACAGTAAAGGAAACTGAACCAAGTTTCCAGTTTTCATTAAATCCCCATTTTGATTCCCATATACCACCAAAACTCACCAAAATTGACACACAGCTAGTTAACCTATAGGAGAACACTAAATGGGACTAAAACCAATATTTAATCAGTAATAAATAGGTTAAAATAGGTGTCCAATTTGGTATTTGAAAACTAGAAATTCCAGGATACGTACACTGTTCAGAATTTGGGTAAATTGATAAACAACTATTGAAAACACAATAAAATGAAATCTAAAGGGTTGGTAATCAAAATATACAATACATATGTGTCCTACAATACAATGGTGTCCACCCAATTGGACACGATGTGTCCAAACAGAAATGAGACACGAAACAGTGCACACAGGCACTTTTTTAGTGCACACCTCGTGCACGTGTGTACGCGTGTCGTGCACATGACACAGCACGAACTAGGCCTCGTGCTCATGCATACGTGTACACCTACACTAGGGCTAGGGCACGGGTACCCTGGTTCGTGTCCACAACATGTCCAGCACGAATACGAGTAGCGTATCAGTGGGGGAAAAACAGTGCACAGTGTCAGGCAAATCCCCGTGCGCGATGAATAACACCCCAACCAATGCACGAGACCCAATGAAATTTTGGGAGCATGGTGACAGAACATGCCCCATTGATCCTACAAAATTTCGTGTCAAACAAGTTCGTGTCGTGTCCTGCAGGAAGCCCGAGTGGCAGGGGAGTACTGTAGCTGTCCGCGCGCGTGTCCGAGTGTGTGTGCACGAGTGTCCAAACGACACGACACAAGCACGAATCAAGCTCAGACCTAAAGAAATGGATAAGCGACACAAAAACACATTTTCCTATTCAAAAAGTTCTGCAAAATCAGAACGAAATGTCCATTGAGACATTTCGTCGTACACTTAGGGCTGTCTCTGATACGTGTCCAAACGGACACGAAACTTATGAAACCCGACACGAAACCAATGCAGACACTTAGGGGACTCCTAGGGCTTCCTAAATATGTAAAGAAATCAAAATTTCATGGAGAAATGGAGAAGTTACCTATAGTTGAACCTTCAAGAAAAACCCCCTTTCTAGAGCTCTTCTCCTTGATGTCCCAATCCAACAAAACAATACCAAACTGAAATGAAACTCCTATAACAGCAAGAATAGGTATATAAAAACTTAATAGAAGAGATTTGGATAAAAAAGGAAATGGAATGGAAATCTAGGGATTAAATGAAATAGGAAACAAACCTTTTCCTAAACTTGAGCTTTTCTAAGAAAGAGGCAACCCTAAAATTAGGAGAGTATTTATAGGGTGATGTTCCCAATGTGGATAGGGGTGGCCGGCCACTTAGTCTAGGCTAGGGTTTTGGAACTTGTCTTGGGCTTTGGGCCAACCTACAAGGCTATGAGTTAAATTGATTTATGAAAGATTCTAAATCATAAGCCATGACTTATAATTTTCTAATTCCTATTGCTAACTAGAGTCTATTGACCAAACCAAGGGTTAGCTTAGGTTAGACTAGAGTCATATAACCTAACCAAGTCCATACTAACTAGGGTTAGCTTCTAGGTTGGTCTACAAGGGTCAAAACTAGTCAAAGTCAACCTAGTCCAAACAATTCCAAAATAATTCCTAAAAATTCCCATAAATTCAAATAAATTCTAATAAATTCAAATAACCCCTAAAATGAAAAAATACCCTCAACTAGAAATGATAAACAAAATACCCTAATCACAAGGCTAGGCTCTAGGTCAACCAGTCTCCAAGGTTACACTATCAAAGCACCAAAATCATAAGTCAAGATTTAAAATAGTTTTAAATGATTAAAAATCACTAAAAATTATATCAAGATTTAAATATCATTATTAAAAGACTAAAATTAAAAAATTTCAAAATTACCCTCTTCTGGAAAACTGGGTGTTACACGTACAGTTCCCACACGTCGGCAACATCCATACGCGCCTTTCGATGCGTATAGTGCGCGACCACGTCGCCCGGTTTGTCGGAGCGCACACCGTATCAAAGAAATTCATAAGTTTTTAATATTTAGAAAACAATTATTTTGTCAATTTCAATCATGAATTACTTGCTGTATAATGATCAAAAATCCGATCTAACAGATGCCTTTCATTCTTGGTTATGTTGTTAAAGACTGCCTTCAATTGGTTTGTTGAAACTCTCAGTATTTGGGTCGAAATTCGACTTCCAATTTATTGGTTGGGACTGCTCTAAACTGTTCTATTCCGACAGTTTTTCGGGAACTTGGGTTCAAAATACCGAGCGATATATGGAATTTCGCTCGATTCTACTAGAAAGGGTTTTGAGAGGGTCATGTCTACTTGCGATAAGAATTTACAGAATTTGAAACGCTACACGTAGAAGGAGAAAGATAAGAGGGAAGAGGAGTACCTCACTGTCAATGGAAAAAAGGGAGTGCCCTGTTCTGTGTCGCGGGCGTCGAGTGTTTGGGTCGGCCGGTGGTCAGCGACGCACGGCGGCGGCCGCTGGGGGGTCGGAGTGGCACGTGAGAGTGCTGGGGATGATTAGGTTGAAGGTGTCGGGTGTTTAGGGTTTTGGGGTTTAGCCGCTTATATATATACAGACCCTCTCTCTTGGCCGCTCTGTTCGATCGGGCTGAGGACAGTCGTTCGGGCCGTGGGTGGTACTGTTCATTGAACAGTACCTCCAAGGAAAAGTTTTATATTTATTATATTTGTAACTTATAAATCTTAATATATAGAAAATCTTAATAAAAACGATTATGTATATATATTATATATATATATATATATTTTATATATATATATATATATATATTTTTTTATATATATATATATATATATATGTATATATAAAAAAAAAAGTATATATATATATATATATATATAAATATATGTATGTATGTATGTATGTATGTATGTATGTATGTACGGATATACATATATACACATATATACTTTAAGAATAACCAAATAAATTCCTATTAAACTCCTAAATCTAACTACTTTATAAAACAATTTAATAATTAACAATATACAAAAGGTAATAAAAATAAAAGTCCATGAAATATATACACTACCACTATTTCTAAAATACCACAAATCCTTTAAATACTTAATAAGCTCCTAAAAATATATTTTCAAAATTTTAAAAAAAATAAAATAATAGGAATTTCTAAAGTATTTGTAACTTATAATATAGAATTATTTTGCAATAAATAACCCAGACATAATATCAAATAAAATAAAATTTCTACTCACTTTACAAGGCTAGAATATAAATTTTACCACTTCTAAGAAATAAATTATTTCTTTTTAAAAAAATATACCAACTATTTCTATTTAATAATAATGAATAAAAGTAGAAAATTTTTAAGGGTTTACACTCTCTTAGACACAACTATGCAAAGGGGATTCTAACCGTCTATTGTGTAATTTAGAGGACAACATTCATTGCGCATGGGTGGGATTTAGGCTATATGTATGTAACTGGTGTCCAGTCATACGTATCCGACCGTAACGTCCAAAACATCAAAGGGTATCTGCAAATACAATCTCGCCATAGTTTTTTTCAAAAACTATGGTTTACCTGTTTGGCTTCCCATACGCACTAGTGACTGTCCTCCTCCAATATTTCCCATACTGACCAAGTCATGTCCATGACCTGTCCAGTTTTGTAACTGCTCGAGTCTCTATACCTTAATCGTAGCAGTTACAATCATTTATCCGACACACGACTATAGAGATGGCCAATCAATATGCAAGTCGTGCCTCTAGCAAAAATCTCAAATCGTGTAGTGAGAGTGTCATGGCCGAAGGAGATATAAGGATATCCTACAACAAGAAGGTAGACCACTAAAACTAAGTCAACATGCATAAAATAAAGCAAAAACCATAAAAAATGACTAATAGAGTCGCTTGCACCCAAGTGTGGCTTGGACGCGCAGTTCATAACAAATAAAACTAACAAATATAAAACAAAGTAAATAATGCTGAAAATAAATAATATGACAGTAAATTATAGCAAGGTATACTTGCCTTGTAGGCCGCCTGGTGTGGTGCGATGATCAAGGAGGTACAGCATGCGACTTCAGTGTAACAACTACGCAAGGTGACCTCTGATGACAGCACAGACGGTTCCATCGGGTCCAGAATAGTCCCATTAGTTAGGGTGGACATAAGGTAGACCAAAATTGGTCGAAGGAAAAGAAAAAAGAGGACAGTCATGGACAGAAGGATTTAATTAAAGGAAACTGGATAAATAATATTTATACTATGTTAGGAAGAATATTGATAATACACTAAAAATATATTATGATACTTAAAATAGTTTAGATAAATATTTTGTAAATTCAAATATATTTTTAGGCAAAAACTAAGTTCTTTTAAAATTTTTAGTTAGATAAACTGTATTTTATTAGTAACAATACTTTACGTAAATAATTGAAAATAGTTTATATATAAAAGAATGTAGAATTCATATCAAAATACTTTAGGTTAAATACGGAAATACGGGAAGTCATTTGTATGGTTGGAAAACATAATTTACTTACATCCATATATATTTGAAAAAAAAGTCATAAAAGTACTACAACATATTCTAGGCTAAAAATCAATTTGAAATAATTGTCGGCAAAAACCCTATTATTATAATTTGCAAAATAAATATGTAATTAACAATTTGCATTATTGCTTAGTAAATAATGTACATGTAAGATCTTAATTACTATTTACTAACAAAATAATGTATAATAGCTAGTGAAGAGAAAAATAATATAAAGTACAATAAAAATTAATATAACATCCCCTCTCCCCCTAATTCGAGAACAGCTGCTGCTGTCTTTAGAAAGAGGTGAAGAGAGAGATTTACTAAATTTTGTAGAGAAAAAAAATCAGAAAGGAAGGAAAAGATCGGGAGATCGAGAGAGGAGAGCAGAGGGCCCCGGCGGCACGGCTGAGCGTGCACGGCGGGAGAAAAAGGGTGTGGTGCTGCAAAGGCTCGGCGGACGCGCAGTGCTCCGTCAGGGGGGGGGCTCGTGGCTGGCCCTGGTGCTGGGCTAGATTTGGCGGCGGATGCGGCGCGCTGGTGCGGCCGGAGGCCTTCGGAGGAGGTCGATGCAAGGTCTGACAGCGGGAGGAGGCTCAGAGAAGGGGGTTTACTCACGGTGGATGGGCAAGGCTGGCGCCGCGCGGCTGAGATGGTCGGCGGAGGTAGGGATCTCAGTGGTCGGCTGTCGCTGGGGTAAGCATGGTGATGGTGGTGGTAGGGTTGCCGGTGGTGGCTATGGCGGTGATGGTGATGATTATGTTGGTGGTGGTGGTAGATTTGTCGGTGGTGGCTACGGCGATGATGGTTCTGGAATCTGGTAGCCGGGAGAGGGACTGATGGTCGGGGTAGAGGTTGCTGGTAGCGAAGGTGGAGGAAAGTTTGGGAGCAGTAGCGACGAGGCCAGAGCTGATGGTGAGGGAGGTTCGATGGTGCGGTGGCTGTGTCGGGGTTATCGAGTTGGCGAGGAGGGTGGCTCGATTAGGTTTAGAGTTAGGTTAGGGATTTGTTTGTGTCGGGGTGTGTCCGACACGGAAGAGATCAAAATGTATATGTAAAAAATGGAATAAGATATTGGAAGACACCCGGGGTCGGACCCGAAGCCGTCACGGCTGACACGAAAGGAATTGGACATAGACACGATGCACGCACACTTTTGGATGGAGGAATTTGGGTTATGAGATTTTGTAGAAAAGAACAAGGGAGCTCTCCTTATATAGGAGGTGGACTCCTAAATAGATATGCAGTAGGAAACTTAAATCCCTTTTAGATAATTCACTATTAGTTTTAAATTAAATCAAACTTAGTCCAATCAAATCCGAATCTATATTAAATCTAGGTAAAACTCGCATTACATTGAATCTATCTATAAAACATAATCTACAAAATAAATTCAAATTGTAATTAATAAACATCAATCCAATTATTTTTTTAAAATATCATTTTACGAACACTAAAATTTTATAATAAAATAATTTCAAAAATTTATAATAGTTATTTAAATATTAATAGAACATAATTTTAAAATACCTTTTTGCAAATATTTAAATAATATCAATTAGTTTTTGAAACTCAAATTATACATGGAATAAACTTCCATGCTCCTTGTATGAAAAGTATTATATCTCTAAATCATTACTTATACTTGTGTAGCTTTTTAAAATAAAATGAAAATAAGTTTGAACAATCTCAACGCGACGCTTTTGAAAATTTTAAGTAAATTATTATATATTTTTTTAAAATCTATAATCAAAACTTTTATCCTAAAATATGTACCTTGTACATATTCGCACTCGACGAGAAAATACGAAAATAAAATCAATATCAAATTTAAAAAAAATTATTGTAAAATTTAGGGGGTTTACATCCTACCCAACTTACAAGAATTTCGTCCTCGAAATTAAGAATAAGTAGGGGGTTGAGAAGGTACAAGGGTATATTGATACAGATCACGATCAAGTCATTAGGCGAGGCAAGGAGATGACGTTTAACACAAACATATATTTAGGGAGACGAAAATAAATCATGGATATGGAATTGAACGAAGGTAACTAGTTTAAGGCAATAAAATCATGATAATACGAATTAGAGAATAGTAAGGAATCAAGTGAATAATTTAGGGCTTAGGAGATATGGGTCATAGGGAGGTAACGGTGTAATAGTCATCTTGGTTGAGAGCACAATAAAGGATGATTGGAATCTTCCAAGTGATTAGGAGGTCACCATAATAGGTTTAGGGTTGAGTAGTTTAAGACGAAGATAATGTCATATTGAGTGGTAATGGGCATAAGTGATAGAACAGCTAGAGGGAATGCAGGTGCAAGTGTCTTCATCCTTCTATAAATAGGTGAAAGGCAAAATCAAAATAGAGTTCGAAGAAGATAACATGGAATGCGTTTACGTAGTTCAAAGGCGGCTGAATAATTTCAAAAGAGAATTTCCAAGGCAGTCGCGGATGAGATTCTAGGGGGCAAGTTTAACTATGTCTCTATCCACGTAGAACAATATATGAAAAGCGAACCAAAGTGCACTAGGTTGATCAGACCATCATGCATCGGTTCTGATTAGACAATATGTTAGTGAGAGATCTCCCAATAAAATATGTTATCAAAAAACTCGATAAGGAATGAGCTTGCAAAACTAGGCTATATTAGCATCATTAGATAAGATAGTAAAAACTTAGGCACGAGAGATTAAGATTGAAAGAAAGTAAAATTAGTTCAAACTTATTAAGAATCATGTCTAGTGTTGGTGCCAATACAGTCGTCCTACAGTTTACTTGTCTAAGGCTTGGTTAAGGTCACAAGGAAAGTTAGTGTCGTAAGGTATTCTACCCAACTTACAAGAGTTAAACTAATAGGGTGATGGAACAATGGGTTATGTCCACCTACTATAGGTTACCTTCCTAACCACTATCAAGCACGAAAGAAGGATAAGAATTAACGGTAGAGGGAATGAAGCAAGATGCAATTTAAGGAGTCAAGAGAGATTTAGAAGGACGAATCGAGGAAGGCGGTCAAATATGTGGATGAGATCCTAGACTCTAATCCTATACGCAGGCTTGCTTGGTACGGTAAAGTAAGCAAACAATTTATATCTTGACCTGCATGGACCACCACAAAAACATGTAAAGCCCCAGTCCCATAATACTTAGGACCAAGTACGTAGACATATCAGCTGCATAGATACGAAGCATACTCTAATATACAGAAACCTCGTATGTATACATAAGTTGTAAAATACAGTAGCCATGAAACTAATCTCATCAACAAACCAATATATCATAAAATCAACTTATAAATGTCATTTATACAAAACGTTGGGCGGAGACAAATCTACTACCAACAAAAGAGAGAAATACATAGCAATGATAGAAGAGTCGAGTGAAGTGAAAGACGATCCAAAAGCTAGCATCGCGAAGGTAGATTATAAATTATGTCCTTGGCTAGAGCACCTGCGAAAATCACAAACACACCTGGAGAAATCACCAGGTCCTCAGAGGGACGTAACAAGATACAGGTAAAACATGCTAATATGAACTGTCTGAACAATAATAATATGCAAAAGACTCTCCTAGACACAACTATGTAAATGGGATTCTAACTGTCTATTGTGCAATTTAGAGGACAACTTTCATTACGCATGGGTGGGATTTAGGCTATAAGTACGTAATTGGCATCCAATCATACGTATCCAGCCGTAACGTCCAAAACGTCAGAGCGTATCTACAAATATAATCTCACCATAGTTCCTTTCGAAAACTATGGTTTATCTGTTTGGCTTCCCATACACATTGGTGACTGACCTCCCCCAATATTTCCCATACTGACTAAGTCATGTCCATGACCTGTCCAGTCTTGTAACTGCTCGAGTCTCTAAACCTTAATCGTAGCAATTACAATCATCTTTCCGACACATGACTATAGAGATGGCCAATCAATATGCAAGCCGAACCCCTAGCAAAATATCTCAAATCGTGTAGTGAGAGTGTCATGGCCGAAAGAGATATAAGGATATCCCACAACAAGAAGGTAGTCCACTAAAACTAAGTTAACATGCATAAAATAAAGCAAAAACCATAAAAAACGACTAATAAAGTCGCTTGCACCCAAGTGTGGCTTGGACGCGTAGTTTATAACAAATAAAACTAATAAATATGAAACAAAGTAAATAATGCTAAAAATAATAATATGACAGTAAATTATAGCAAGGTATACTTGCCTGGTAGGCCACCTGATGTGGTGTGATGACCAAGGTGGTACAGCATGCGACTTCAGTGTAACAACTACGCAAAGTGACCTCTGATGACAGCACGGACGGTTCCATCGGGTCCAGAACAGTCCAATTAGTTAGGGTGGACATAAAGTAGACCAAAATTGGTCAAGGGAAAAGGAAAAAAAGGACAGTCATGGACAGAAGGATTTAATAAAAGGAAATTAGATAAATAATATTTTTACTATGTTAGGAAGAATATTGATAATACACTGAAAATATATTATGATACTTAAAATAGTTTAGATAAATATTTTGTAGATTCAAATATATTTTTAGGCAAAAAATAAGTTCCTTTAAATTTTAAAATTTCTAGTTAGATAAACTGTATTTTATTAGTAACAATACTTTACGTAAATAATTGAAAATTGTTTATTTATAGAAGATTGTAGAATTCATATCAAAATACTTTAGGTTAAATACGGAAATACAGGAAGTCATTTGTATGGTTGGAAAACATAATTTACTTATATCCATATATATTTGAAAAAATTCATAAGTACTACAACATATTTTAGGCTAAAAATCAATTTGAAATAATTGTAGGCAAAAACCCTATTATTATAATTTGCAAAATAAATATGTAATTAACAATTTGTATTATTGCTTAGTAAATAATGTACATGTAAGAACTTAATTACTATTTACTAAAAAAATAATGTATAATAGATGGTGAAGAGAAAAAAAATATAAAGTACAATAAAAATTAATATAACATCCCCTCTCCCCCCCTGTTCGAGAACAGTTGTTGCTGTCTTTTGAAAGAGGGTAAGAGAGAGATTTACTAAATTTTGCAGAGATGAAAAAAATTAGAAAGGAAGGAGAAGACCGGAAGATCGAGAGAGGAGAGCGGAGGGTCCCGGCGGTGCGACTGAGCGCGCATGGCGGAGAAAAAAGTGAACCAAAGTGCACTAGGTTGATCAGACCATCTTGCATCGGTTCTGATTAGACAATATGTTAGAGAAAGTGCTCCCAGTAAAATATGTCATCAACAAGCTCGATAAAGAATGAGGTTGCAAAACTAGGCTATATTAGCATCATTAGTCAGGATAGTAAAAACTTAGGCACGAGAGGTTAAGATTAAAAAAGTAGAATTAGTTCAAACTTATTAAGAATCATGTCCAGTGTTGGTGCCAATACAGTCGTCCTACAGTTTACTTGTCTAACGCTTGGTTAAGGTCACAAGGAAGGTTATGTCGTAAGGTATTCTACCAAACTTACAAGAGTTAAACTAATAGGGTGATGGAACAATGGGTCATGTCCACCTACTATGGGTTACCTTCCTAACCACTATCAAGCACGAAAAAAGGATAAGAATTAATGGTAGAGGGAATCAAGTAAGATGCAATCTAAGGAGTCAAGAGAGAGTTGGAAGGACGAATCGAGGAAGGCGGTCAAATATGTGGATGAGATCCTAAACTCTTATCCTATACGCAGGCTTGCTTGGTACGGTAAAGTAACCAAACAATTTATCTTGACCTGCTTGGGCCACCACAAAAATATGTAACGCCCTAGTCCCATAATACTTATGACCAAGTACGTAGACATGCCAACTGCATACATACGAAGCATACTCCAATATACGAAAACCTCGTATGTATGCATAAGCTGTAAAATACAGTAACCATAAAACTATACTCATCTACAAACCAATATATGATAAAATTAACTTATTAATGTCATTTGTACAAATCATTGGGCTGAGACAAGTCCACTACCAACAAAAGAGAGAAATACATAGCAATGATGGAAGAGCTGAGTGAAGCGACAGACTATCCAAAAGCTAGCATCGTGAAGGTAGATTATAAACTATGTCCTTGGCTAGAGCACCTACAAAAATCACAAATATACCTGGAGAAATCACCAGGTCCTCAGAGGGACGTAACAAGATACAAAAAAAACATGCTAATATGAACTATCAGAATAATAATAATATGCAAAAGACTCTCCTAAACACAACTATGCAAAGGGGATTCTAACCGTCTATTGTACAATTTAGAGGACAACTTTCATTGCGCATGGGTGGGATTTAGGCTATAAGTATGTAACTGGCATCCAGTCATACGTATCCGGCCGTAACGTCCAAAACGTCAGAGGGTATCTGCAAATATAATCTCGTCGTAGTTTCTTTCAAAAACTATGGTTTACCTGTTTGGCTTCCCACACGCACTAGTGACTGTCCTCCCCTAATATTTTCTATACTGACCAAGTCATGTCCATGACATGTCCAGTTTTGTAATTGCTCGAGTCTCTATACCTTAATCGTAGCACTTACAATCATCTATCCGACACACGACTATAGAGATGGCCAATCAATATGCAAGCCATGCCCCTAGAAAAATATCTCAAATCATGTAGTGAGAGTGTCATGGCCGAAGGAGATATAAGGGTATCCCACAACAAGAAGGTAGTCCACTAAAACTAAGTCAATATGCATAAAATAAAGAAAAAAATCATAAAAAACGACTAATAGAGTCGGTTGCTCCCAAGTGTGGCTTGGACGCACAGTTTATAACAAATAAAACTAAAAATATGAAACAAAGTAAATAATACCAAAAATAAATAATATGACAGTAAATTATAGCAAGGTATACTTGCCTGGTTGGCCGTCTGGTGCGGTGCGATGATCAAGGTGGTACAGTATGCGACTTTAGTGTAACAACTATGCAAGGTGACCTCTGATGATAGCACAGACGGTTCCGTCGGGTCCAGAATAGTCCAATTAGTTATGGTGGACATAAGGTAGACCAAAATTTGTCGAGGGAAAAGGAAAAATAGGACAATCATGGACAGAAGGATTTAATTAAAGGAAATTAGGTAAATAATATGTATACTATGTTAGGAAGAATATTGATAATACACTGAAAATATATTATGATACTTAAAATAGTTTAGATAAATATTTGTTAAATTCAAATATATTTTTAGGCAAAAACAAAGTTCTTTTAAAATTTTAAAATTTTTAGTTAGATAAACTGTATTTTATTAGTAACAATACTTTACGTAAATAATTGAAAATAGTTTATATATAAAAGAATGTAGAATTCATATCAAAATACTTTAGGTTAAGTACGGAAATACGAAAAGTCATTTGTATGGTTGGAAAACATAATTTACTTATATCCATATATATTTAAAAAAAAGTCATAAAAGTAGTACAACATATTCTAGTCTAAAAATCAATTTAAAATAATTGTAGGCAAAAACCCTATTACTATAGTTTGCAAAATAAATATGTAATTAACAATTTGTATTATTGCTTAGTAAATAATTCACATGTAAGATCTAAATTACTATTTACTAAAAGAAATAATGTATAATAGATAGTGAAGAGAAAAAAATATAAAATATAATAAAAATTAATATAACATCCCCTCTCCCCCCAATTCGAGAACAGTTGTTGCTGTCTTTAGAAAGAGGGGAAGAGAGAGATTTACTAAGTTTTGTAGAGAAAAAAATCAGAAAGGAAGGGAAAGAGCGGGAGATCGAGAGAGGAGAACGGAGGTTCCCGGCGGCGCGGCTGAGTGCGCACTGCTGGGGAAAAAGGGTGTGGCTCAGCAAAGGCTCGGCGGACGCGCGGTGCTCGGTCAGGCGGAGGCTCATGCCTGGGCCTAGTGCTGGGCTGGATTTGGTGGCGGACGCGACGCGCTGGTGCGACCGGCGGCCTTCGGTGGAGGTCGAGGCAAGGTTTGACAGCAGGAGGAGGCTCATAGAAGGGGGTTTGCTCACGGTGGCTGGGCTGAGATGGTCGGTGGAGGTCGGGATCTCGACGGTCGGCTGTCGCTGGGGTAAGCATGGTGATGGTGGTGGCAGGGTTGTCGGTGGTGGCTACGGCGATGACAGTGATGATGATGGTGGTGGTGGTAGATTTGCCGGTGGTGGCTACACGGTGACGATGATGATGATGGTGGTGGTGGTTCTGGGATCAGGCAGCCGGGAGAGGGACTGTTGGTCATGGTGGAGGTGGCTGGTAGCAAAGGTGGGGGAAAGTTTGTGAGCAGTAGCGGCAAGGTCGGGGCTGATGGTGGGGAGGTTCGATGGTTCGGTGGCTGTGTCGGGGTTCTCGAGTTGGCGAGAAAGGTGGCTCGATTAGGTTTAGGGTTAGGTTAGGGATTTGTTTGTGTCGGGGTGTGTCCGACACGAAAGAGATGAAAATGTATATATAAAAAATGGAATAAGATATTGGAAGACACTCGAGGTCGGACCCGAGGCCGTCATGGCTGACACGAAAGGAATTGGACACAGACACGATGCACGCACACTTTTAGGTAGAGAAATTTGGGTTATGAGATTTTGTGGAAAAGAACAAGGGAGCTCTCCTTATATAGGAGGTGGACTCCTAAATAGATATGGAGTAGGAAACTTAAATCCCTTTTAGATAATTCACTATTAGTTTTAAATTAAATCAAACTTAGTCCAATCAAATCCGAATCTATATTAAATCTAGGTAAATCTCGCTTTACATTAAATCTATCTATAAAACATAATCCATAAAATAAATTCAAATTGTAATTCATAAACATCAATCCAATCATTTTTTAAAATATAATTTTATAAACACTAAAATTTTATAATAAAATAATTTCAAAAATTCATAATAGTTATTTAAATATTAATAGAAAATAATTTAAAAATACATTTTCGCAAATATTTAAATAATATCAATTAGTTTTTGAAACTCAAATTATGCATGGAATAAACTTCCATGCTCCTTGTATGAAAAGTATTATTTCTCTAAATCATTAGTTATACTTGTATAGCTTTTTTAAAATAAAATGAAAATAAGTTTGAACAATCTCGACCCTACACTTTTGAAAATTTTAAGTAAATTATTATGTATTATTTTAAAATGTATAATCAAAACTTTTTTCCAAAAATATGTACCTCGCACATATTCGCACTCGACGAGAAAATACGAAAATAAAATCAATATCAAATTTTAAAAAAAATCGTAGTAAAATTTAGGGGGTTTACATCTTACCCAAGTTACAAGAATTTCGTCCTCGAAATTAAGAAAAGTAGGGGATTGAGAAGGTACAAGGGTATATTGATACGGATCACGATCAAGTCGTTAGGCGAGGCAAGGAGACGACGTTTGACACAAACATGTATTTAGGGAGACAAAAATAATTCATGGATATGGAATTGAACGAAGGTCACTAGTTTAAGGCAATAAAATCATGATAACACGAATTAGAGAATAGTAAGGAATCAAGAAAATAATTTAGGGCTTAGGAGATATGGGTCATAAGGAGGTAACAGTATACTATTAATATAGGTTGAGAGCACAATAAAGGATGATTGGAATCTTCCAAGTGATTAGGAGGTCAAAATAATAGGTTTAGGGTTGAGTAGTTTAAGTCGAAGATAAAGTCATATTGAGTGGTAATGGGCATAAGTGATGGGACAGCTAGAAGGAATTCACGTGCAAGAGCCTGCGTCCTTCTATAATTAGGTGAAGGGCGAAAGCAAAATAGAGTTCGAAGAAGATAACATGGAATGCGTTTACGTGGTTCAAAGGCGGCTGAATAATTTTAAAAGAGAATTTCCAAGGCAATGGATGAGATTCTAGGGGCAAGTTTAACTATGTCTCTATCCATATAGAATAATATATGAAAAGTGAACCAAAGTGCACTAGGTTGATCAGACCATCATGTATCGGTTCTGACTAGACAATATGTTAGTGAGAGCGCTCCCAATAAAATATGTCATCAACAAGCTCGATAAGGAATGAGCTTGCAAAACTAGGCTATATTAGCATCATTAGTCAAGATAGTAAAAACTTAGGCACGAGAGATTATGATTGAAAGAAAGTAGAATTAGTTCAAACTTATTAAGAATCATGTCCAGTATCGGTGCCAATACAGTCGTCCTACAGTTTACTTGTCTAAGGCTTGGTTAAGGTCACAAGGAAGGTTAGGTCGTAAGGTATTCTACCCGACTTACAAGAGTTAAACTAATAGGGTGGTGGGACAATGGGTCATGTCCACCTACTATGGGTTACCTTTCTAACCACTATAAAGCACGAAAGAAGGATAAGAATTAACGGTAGAGGGAATCAAGTAAGATGCAATTTAAGGAGTCAAGAGAGAGTTGGAAGGACGAATCGAGGAAGGCGGTCAAATATGTTGATGAGATCCAAGACTCTAATCCTATATGCAGACTTGCTTGGTGTTTCACTTAACAAAATGCCTTAAAATCGGCTTTTAAAAATAAAACTTGAAAGAGTACAAAAATATACAAATTGATTTGGAAAGTATTGCTATGGAAGTCTGATCTGAAGTCGATCACTTTATTCCTTGGACCATACGATGATGATAAAGATCACTGCTAGAAGACGAACAATTGGAAGAACTAAGTCACCAGAAAGGTATCGACGCACTTGGGCACGAATTGCGAGGCCGAATGCTTTTCTGCTTTGCTTCACTCTGTTCTGGAAGAAAAGTTGAAGAAGAATGCTATGGAGAATCAAAATCTCTGGGTTCTGATCTCTATGTATTCTCTCCTATCTCTCTGTCTCTTTTCATATGAAAAATAAGTCTATTTATAGACTTGGCTTTTTGTGCGTAAAAAGCAACAAAATCCTGTCTTTACGCTAGTAACTGTCACCCACGACTGAAGTCACCCTCTACACACATTGACACGTGTCCCATTATTTCAATAAAAATAGGATACATGTACACACATTCTTCGAGATGTGTGGCATGAAAGCTACGTAAGCAAACCACGTTCCAAAGTAGTCAGGAAGGATCGGGTGTAAAAACAACCCAAATATACTCTGAGCGTAAAGTAGTAGACTAGGCACAAAATAGCCTTAAAAATGGACTTCTCGCGTAAAGTGGCTGATAAAACAACCTTGAGCGTAAAAAGTAGCCCAAATAAACTTTATGCACACGTCAACTTTGAGCGTAAAAAACTCATATAGTAATCATGCGTAAAAGAAGCCATCTTGTGAGCGTAAAATAACTCAGTCCACATACTAAACGACAATATTGGTTTTTGTGTAAAATAAATCCCTTCGAATCCTGTGTTATACGCTGTCAGTAAATCTTTATGTCAGACTTTGCATTAAATGCATGATTTGATAGCTTGTCCCTAGCGTAAAGTGGTTGGCCTGTCTCTGGCGTAAAACAGCTGGCTTGACCCTGGCGTAAAGTGGTTGGCCTATTCCTGGCGTAAAACAGCTGACCTGTCTCTGGCGTAAAATAGCTCGTTTGAGTGTAAAGCCTTATCTCTTTGACTCAGTCTATGAAGCACTTTTTACGCTCCTACAAGACCCCCTTCAAAGTTTTCAAATATTTCAAAATTTGAAATACTTTGAACATAAGCAAAAAATTCGGGATTTGACCAGTCAGCGTAAAGTTTGGGATATCCAGCAGTCAGTCGTATAAAAATAGGGAATTTGAACCAATTCAAAATCTCTATAATAGGGCTTTTCGAATTCGATAAAGACTTTACTTGTCTCTTTGCAATCCCAAATCTCTTTGCCCCCCTTTCTTCGAAATCTCCCTCACTTCAACTCGATGGCTCCCAAAAAGACCACCGCCGGCAGCAAGGGGAAAAAACCCACCGTTGATTCTTCATCGGCTGACCGTGCAGAAACTCCCATTCGGTCATCGACACCACTCCAATCCTGCCGTAGCTCCCCCTATGAAGGGTAAAACCCTATCTTTTGGCCGGAATATTCATCGGAGAAGAAGAAGACAAACTTTCAGATTTTTACGCCCACTTCATTCGTGTTAGCGTAGAAACTGAAATAACACAATACGCCCACGTTATACGTGTCATCGTAAAAAGTTAAGAAATACGCCCACGTTATACGTGTCAGCGTAAAAATTCGAATTTACGCTCATGTCTACTCATGCCAGCATAAAGGTTAAGAAATACGCCCACATTATACGTGTCAGCGTAAAATTTGAATTATGCTCATGTCCATTCATGCCAGCATAAAATTTTCAAATACGATCACATTAGTATGTGCTAGCGTAAAATTTTCAAATAGGCTCACATTAGTATGTGCTAGTGTAAAATGAAAAAAACTTTGTAAAACAAAGACCTTTTTTTACACTTTTAAAACTTTTAATCAATTTTAGTAAGCGTAAAAGTCAATGTCTTTACTCATAAAACTTCAAATTAGATTTTTTACTAACTTGATCTTTTTTTTCCTTTTGTCAGTGGATTTACAAGCTCATCCTCTTGAAGAAGTTTTTGGCTCATCAGCGGGCATGGTGGGCTCAAACTATCTGGAAGATTTATCTTATGTAAAATTTTCTCAATTGAACCCCGAATACCCTGCAGCGAGAGCACAGCTGATATCTGCTCAAGGAGATAGGATGTTGTTATCCATGATCGACGAAGAAGTGCTGGTGTCACTGGACAATCAACAATTCCTGAAGCCAGCTTTCTTATTCGGGGATGCGATAGATTACAAATCGCAGACTCATCCCAAAAAGCAGGCTTGGGTATTTAGATCTGGAGAAAGGGTGTTGTATCTCCCTAACATGGACAGGGATTACCCTCTATCTGCTTTCGTCCATGCTAGCCATCACCGTCAAATGCTGTAGAATTTGACTCCCAATAGCTACGGTAGGCCGGGCAAGATCATTTTCAGAAGAGAGAGAGCAAATGACATGGGTTATCACATTAGCACTCCCTGTGGTGGTGTCATTCCATTTTTTGGTCTAATGCCCAGGTTTACTCTGAGTGAGGACTCATCTCTCATCCAGCCGGTACAGATTCCCATGTTCATAAATAAATTTCTAAGGGAAGGAGTCCTATATCCTCAGACCAACCCTAGGCTGACAGGGTGGCTAACCCCTTACAGTAGTAACTGGATTTAGATCAGTAATTGGGTCATGAAGCACTGTAAAACAGAATTGGACGATATTGGCCTGTATAAAGCGGTAGCTTCTACCAGTTATGGCATTCCACCGAACAGCAACTTGTTCTTAGCTTTACTGGAATTGTATATGAGTTCAACAGGAACTTTTGCAACTCTACACGGTGAAATGGGTCTTGCTCTGCATGAGATGCAGTTCACCTCGAAGCTGCCGATGGGCGAATTCCCTTATGAAGAATACATTCCTTCCAATCGGGAACTAGCAGAAGTTCAAGAGAAGAACCCTGAGCTGGTGCAAGTCTATGAAGAACTTATGTGCCATTATCTGATTTGTACCAGTATGTACGAAACTGGGTCACATTTGGCATATATAACCAAATGGACAACCTATCTATTTTACCATGAAAATAGAGTGTCCAAGACTGAGAAGAGCAGGTTTCGAGAAGACAAAACTCAAACCATTAAACCTTGCTCGATAATTTCTGCAGATGTAATCCAAGAGCTGATGGCCTTGCAGAAATCTCGCGACCAATATCTGTCTATCAAAACTGGAGACATCCCTGCGGGGACTGAGGCTTTAAGTTACCTGAGGCAGGGTAGTCAAAAGATGTCAAAGAAGGCCTTGCTGGCAGGCTTCTTATCCTTATGGCTACGAAGATGGGTCATGCCAGGGATCAGTACCGTGGACAGTATTCACCGTAATGTGTTGTGGCCAGCGGTACATTTAGTATTCAAAAACAGAATCAACCTGCTGTCGGCAATGGTATGTCGAATAAATGCAGGTCTACGAACTTTCGGTGAATAGCTGATTAATAATGCTCCTCATCAAGACAATTTTCCAAGGGTGGAGCTACCCTACACCTATCTGATGGGTTGGTTACTACACTACAATTGCAATTTGTTGCCACCGGGCCCTGAGGATGAAGCGAGGATTTTCCTCCAAAAATTTAGCAAATCTACATGGAGAGCTACAACGGTGGTAGACACCCGAGCAGCATTAAATTACTCTCACGGCTGGAACTTCTTCTGCACAAAGCCACCAGTTCCAGCCGACTGTCTTGGCGTGAAATTTGAAGATAGAGTAGATAAATCAGCTTTATTGCCAAGATCTGTCTTCCGATGGCTGGCATACATCAGACCCTCCTATCTGATGTACAGGAATAAAGATTATTGTGCGTTTGAGCCTTACCTACTAAGTAGGTTCGCTCGCCAGTTTGGATATGACCAACTTCACGTTGGCAATCCTTCCACTAGCTTCTATCATTATGGAAAGTTGATTGACGGTGCACGAGCATGGAGATATTTCAGTACTGCATGTACTGGTGCTAGATTTACCATATCTACAGCCACTAGTACAACTAAGCTACATATACTTCACTCGTATGCTCGTTTTTATACATCCATTCGCTCCTTCGAAGACGGTTATAGCATGCAAGGAAGTCTGCGATGGGCCCAGGAGGGAAATGTTGAAGAACCCATCAGAATAACTCCTGACGTACCAGACAATACTTCTGCTATAGATAAATTTCTTGTCGTAATTCTTAGAGGAGCTGGGGAGATAGCCGCGGGACCAATAGTTATTGGAAAAACCCGCAAACGAAAGCAGACTACAACTACTACTCTTCCAGTGAAGTCTCCTGAGAAGAAGAAGAAGACTACTACTAAAGGGCCTTCCAAACCCAAAGCCTTTATTACAGAAGATGACATCTCGGTCGAAGAGCATCAACTTGTTGCTTCCCCTTCAGTCGATCCGGGAGAAGGGTCTTCAACACCTCAACCAGCAGCAGCATCAGAGGTTGTAAAACTTTTATCTCCTGGACGCCTTAGCTCCTCACTCCATTTATCTTTGCCACGAAAGGCACAAGTTACGGAGGATGCTACGACTGCACACATTGCTGATCGAGACCGTATCCCATCAGACGAGCCGGCTCTCAACTTTGACGATGATGACTGGGATGGTGATTATGATTCATACCTTGAACAAAATGTATATATTCCAGGTACTACGCAAAACCTATACGGAATTATGTATCATGATTTTGTATATTAACTTATTTTATTCATTTTGTAGATACCATCATTACACCAAAGCCTGTGGTTCCTCCTCCTCCTCAAGAGGATATCCATGAGGAAAATGAGGAATCTGATGAAGAGGCTTCTTCTTCAGACGAAGTAGAAGTAATCCAACCAGAAGATGAGCAACAAGAAGTACAAAAAGAGCTTGAAGCAGAAGTTGAAACAGAGGTTGAAGCAGAGACTCAGCCCGAATTATCTTCTCGTGTTGATAACCGAGAAAAAGAACAAGCTCCAGAGCCTGAACAGCTAGAAGTCAAAGGAGATGATGAAGGCATAATCAAATTACCAACCGAAACTGAGAATGTTGTGATAGCACCCTCTGCTATTACTACTGATCCTGTAGAAGTTCTGGAGGAGAGTATGCCTGAACTTGAGTCAACTGCCACCACCGTCATTCCACCCGTACATATCACCGCCATTGAAACTCTAGTAGTTTTAGCTCCAGAAACGGGTGAAGTAACTAGCATTAAAGACATTAATTCCGAAGCTGCTGGGAACCAGTTGACTATGATAGCAGTAACTACAATGGCTTCATCTCAGCCTGCTATCAGAGCAACTACATTTGCAAGTGTTGAAGACATAATCCCTGAAGCTTTTAGGGATCAAATGGCTGTGACAACAGTAACAAGAATTGCTTCATCTCAATCTGCTGTCACACCAACAACATCTGTTCCTAGTCTCCAAAGAAGAGATCTAGTAGATATTGCCGCGACGCCAAGTTCAAGCATAGAAATGAATCTCCTAGTTGAGATTCATACTAACACTTTTTATAAAACTTTGGCGACCCTAATCAAGATGGTCCTGAATAAGGGCCTTAATTATGAGAGCTTAAAGACGTCTATGGCTCTTACCATCAAGAACGTTGCTATGTTTAATGATACGGGGAGAGCAGCAGCATTAGAGAAAATTGTGGAGGGTCTTGAACAACCCATCAGAGAATATTTTAAGCTGTCAAGCGAGACTATTGAAAGTCTCATACAAGAAGAGTGTTACGCCTTAACGGCTGATTATCTTGATCGGAAGACAAGATATAATGAAGCTCTCCATGATTATAGTATAAAGGTTGCCAAAGAGAAAGCCTTTTTAGCTGGAATACAGCCCGAGCTGGATGGTCATAGAGCAGCTTATGACACCTTAAACCAAGAGATTCAGCGGCAAAATAATAAAATCCAAGAAGTTGAGGCTGAATTGGCTCGCTTAAAGACAGAGAGAGAACAGATGATCGCTGCTCGGAATCAGCATCTTGCTCAGGGCTCTATTTTAGAAGAACAGGCCTACAGAGCCGAATCAACTATCAAGACCCTTGATGAAGCCAAAGATAATCTGATAATCAGCTTCGCTGGACTTTCTAATCTTTGCACTACCGAAGCTCGACATGCTGAAGCGACTAAGAAAGTATTGAGCTCTCGTGATAATCACCTGGCAGAACTGCAAAAATTACTTCAAGATGTTTCTGCTCCACCTTAGGAAGATAAGGAGCTTTTGTAACTTTTTATCTTATCCAAGAAATGAATAAAATATTCGTTTTGTGATCCTATCATTTATTTTACAATTAAACAATAGACATGAGATAGTAAATACTTATCAGAGGTAATATGGACATGATAAGTTTTCAAAACTCAATAAATTGTATCTATCCAGAGGTAATATGGACATGATAGATAATGAAATCTTATTTTCTGTTTAGAGTATATAATATATCAGAGGTAATATGGACATGACAGATCGTAATAACTCAAAGAAAAATAGATTAATATCTATTCAGAGGTCAAATGAACATGATAAATAATGAATCCAACTTTTTAATCAACTGATAAGATAGAAGATTAAAATTTCTCTCCAAAGAGACAAGCAATCAGCTTAACCAATCATTGATAGCTGGGAAAGAAGACAGATGAAAGAACGAATGAACCAGAATTTCTTTTGGGAAACAAAAGGTCGATTCAATTCCATAATTAAATGAATGAATCTGCCATAATGAATGAACAGGTCTTTTCGGGAATGACAAGTTGTTTCAATTTCCAAGACCAATCCACTAATAGCTTTCCCCTATAAATAGATGAAAACTTTTTATAAAGATTCATTCTTGTTTCCATTCCTCTATTGAAAATGTCTTCTAAGGACGTGCAGCAAAAGAATGAAGTCTCCATGAAGGTTGAGGACGTCATCGAGATGCGCTCCGTTGAGCCAATTGTGTCAGGCCCAACGAAAATAGGCGAAAGCTCTTATACTCCCAAGCCACCATAAGACATCTTCGCTTTCATAGTAGAGCCAGGGAAGACTCCTGAGGAAGAGGCACTAAGGATGGCCGCCTGCAAGTTTTTTGTGAACTCAGGCAACGATGCCTTCGATGTATTGGCCGACTATGTATTTAATAAGGAAGGCAGTGGTCCTCGTCCTTAATCCTTTGTTCAGAACAAAAATAATAAAAGAAATTTTATTTTCATTCTGTCTCTTTTTTTTATACATAGTATTTCTTAAGAAATTTGCCATTGATCGGCATCATGAGTAGATCTCCATTGGGCTTGGATAACCGATAGGCGCCATTGGAACACGGTCTCGATTACATAAGAACCTTCCCATTTTGCTTGTAATTTCCTTTTGCTTTTGTGAGTCATTACCATCGGTCTTCGAGCAGCTAATACTAGCTCGCCAACCTTGAATACCCTCTATTTAACTTTACGATTGAAAGTTCGAGATATACGGGCTTGATATAGCTCAATATGCTGTTGTGCTTGAAGACGCTTCTCGTCCAATCCTTCAAGTTCTTGGAGTCGTAAGCGATCATTATTCTCTATAGTTAGCTCATTGGCAATGGCTATTTGAAGAGATGGAATCTGGATTTCCAATGGAAGGACAGCCTCACATCCATAAACCAGTAAGAATGGTGTAAAACCAGTAGGAGTTCGGACTGTTGTTCGATAAGCCCATAAACATTCTCCAGATTTCTCATTCCAATCACGTTTATTAGAAGAGACAAACTTTTTGAGAAGTTTGATGATCGTCTTGTTGAAAGCTTCGGCTAAACCATTAGCAGCTGGATTATAAGCCGTAGAAGCTAGATTTTGAATTCGATTCTTATCACAGAACCAATAAAATACCTGACTGGCAAATTGTGGTCCATTGTCATGAATTATCCGTCGAGAAATCCCAAAGCGATAAATGACATGGTGTTTAATGAAGCTAATCACATTAGATGTTTTCACTTCAGTAAGGGGAATTGCTTCTGCCTATTTAGAAAAGTAATTGGTTATAGCCAATATAAACCGATGTCCTTTAACAGAAGGAGGGTTAATCGGACCAATGATATCAATACCCCAAGCTTTGAAGGGCCAAGAGGCTATTATAGGATGTAAAAATTCAGAAGGTTGATGAATAAAATCAGCATGAATTTGGCATGCTTTACATCTTCTGGCATAGTCTACAGCATCTGCTATCATAGAAGGCCAATAATACCCCATTCTTTGAATGCGGTATTGTAATTTTGGACCTGGTTGATGAGCACCACAAACACCATCATGAGCTTCTCGGAGTGTTTGTTTGGCTTCACTTTCTGAGAGACAACGCAGCAAGAGTCCATCATATGAACGACGATATAACATATGTAAAGACGAATCATAGTAAAATCGAAATGATCGTCTCTTGATTGTTGCAGCTTCTTTTGGATCATCAGGTAAAATCCCATGAACCGTATAATCAATGAATGGATTTCTCCAATCCTTCTGTTGGGAACTTGATTCTGTAGTATAACTCTGTTCAATATACAGATTATTCTTGACACAGAATAAGTCTCGGTCCAACAATGTGATTGTGTTTTGTCTTCGAATTGAAATAGCTAAGTCTGCAGCTAAGCTAGCAAGAGCATCAGCTTCCACATTCTGAGAACGTGGTACGAATTCGATGAAGAATCCTTTGAATGAAAGGACCAACTCGATTACCACTTGATGATAAGGGATGAGATCAGGATTTCTGACTTCATAAGTCCCTCTAACCTGATTAACAATCAGTTGAGAATCTCCATAAGCTTCTAGAAACTCAATATCCAATTCTTTTGCTACTTGGAGACCAATCAGCAGAGCATTATATTCTGCTACATTATTAGAGCATGGCTCATTGAGAGAATAGGCACGGTATATGATCATTTTATCAGAAGAAACCAAGACGATTCCTACCCCAGAGACAATATTACCTTTAGGTCCAACCTGTGATGCTCTATCAAAATATAATTGCCAGATGTCATCCTTCAAAGTCATGTTACAATCCGCGACTTCATCTGGAATGTCCTCATATAACTTCGATGTTTCAGGTATAGGGTGAGCAGCTAAGAAATTAGCTAATGCTTGACCCTTCACTGACTTTTGAGGTACATAAACCATGTCATAAGGAGTGAGCAACATCACCCAGGTAGCTAACCTAGAGTTAAGAATGCTCGGTTTTCTCATCAATACCCGAATGGGATTTATTCTGGAGATGACATGAATAGTCTGTCCTGTCACATAATGTCTTGTCTTTTGGACAGCAAAAACCAAGGCCAGACATTCCTTTTCTACAGCAGTATACCTGTGTTCAGCTCCGACCATCATTCGGCTAAGATAATAAATTGCTTGTTCATGCACTATATTACTTTTTTGTGCAAGAAGAGCACCAAGTGAATGATCCAAGGCTCGAACATATAGTAAAAATGGTCTTCCTACCACTGGAGGTACCAGAACAGGTGGATTTATAAGGTATTGCTTGATGTCATTAAAAGCTTTCTGACACGCTTCATCCCAAACAAATGATACACCCTTCTTTAATAGACGGAAGAAAGGTTGACATCTCCCAGAGAGATTAGATATAAATCTCCTGATATAAGCAATATGACCCTGAAAGCCACGGAGTTCTTTCAGATTACGAGGAGGACGCATTTCAAGAATTGCTTTAACTTTATCAGGATCAACATGGATACCCTGAGAAGTAATGACAAATCCTAAAATTTTGCCACTGGAAACCCTTAAAAAAGACTTAGTAGGGTTCATTTTCAATTGATGTTGACGCATCAATTCAAATACTATCTTTAAGTCTTGAATGTGATCATCCTTCGATCGACTCTTAACAACAATATCATCTACGTAACATTCAACTGTTTTCCGTAGATGTTCTTAAAAGATATTGCTCATAGCCCGTTGATACGTGGCACCGGCATTTTTAAGACCAAACGGCATAACCGTATAGCAGTAAACCCCAAGGGGTGTACGAAAAGCAGTATGTTTCTCATCTTCTGGATGCATTTTAATCTGATTCTATCCTGAGAATCCGTCCATGAAAGACATGCGTTCAAAACCGCATGTATTGTCTATCATGACATCGATAATCGGATGTGGAAATTCGTCCTTTGGACAAGCTGTATTAAGATCTCGAAAATCTATGCAAACTCGGACTTTTTCGTTCTTCTTCATAATAGGAACAATGTTGGCAACCCAATCCGGGTGTTGTTCTTCACGAACAAAGCCACATGTGATCAGTTTTTTGACTTTTGCCTCAATTGCATCCATCATATCTGGTCAAAAACGCTATTGCTGTTGTTTTATAGGCTTGACATTAGGAAGAATAATGAGTTTATGAGTAGTAAATTTAGGATCTAGACCTGGCATATCCTCATAACTCCATGCAAAAATATTAATATATTCTTTGATCAGTTTTATCAATTCTTCCTTTTCCTCCTCAGAAAGGTTTTTACTAATGAATATTGGTTTAGACATAGTTCCATCTCCAACATCAATCTGGACAATCTCATCCTCTGTAGGTGGCTGTCGTTGTTCAAAACGAAGTTCCCATTGAGTGTCCATCCGTTGAGCCCAAGGATCATTCTCAAATGGTTCAGATTTACCATCTATTTGAACCATGTTGACTGAGAATATTTGCTCAGATTCATCATAATAATCTCCTCTAACATATGAGGAGTGAGACGTATCAGATTCGATGAATTGGATTTCTTCCGAATCTGATGATTGTGAAGAGCTAGAAGAGAATTCTTCTTGTATATCGTCATTAAACATGTAGGACGGATCATATCCCAACCCATGATGAGTTTTATGATAAAACGGATCACCACTTAATGGTAATCGTCTACCCTTACCTTGATTGAGACCTTGCATAGTCTTCAAATCATATCCTATATTCTGGATAATCTTGAGAGATTGTTGACTATATTTGTCAATTCTGATTCTTTCTTTATCTTTATCTCTCAGATTATCTGTCTGAGCAACAGGGATATTTCTAGCCATGCCAAACACAATTTGGTGCTTGTTTTTCTTATCAGACGGAATTATGAAATAAGATTCTTCGTAATGTCTATAAGTTACACAAGCTTGCGATGAAGCAACTACAGGAAGAAGATAAGGAGAAGATGTTAGGAACCTTTGAGCATAAGGTCCAACATCGACATGTGGAGGAAAGAAATTTTCCTTATGGTTAATATATAAGGTTTTCTCTGTGTCTATGTCATTTTATACTGATGATTTTGATCATCAGAAGATAAAGTCATTCTTTCAACATATTTGACTGCCATATACTCAAAAAGGAAATCTTCATTGATATTAGAAAGTATAGAATGATCAATATTTACATCATTTACAATTTGACTGCTACGTTTCGGATTAATCACTAATGGGCCATCATCCGTCTTCTGCGTAGACTTGCCAAGATTGATGATCAATGGTGGTTCTGGATCATTCGTACGAGAAGTACGCCCTTTGACCTTGATCATAAGAGGTTGAACTTGGCTTTTAACAGAAACATTCACTGATTCCTCAGATAAAGCTTGAGTTCTTCCTTTGACCTTGATCATCAGAGGTTGATTGTTGACAGGTTGGGGTTGGATCCGCCCTTTGACTTTGATCTTCAAAGGTTGCTCTTCTAGCGGATCTTCATTAATAGACTGATCTTCGGCAGATGATCGATCTTCAGCTATATCTGATATTTCTTTCACATGCTCTTGTTTGTAGAGCATTGAATCAGAAAAATAGGCTTCGACACCCTTGAAAGGATGGATATCAGCAAACTCAGTCTTCACAACTCCTTGGGAATCTACGTACTTGAAGCATTGGTGGAGAGTTGAAGGCACGATGTTATGCTCATGTAACCACGGTCTTCCAAGAAGGATGTTGTAGGATACATCTGAATTAATAACATAGAATGTTGCCATAGTTCGAAGATCACCAATCTGAATCTTCAGACGAATCTTCTCCAGTAGGTTACTCTTTCCAGAGTTGAAACCAACGATCGTGGTACTAGTGTAGGTCAAGTCACTAGTAGTAATCCTTAACGGTCTTAGCATATTTTGAAGAATTATGCTAATGGAAGACCCAGGATCAATATAAATCCTGTCAACTTCAGTGGATTCAACATACCCAGTGTAGCACAAAGGCCTGTCTTGCTTGTTATGCTTCAACAGCATATCTTCTTGTGTAAAGGTAATATTAGGAATTACCTCCATCACACTATGACATTGTGGGCATGACACTGGAATATTATCAGAAGTCTTGAGTTGAGCTAAAAAGGAATCAGCTTGCAGCAAAGCTTCACTCAAGGTTTCACGACTTTCTTTAGAAAGGCAAAGCAGCTCGAAGATAGATAGTCTAGCCGGAGTATTAGCTAACTGGGCTAGAATATCAAATTTATAGGGTTTTACTACCACCCCCTGACAGGAAGCAGACTTCAACGGGATGTCAAAGCGTACTGTTTTCTGTTTCCCCTTTTCAACCACAGATGGTTTAGCAGGAACAGGAGACGGTTGAGTTGGTGGTGTTTCAACATTCTCTGCTTCTTTGGAGGATCCCTCATAATCTTTGTGGTACTCTTTTCTAGATCTTTTACCATCAAAGGTTTCTTCTTCAGACTCAGAAGAAGGAAGTACCATATTGCAGGATTTAGTCTTCCTTCCCTTAGCCTTTTTCTTACGAGGATTGTTATGAGGAACCTCAGAACCCAATCCAACAGTGGATTTTTGACTTTAAATTTTTAAAGGAAGTCGTATTCCTTTATCATAATTCAAACCTTCTGCCTTTTGAAAGTCATAACCCATCTTCTTCATGAGAAGGATAGATTGCTGACTGTACAAGTGAGTGGGCAGCGGACTTTTAACAGGTGGTTCCACAGAGGAAGAAGAAGAGATCTCTGTAACTACATGAGAATGAGGAATAGAAGTCCCTGTAGCTACGGGAGGAGAAGGATTCGGGATACAAGGAAAAATCCCTATAGAGCTTTTTCATAAGCAGCGAAGACTTGTTGTGCCCTGTATAAGAGAACATTATTCATGGCTAGCCATTGCTGATGAGTAAGCTTGAGCTTGGTAGAAGGAGCCAGATTTGGAGGACATATGTTCAATCCTCTCAGTTTATCTTCCAAATGAATGCCATCCCATAGATGATCCAAATCATCAGGATCTGGAATAACATGAAAAATCATGTTGCAGGTTTTGACATTCTTACCTTTCATGGATTTTGAAGTTTTACTTTTATTTTCCATTTCAGGTACTACGTCAGGATGTACCCACATAATTTCACCATTCTTTAATGTGAGAGGCAGCAATCCTTCATTTTCCTCCCTGGCAGGCGGGATATTCACAATCTTTATCGTCGCCTTCGGAATTGGGACAATCCCATCTGGTACTTGTTGAGAAGGAAAATCTCCGAATTGAAGAGAAACCACATTGGTTGTGACCGTATGCTCATCGTTAGTTAAAGAGATGGCATTGGCATTAATCAGCTCTTGAATTTTCTTCTTTAGGACATAACAAGCCCTCGTCGGATGATTTATGTATCTATGATAGATACAATATTTGGGATTGTCAGAAAAATTCACCTCATTAGGCCTCTTTGGCTCCGGAATCTGGAGTTTATCACTTTTTACCAGACATTGGAATATCCCTGGGATATCACTCTCGTCAAAAGAATATTCTTCTTTTGTCTTAGAAGACTCCTAATTATTCGACGTCATTTTGTTTTTGGAAAGATTAACCATAAGAGTGTCCTTTCCTTTTGCATTACGATTGCCAGAATTATTACCAGGATTACCTTTCTTTCCTTTATCCTCTGAGGCAAAAATCATCCCATGTTCACGAGCCAACCTACCATTAGTCTCGGCAGAAATTGCTGCTATAATAAACGAAGCCCAATCTGTGAATTGGGAACCCGTGAAGACAGCAATGGATGGTCGCAGATTCATCTTGCATGTATCAATTAACGCTGAATCTGGCATACCAGGAGTCATCTTTAGAGTCGCCTGTCGGAAACGTTCAATGAACGTCCGAGTATCTTTTTTCTCCTTTTGTTTGATTTCTATTAAGGAGGACATGTTCATGTCCATACCTCCTTCATAGAAGCGGAAGAGAAACATTGCCTTAAATTTGTCAAAAGATGAAATACAATTGTCGGGTAAACTACGATACCAGTCATAAGCTGAACCCGTCATGCACCTAATGAACACTCGAGTGAGAAGAGCATCATTTTTTTGCAGATGTACAGTCATAATATCAAAGTAATTGATATACTGACTAGGAGAAGCCTTTCCATCAAACAATACCATTGATTGTGGCTTAAATTTCGGTAGAAAGGGTACATCATTCCAATAAGGAGGATAAGGTTGTTTAATCCCTAACCTCTGGAGCTGATCCTTGTTCTTCAAAACTTCAAACTGTGCTTTGAGCTCACGCACTGCTTGAATGGCTTCACTGGTTTGAGGAAGCACATTTGATTGAATGGTTGTTGGATGTACCATAACCCCCACCGAGATGGTACATCTTCTGGAATGATGGGATCTGGAGATGAAGAATTTTGGTTAACAGCAGTCTCTTGAATAATCAAAGGTATATCAGCCCCTTGACTATCTTGAGTTTGTGCTGCTACTTGTACCGGTGTTACTATTGCCGGTTGAGCAGTTTGTTGAGCCGTTATTATCTGGTGCATACTTTGCATCATGGTAAGCATGTCTTTCAGTGATTGCTCAACGGCAGTAAGACGTTGTTCTGTTTTAGCAGATGACGTCTCTGGTTCATCTCCAATAGCATAGGATTCAACCTCTCTTGAAGATACAGAGGAATTAGTATAGAGGTATGAATCGACACTATCAGTTTCGGACTCAAAAGATTGAGTACCCCCAACTTTTGAATCAGAAGTCTGCAATTATCTTTGTCTTCTTGATCGAGTATTCTGATATACTCCTTCAAAGGAGTCAAGAAGTCTGTTGAATTATTGTTGACTTGGAGTTTGGGACGTGTTCTGTCTATGACGTCGTCCTCTATTGGTATGAGATGCCATGTTGACTGACGCATATGACAACTCATGTTCTTGGTCATCAGTTTGTTGTTGAGGCGCATTAAAACTTAACCGGTCAAAAACTGATCGTTTAGAAGCCGAACAACGGCATTTAATTATAATCTGGTGACACTCACAACGGTGATTCTCTTGGGGGAGTGTCACAGGAGATTGTCTATTTTTACGCTTTTGCATTAGCAATTCACGTAAATCAGAAGGAGTAGAGGAAGTAGTCTTCTTTATTACATTTGGAGTAGAAAAACGTTTAGTCCCTCGTGTATAAAGAAGATTACTGGCTGCATTCGCAGAACCAAACTGTACATTTTTACGTGCTTTGAGTTGCGTGCGTAAATCCTGAGATTTTTGAGCACAAAGGACTCCATCTTTATTACGTATAATTTGTAGGTTTGGTACCTTGCGTACAGCAGTATAAGAAGGTTGTTGGTTAAAAACAGATGTTTGACCAACTATGTTTTTATGCTTCATGCGTGTAGGTACATTCACTTTAGATACAGAAGCATCATTATGAATTTTATCTACACTGTCACAGACAGGAGATTTACCTTTACGTATAGAGCACAAAACATGAGTATCTGCCACATCATAGACGGAAGATTTTCCTTTACGCGTAGAGCGTAAATTTTGTGTGTCTAACACGTCACAGACATGAGACTTTTTGTTACGCTCAGAACGTAAAGCATTGGAGTCTGCCATATCACAAACGGGAGACATATTTTTACGCTCAGGGTGTAAAACCTGATTTTTACGCGCAGGGCATAAAACCTGATTTTTAGGCCCAGAGCGTAATACTGGAGAGTCTGCCACGTTATAAACGGGAGACTTGTTTTTACGCACATGGCGTATCACCAAAGTAGAGACTGCCTCATCGCAGATGGGAGCCTCTACAACAGGAGTTGGAAGGATTCCTTTGCCTGCAGAGACAGTAGGGAGATCAGAGAATGTCTTGGATTCGGGAAACCAAACTTTTCGCGCCTTTCACAAATTCTGAACATTGGAGCAGCGAGTGCTACCCCCAGTCCGGAGCAGTTCTTCGTAGGCAGTCTGGTCGAAGGGTACAACCAGAGTCTTCTTTGTCGATCCGATCGACACATCATCGTATTGAGTAACCACCTCCTCGTCAGAGGAGAAGGTCGTCCCCAGCAGAGTCGCCATTTTGTTTCACTTAACAAAATGCCTTGAAATCGGCTTTTGAAAATAAAACTTGAAAGAGTACAAAAATGTACAAATTGATCTGGAAAGTATTGCTATGGAAGTCTGATCTGAAGTCGATCACTTTGTTCCTTGGACCATACGATGATGATGAAGATCACTGCTAGAAGACGAACAATTGGAAGAACTAAGTCACCAGAAAGGTATCGACGCACTTGGGCACTAATTGCGAGGCCGAATGCTTTCCTGCTTTGCTTCACTCTGTTCTGGAAGAAAAGTTGAAGAAGAATGCTCTGGAGAATCAAAATCTCTGGGTTCTGATCTCTATGTATTCTCTTATATCTCTCTGTCTCTGTACATATGAAAAATATGTCTATTTATAGACTTGGCTTTTTGTGCGTAAAAAGCAACAAAATCCTGTCTTTACGCTAGTAACTGTCACCCACGACTGAAGTCACCCTCTACACACATTGACACGTGTCCCATTATTTCAATAAAAATAGGATGCATGTACACACATTCTTCGAGATGTGTGGCATGAAAGCCACGTAAGCAAACCATGTTCCAAAGTAGTCAGGAAGGATCGGGTGTAAAAACAACCCAAATATACTCTGAACGTAAAGTAGTAGACTAGGCGTAAAATAGCCTCAAAAATGGGCTTTTCGCGTAAAGTGGCTGATAAAACAACCTTGAGCGTAAAAAGTAGCCCAAATAAACTTTATGCACACGTCAACTTTGAGCGAAAAAAACTCATATAGTAATCATGCGTAAAAGAAGCCATCTTGTGAGCGTAAAATAGCTCAGTCCACATACTAAACGACAATATTGGTTTTTGTGTAAAATAAATCCCTTCGAATCCTGTGTTATACGCTGTCAGTAAATCTTTATGTCAGACTTTGCATTAAATGCATGATTTGATAGCTTGTCCCTGGCGTAAAGTGGTTGGCCTGTCTCTGGCGTAAAACAGCTGGCTTGACCCTGGCGTAAAGTGGTTGGCCTATTCCTGGCGTAAAACAGCTGACCTGTCTCTGGCGTAAAATAGCTCGTTTGAGTGTAAAGCCTTATCTCTTTGACTCAGTCTATGAAGCACTTTTTACGCTCCTATACTTGGTACGGTAAAGTAACCAAATAATTTATCTTTACCTGCATGGGCTACCACAAAAACATGTAATGCCCCAGTCCGATAATACTTAGGACCAAGTACGTGGACATGTCAGCTGCATACATACGAAGCATTCTCCAATATACGAAAACCTCGTATGTATACATAAGCTGTAAAATGCAGTAACCATAAAACTAATCTCATCCACAAACCAATATATCATAAAATCAACTTCTAAATGTCTTTTGTACAAAATGTTGGGCGTAGACAAATCCATTAACAACAAAAGAGAGAGATACATAGCAACGATGGAAGAGTCGAGTGAAGCGAAAGACGATCCAAAAGCTAGCATCGCGAAGGTATATTATAAACTATGTCCTTGGCTAGAGCACCTGCGAAAATCAGAAACACACCTGAAAAAATCACCAGGTCCTCAGAGGAACGTAACAAGATACAGGAAAAATATACAAATATGAACTGTCAGAATAATAATATGCAAAAGACTCTCCTAGACACAACTATGCAAAGGGGATTCTAACCGTCTATTGTGCAATTTAGAGGACAACTTTTCTTGCGCATGGGTAGGATTTAGGCTATAAGAACGTAACTGGCATCCAGTCATATGTATTCGGCCGTAACGTCCAAAACATCAGAGGGTATCTGCAAATATAATCTCGCCATAGTTCATTTCGAAAACTATGGTTTACTTGTTTGGCTCCCCATGCACACTAGTGACTGTCCTCCCCCAATATTTCCCATACTGACCAATTCATGTCCATGACCTGTCCAGTTTTATAACTGCTCGAGTCTCTATACCTTAATCGTAGCAGTTATAATCATCTATCCAACACATGACTATAGAGATGGCCAATCAATATGCAAGCCGTGCCCCTAACAAAATATCTCAAATCGTATAGTGAGAGTGTCATGGCCGAAGGAGATATAAGGATATCCCACAACAAGAAGGTGGTCCACTAAAACTAAGTCAACAAGCTTAAAATAAAGCAAAAACCATAAAAATGACAAATAGAGTCGCTTGCACCCAAGTGTGGCTTGGACGCGCAGTTTATAACAAATAAAACTAACAAATATGAAACAAAGTAAATAATGCTAAAAATAAATAATATGACAGTAAATTATAGCAAGGTATACTTTCCTGGTAGGTCGCCTGATGTGGTGCGATGATCAAGGTGGTACAGCATGCGACTTCACTGTAACAACTACGCAAGGTGACCTCTGATGATAGCACGGACGGTTCCATCGGGTCCAAAATTTTGACCTAAATCACAATCAATCAAATATTGACAAATTGACAATATGATACTTGTCATAATTCAATATGACACATCAAGACAGAACTCAGTGCAAGATAGACGTCGTCTCTCTCCTACAGCGTACTCGTTTTTAGAGTCTGTACTATTTTACATTTATTGAGTCTAGCTAAATGTAATGTAAACTGAGTAGCACTAGGTATTCATGGCTTAAACCTTATCCCCAAACAAACCCGAAAGCTCCACTAAGCCAAAACTAGCCCACATAGGCCCATTGAACTTTCTGTCAGCATGGAGACAGAGTTCGGGCCGAACTCTGCCTCCACACAGGGTTCGGGTCGAACTCTATCGCCTAAATTACAGGACCCTAATTTTTAGGGTTTTCTGTATGCTAGTTGTCCAACGGCCAAAAATTTGAATTCTTGACACAGAATTCTGGCCAAATTCTGCCTATCCCAACTAGTATAAATAGGCCTTGAATTCTCTCATTTTTAATCATCCAATTATCTTCCCTTCTCTTCTCTATAAGCCTCATACAAGCCTTAACCTTCTCATCTACTGGCCACAAGCTTCCTAAGCCTAAAAGTGCTAAGTTCTATTCAGTTAGCAGTTTGTGCAAGAGTCAAGAAAGTCACTTGGAAAATTCCAAGCATCGCCACAGCGATCTTTGTAAGAAGTTGACGTGCTCTTCTGATGAAAAGGCACGGGGTGTAACTACTATTTCACAAAGAGGGGATTTAATCCTGAGCTAGAGTTCCTAGGCCTGGACTAGTCCTCCACGAGAGAAACCAGGTTAAAAACGACTGTATTTGCATATGCTCTCTTGAGCTTTTTATTTCAGCATTTACTACTCTGATTATTTACTGTTGGTGAAAAGAGTTTAATTTTTATTTCGCTATTATTGTTATAAACTCTATTCATCCCCCCTCTAGAGTTGCCTACCTGTTCTTCAATTGATATTAGAGCTCTGTTCTCTTAACAAGAACTAACATCCTAGAGCTGATCCATGGCAACCACACAACCTATGTTTTCCAACCATGGGTAAGGGACGGTCCACTCATAGGCCACCCTATTTGATGGAACAAACTACACCTATTAGAAAACTAGGATGAGTTTCTATCTCAAGTCTCTAGACTTTGACCTGTAGACCATTGTCACCGATGGTTACAAAAAATACGCCAGAATAGTTGTCGAGGGAGATCTCATCGAAAAATCCAATAACAAATATTTTGACGAGGAAAAGAAACATGCGAGTCTAGATGCTAGAGCTATTAATGCTCTTTTCTGTGCAATAGACAGGAATGAATTTAATAGGGTCTCGACATGCACCACCTCGCACGAAGTATGGAAGCTTCTGAAAGTGACACATGAAGGAACCACTCAAGTCAAGGAATCTAAGATCAGTCATCTAACTCAAAAATACGAGGCATTCAAGATGAAGCCGAATGAGACGATCACCCAAATGTTCACAAGGTTCCTTGACATCATCAATCCTCTGTCATCTGTTGGCAAACAATACACCAATCATGAGAAGATTCACAAGTTGCTTAGGGGGCTACCGAAGATCTAGAATTCTAAGGTAATAGCAATTACAAAAGGCAGTGATCTCACCAAAATGTCTATAAAAACTTTGATGGGAAAGCTGATAACCTACGAGCTCGACCTCAAAGACTTCGACGAACTTCCTCCAAAGGCAAAAGAGATTGCCCTAAAAGCTCATCATCGAAGGGCTGATCCTGAAGAGACTGATGACGATAATTCTGAAGGTGATGATCAAGCTCTTCTAGTCCGTAACTTTAAGAAGTTCCTCCATTTCAATCGAAAGAAGAAGGAACAATAAGAAGACGACGAGAAAGAACCAACGTGCTATGGCTACAAAAAGACTGGATATGTTCGAAAGGACTGTCCCTCTGCAAAGAAAGGTAACTGATATGAGAAGCCCTACAAGAAGCCCTCTTCGCGAAAGTACGCCAACACTAGTATTTGGCACGAAAGCGAAGCCAGTGATTCTGAGGAAGAAGACAACTCTCCACGAGACACTGCTAATGTCTGCCTAATGGCAACATCCGAGAAGGTAACTAGCGAAACTCTTGATGACTTAACATTTGATGAACTTGGCAATGCCTTTAATGACTTACTAAATGATCACAAAAAAGTCATTAGTAAATATAAGCATGCCAAGGAGAAAATCAAAGGCTATAAAATAGAAATTCAAAATCATTCTTCTTTACTTGATAATGTTAGAGACACTCCACCCACGAAAGTCACTAATGAGGTGTCCAAGCTTAAATTAAGCTTACATGATGCCGAAACACTTATTGAGAAGCAAACACGTGAGATCTCAGCACTCAACATAGAGCTGGCTGAAGAAAAGAACAAACACAAGATCTCTATTGCTAAGATTGATGGTCTGAATGCTAAGTACAATGAACTGAATGCTGTCTCTAAAAAATTACAGATCAGATTGGGGAAACAGGTTGCTCAATCTCAAACCCAATCACACAGTCACAAAACACACACAAAATACCAGACCACTCATACTAGTAAAACACATCACCCACATGCAGCACGTAACCATGCTTATATGCACACGTACTCCCATGCAGCACGTAAACCACATGCACGTAGACATAATTCTCAATCTACTCATAACTATTATCCTGCTGCTACACATAGTCACTATCCTGTTGTTCAACATAATGCACATAGACGTAACTATTATCCTGCTGCTACACATAGTTACTATTATGCTGTTTCACATTACTATCACCATACTGCATATAGACATCACTATCAACCTGTTCCTAACACAAATAGGCATGCTACTTGCACATACTGTGGATTACATGGTCATATCTCACCATAGTGTAGAATTAGAAAATTAGTTGATATTAATCTATATGCATGGGTACCGAAGACTAACATTTCAAGACCTACAAGAACATGGATACCAAAGGTCACATCTACTCGTGATGTAGGTGGACCTTCCTTCCTCAACTAAAAGCAGGTAGATTCTCGATAGTGGATGCTCGTGGCATATGACGGAAGACGTAAATATTTTCGTATCACTATCGATGAAGAGGGAAGGATATGTATCCTTCGGTAACAATTTAAAGGGATACATCATAGGTAATTGTACTATTGGTTATCCTCCTTCTCCTGTAATAAAGGATGTCTGCTTAGTGACCAAGTTAAAGCATAACCTACTCAGCATAAGTCATCTTGCTGATCATGGATATGATATTAACTTTGGCAAAGATAAATGCTACATTTATGATAGGTAACTGGAGACATTACTTTTGAAGGGATAAGAGAAGATAACATTTATATTTTCTATCTATCTAGAAATATTAACAGAGCAGGAAGATGCCTCTACGCCCACAAGGATGAAAGACTGTTGCGGCACCAGCGTCTTGGTCATGCCAATATGGATACTATATCCAGGCTATCGACAAAGAAGCTAGTAAGAGGTATGCCCGATATCATATTCAAGAAGGATACGGTATATGCCGAATGTGAACTGAATAAGGCAACCAAACCTTTATTTAAATCCATAAACACTGTAAGTACTACTAGACCCTTGCAATTACTGTACATGGACTTATTTGGTCCCAGTAGAGTAGCCAGTCTTGGTGGAAAACTCTATGCTTTTGTTATTGTAGATAATTTTTCAAGATTTACTTGGGTCTTCTTCCTTTCAAACAAAAGTGATGCTATTTCAGTTTTCAAAATCTTTGCCAAAAAGGTCCAAAACGAAAAAAGCTACATGATTACTCGAATCCGAAGTGATCATGGAGGCGAATTATAAAATTCTGATTTTGAAAAGTTTTGCGAAACAAATGGTTTTGATCATGAGTTTTTTGTCCTAGAACTCCTCAACAAAATGGTGTTGTGGGGCGGAAGAATAGGACTCTTGGCGATATGGCTAGAGTCATGTTGAATAAATTTTCACTTCCAAAATATTTTTGGACAGAATCTGTCAGTACAGCTTGCCATGTTTTAAATAGGGTGCTTATTCGACCTATTTCGAAGAAAACACCCTATGAGCTTTGGTTTGGAAGGACTCCTAATGCCTCATATTTTAGAGTGTTTGGTTGTCGTTGTTTTATCCTAAACACCAAAGACAACTTAGGCAAGTTTGATGCCAAAGCTGACGATGGTATTTTTCTTGGCTATGCTGCCAAGAGTAAGGGATATAGAGTGTTCAAGAAACGCTCAATGATTGTAGAAGAATCTACTAATGTAACTTTTGATAAGAAAAATAGTGCAGCGGCTATCCCCGGCGATGATGTTGAACCATCAACTTCCACACCGATGAATACCACCCCTGAAACTAATTCTCTGGAAGGCTTACCGAAGAAGTTCGCATTCAAGCCGTCACACCCAGAAAACTTGGTAATAGGTGAGGTATCACGCGGAGTAAGTACTCGATCATCTTTAAGAGATTCTATTGCTAGCACTGCTTTTATTTTGCAAATTGAGCATAAAACTATTTTAGAAGCTTTTAATGATGAATTTTGGATTTCTGCTATGCAAGAAGAACTCAACCAATTTGAAAGAAGCCAGGTCTGGGAACTTGTTCCTAAACCAGCTAACCATTCGATTATTGGAAATAAATGGGTTTTCGTAACAAAGTAAATGAATATGGTTCAGTCACTCGCAACAAAGCTCCTCTAGTAGCTCAAGGATACAACCAAGAGGAAGGTATCGACTATGATGAGACATATGCTCCTGTTGTAAGACTTGAATCCATTCGGATGCTTTGTGCTTTTGCAAACTTTTAGAATTTTAAACTTTTTCAAATGGATGTTTAAAAGTGCTTTTCTGAATGGTTTTATTAAGAAGGAAGTTTTTGTAAAACAATCCCCTGGTTTTGAAAATCACAAATTTCCCGACCATGTTTTCAAGCTTAAGAAAGCGCTATACGGCCTCAAACAAGCCCCCAGAGCTTGGTATGAACGCCTAAACAATTTTTTAATAGATAAAGATTTTTCAAAAGGAAAGATTGACACAACACTTTTTATAAAAAGTTTTTAAGACACCATTCTTTTAGTTCAAATTTATGTTGATGATATCATATTTGGGTCCACTGTTGAAAATCTATGCTAAGATTTTGCTAAGTGAATGCAGAACGAATTTGAGATGAACATGATGGGGGAGCTCACCTACTTCCTTGGATTACAAGTCAAACAAACTTTGCCAGGAACATTCATCAACCAGTCAAAATACACAAAAGATATATTGAAGAAGTTTGATCTTGACAACGTCAAACCAATAAGCACTCCAATGGCTACTATGATCAAGCTGGAACCTGATGAAAGCGGCAAACCTGTTGAACAACGTAAGTATCGAGGTATGATTGGTAGTTGGTAGTCTACTTTACCTAACTGCTAGTCGTCCCGATATCATGTTTAGTGTTTGTCTGTGTGCTCGCTATCAAGCTAGTCCTAAGGAATCACACATGTCCGCCGTTAAGCATATCTTTTGATACCTTAAGGGTACTGTTACAGTGGGCTTGAGGTATCCTAAATCTACATCCTTTGACCTTATTGGTTATTCGGATGCTGATTTTACAGGATACAAAGTCGACCGTAAAAGTACGAGTGGCACGTGTCATTTATTAGGCAAGGCTCTAGTCTCCTGGTTTAGTAAGAAGCAGAATTATGTCGCACTATCCACAACAGAAGCTGAATATATCGTAGCTGGTCGTTGTTGTGCATAAATTCTATGGATAAAGCAAACCCTTGCAGACAACAACCTATCTTTTATGCATATTCCTATATTCTGTGATAACACTAGCGCTATCAACCTTACTAAGAACGCTATATGTCACTCACGCACAAAACACATTGAAATTTGTCACCACTTTTTGCGTGATCATCAACAAAATGGCACTATAAATTTAGAATTTTTTGACATTGATCATTAGCTGGCAGATTTCTTTACTAAACCACTTTCCGAAGAGCGATTCAACTTTCTTTATCGTAAATTAGGAATTTTAGATGAAACGGTTATTCATTAAATTGGCCTGCGTAAATAACGATTATGTTATGTTTTTTTATGATGACTTTACTATGGGTACAAGCTGAAAGGGTCCTTCTGTCAACAAGGCATAAAAGCCTAAGCGACACGGTGCCATAGTCTTCGGACGTAACGCCCCAGTCCTAAAATACTTGGGACTAGATACGTATCATGCCAGCTATATACATACGGGTAAATGAAAGGCTCGTATGTATACATAAGCTGTAAAATATAGAAATCCATGCTCAAACTAAATTTTATCCACAAATATGAAGTTTTAATGATATAATCAAATCGTCATTGGTACAAACGTTGACGGAGACATATCCACTACCAACAAGTTTAAATAAGAAGGAAATATACAAATAAATGATTTGGTCGAGCGGAGCAAATGACGAGTCCAAGAGCAATCATCACAATAGAATAGAGTGCAAGTCATGGCCTTAGCTAGAGCACCTGCAGGAAGTCACAAAACACACCTAGAGAAATCACCAGGTCCTCAAAGGGACGTAACAAGACACATAATATCATGCCAATAAACTGAATAATAAAAGCTCAACAGAAAAGTATGCATGAGTAAAGGTTCCTAACCATTCTATGTGGAATGTACTTTAGAGGACAACGTTCTACGCAGGGGCTGTAACGGATTCACGCAAGCAAGTAATAAAAAGTGGCCAACAAGTAGCACTCATCCGAGACACTATCGGCCGGGTAACATGTAGCGCTCATCCGAGACACTATCTCCCAAATATGTATAAAAATAAATGTAGCCCCTACGCTAGTAGCTGTCCCCTCCCTCCAATGATATTATACGTGTGTTGTAACCATGACACATAAACACGTGTCCTTTCCACCGCACTGTTTAATCCGTAATAACTGCTAAGTCTTTTACACAAATCAATTAGCAGTTATATCCTAACGCACGGCCTGTATGCATCGATGTACGGTCGATACGTAAGTCCGAAGCTATATGCGACTCATAACTCACATGCAACTCGTGGCACATCATGACAGTTTATGAGATGCCCTAATCATAGGGTAGTCCCTTAACTCTAAGCCAGTTCCATAAAATATAGTAATTTGCATATACATATAGTTTTGAAAGAACAACTTGATAAGAAATAAAACATGCATGATATGAGCAAGAAAGTAAACAGTAAAGACAAGGTATCTTGCCTAGAAGTTGGCCTGGTGTGGTACGGTGTTCCATCAAGTCTTGTTTGTCCAGTAGCCATGTTCGATGTGTAATGGTCCGAGAGTCACGAGGAAATATGAATGTGTCATTAGTCATAATTTGTGAAGAAATATGATTATGGAATTAGTCATGATCAATGGGGATATCAAGGTGGGAGTTTTGTGGAGAATACATACTTACACTATTTTAGAAACCATCAATATTACTTGAAAAATATATTTTAAAGTAATTTTTACGTAAACACTAGAAAATAATTTATACATAATAATTTGAAGACTATATTTAGTCAAAACATTTTCTTATGTAAATATTAATTAATCTAGGAATTTAATTTAGGGCTTAAACTATGTTTGAAATATATATATATATATATATATATATATATATATATATATATATATATATATATATATATATATATAATATATATATATATATATATATATATATATATATATATTATATATATATATATAAATATATATATATATATATAAATATATATATATATATATATATAGGGTTAAATATGTAAGGTGTTTTTCACAAATATATTATATTAGTATATAGTTCCCAAAATCAATCCTAATAATATAGCTACATTAATAAAACTAGAAATATTACTCATATCATTTAAGTAATAAGTAATTAATACTAATAATAATAGTACATAATAATAAAAAATAATAATGATAAATAACCCCTAAAACCTATACTGCTGTATTTTCCCCAACTTATTCACAGTAAAGATAGAGAGAGAGGTGGGAAGAAGAGGGTGAAGTGGGAGAGAAGAGGAGGATTACCGGAGTTCGGCGGAAGGCGGTGGCGAGACTCAACGGCGACGACGCTCCGATTACAGGCGCACAGCGGCTTACGGAGGAGCGGTCGATGCCGAGTTTTGGGCGGCGCGCCTGGCGCGGAGGCGGCGGCACGATCGACGATGGTTGGCGGAGGTGCGGTCGCCAGAGAATGGCGTGGGGCGCAGAGCTTGGGACAGAGCGGCATTGAGGTAGCGCGGGAGAGGATTCCCTGGGGATCGATGCGGCTGGTGTTGGTCGCAAGTGGCGGCGTGTTAGAGGGGACGCTCGGTAGGTTCGTCGCTGCGGCGGTCGCCGGGACAAGGTCGGATCGGATGAGTTTTAGGGTTTCTCTTTCTTTCTTATTTCCCTCTTGGGTTGGTGGTGATGGTGATGATATGGTGGTGATTTTGGGTTATGGTGGTGACTGCGACCGATGATGGCGACGGTTTGATCGAAGAACACGGGTATGGTGATGGGGATGCTGAGGTTTGGATAAGAGGAGACGGGGAGGACAGGAAACTGTGGTGGTGTTGATGAAGGCGGCTGTGGTTGTCTTGGTGATGGTGGCGGTGATCGCAGTAGGTACGGGCGGCGGAGGTAAGGTCGGAAATTTTGTTTATGTTGGAGATGGTGTTGGATTTGGTCTAGGTTATGGTGTTGTTGGTTTGCCGATGTCGGCGGTAATGAGGAATTGGTGGTGGTTGCTGGTGTTGATGAGTGGTTGAAGGCGGTGGTTTGGTCGGGATTAGAGGAGTATGGCGGTGGTGGCGTGCGGTTATTAGCCTGGGAGGCTGGTGGCTGATATTGTTGGTCAGGGATGATCGGTCGTCGGATGGATGATGGTGATAACGGCGGTTGTGGTGGTAGCTATGGCATGGACTTTGCGGCCGGGGCGATGTCGTGATGGCCGCAGTTTTAGGGAGTCGGTGGTGACGGGGGATGGCTGAGTTAGGATAAGATTGAGTATTGTGTCGGGATTGTCGACACGGGAAAAAAATATTGTATATGTAAAAATGGAATAAGAATGTGGACACCGACCCGATGCACAACTCGTCTATGGTAGATTTATTTGTGGGAATAATTTTATGGAGTAAGAAGAGGATAATGAGGCTCTCCTTATATAGGAGGTGGAACCCTATTTGGATAAGAATTTGGATTAGTTTAAAACCCCGTAGATAATCACATATTGATTCAAATCGATTTAAAGTTTATTTATCAAATCTCAAGCAAATCTAGATAAAACCTATTTTTAATTTAAAGCTATTTAAAATAAGTCAATAAAATCTTTTCCAATTTAAATTATCGTAATTTATTAGATATGAAATCAAACAATATTTAAAATATCTTTTCCAAATAATAAAATAATGATAATAATTAATTACGAAAATCAATATTTTATACATGAATTTAAATTCATGTAGCTCGAATAAATCTAGAATATTCATATAAATCTAGTCTTAAATGGCCAATTAAATTAAATAGCATTGTTACAATAAAAGCGTAAAGTGTTGACAATTTTCGAGGAGGTGCTTTTCACAACTATTAGTATTTAAAAATAAATAAAATATTTATCACCTATTATTGGAAAGCCATATTATGTAATAAAATATTTTCTAAAATATGTACCTCGTACAGATTCGCATTCGCGAAAGAATACGACAAATGCAAAATTGTATGCGGCGTACAAATTCGAAGTACAAAATAAAAAAATTGTAGTAGAAATTAGGGGATTTACATCCTACCCAACTTACAAGAATTTCGTCCTCAAAATTTAGGAATAACTAGGATGGGTAGAGTTGAGGAGATAAAGTGAAAAAGTCCAATCAAATTTTTCGGCAAGATGACAAAGCATACCATGGAATGAATTTTTGGAATAATCGAAAGAATTTAAATAACGAGGAAGAATTGAATTCACGGGTATAGTTAGAAGATATCTCATGACAACCCATCAATAACGGTTTTTGATCCATACTATCACTCACCAAAATATTAAAAATTTGTAACTCCCAATTAGACAAAAAGTTTTCTCCGTCCAACTTACGTTCAATAACTCAAAATTTTACTTTCATTTGATATCGTCATAATCATCAATCCCCTTTTATATTCAACTTTCCATATTTATTAATCCTCTCAAGGTTTATAACCATCATCTCTTGAAATCTTTTTACCTCCAACAATCGCCCCACAAAAGTTTTGAATTTCTACTATTTTCATATATCTAATTCAATATCGCAACGATAGAAATTTGATAAGTCAAAATTTTGGATTCGGTAAAAAGAATTTCTTCCAACATATCGATATACCTCTTTTTTTTTTTCAAGCTAAATTCCGTCTTTCATAATCTCGTCGAAGGTTAAGATTCAATAAATATTCAGTCAATTTAGTCGTAGATGAAATCATAGTTACTTTGATATGAATTTATATCTCAATTCGTAAAATTTTGAATAAGCTCAAACTTCCAATTCGATAATCTCTTCTGCTCTTCTTTCTACCTATTTTCCTTCAAGCTAGTTTCCTCTTGCCAAATTCCTTAAAAATTTCTTCAGTCAATTTAGTCTAGAGTAAAATCAATCTCACCTTAATATGACCTTTATATTTACAATCATCACATAGCTAAATTTTGAATCCTTAAAAGTTTTAGATATTACACCCTTCTTGAATTCTTCAAATGCTCCATTTATCATCTCGTAAAATAAAGAGCCAATTTGTCGAACAAAAAAAAATCTTTTCTCCCATATACTCTGCCTCATAGGTTTTACCGCAAGATTTTACTTATGCATATTCAATCATATTATTCAACTATACCACTACTCTCCTCTTTCTAACCATAGGATGTCATGATCAAATTCATCTTAGAACAAGGAAAATGAACATAGTTGCATAAACCACGGAGGAATCAAGGTGAAACATGAGTGAAGCATTTTAATCGGAAAGGAGGAAAGTAAAAGTTGCTAATATTGCATGGAGAGTAGAAGGGTGTTATGCGTAAGTAAATCAAGATAAGGCATGTAAATAAAATGACAAGGTTAAGCAATCAAGTTAATACACAAAGTTTGATGCATAGTAAGGAATTAAGTAGGTCACAATCATATATCGGGTCGAAAGACTTGTGTCAAGATTTGATCTCTAACCGAAGTCAGAAAGGACCATTGTATGATGGTAGGGTTTATAGCTAACCATTTTGACTTGAAAGTCACATCATAAAAATAGAGTACCAGGGGGCGTGTTTTAGTGGCACGTGATATACCTACATGAAGGTGAGCACGTCTGGTCTTACATGTGAAAGTTGTTGGAAGAAAAAGTCTAGTGTTGCTCCAAATATCAAAGTCACGATAGAGGACACCAAATGATCAAAATAGAAAGTGGATTTTCATGAGGCGCTAATTAATGCACAAAATAAAATGATCAAGTTTAAGCACGAAATAAGATAATTTAGGAAATCTCATAGATTAAGGTAAAGTAAGTTAGGGAGACAGTTTCTAGAGAGAAGATAGTCGTTTAGATGGAACATGATCAAGGGAAAGATTCTAATCATTTCTAAGTTTCAAATAATTAGATGGTCCCAATAAAAGATCTAGATTTGAGGGAAGGTCGAGATATGATCACATGGTTTAGTAGATGACTAACTATGCTTGAGTATTTACGACTATCATGGCCATGAGAGATATGGCACTTAGTGTGGAATCCTTCTAACCCATTAGGGTTATCTTAGCGACCTATCATTAAATTTAAAATCCAAGTTTGCTTCAAAGAGTTTCTAAATAAATTTTCCAAAAATGAACAACCATAATTTGTATTTACTCCAAGCCATCTAATTTAATCATGATTAAAAGTTTAATCCCTTCCATAATTCTCCAAGTGATCCTTCATCCCGTTACTACTAACTTTTTCAAGATTTAATATTTTTACTCCAACCTTCGAACTCATGAGTTCATAAACCTTGAATCTATAAAAATTTCAATATTTTTTCATAACTTTAAAACTGCAAAATTTTCTCAAAAATTCTTAAGTTAAATCCTTAACTTTTCATGAGCAATCTAAATTTTTTTTTTGCTCAATATTTTAACGCAGTCATCAATCATAACTTTACTTCTAAGTCATTCAAACATAATCTCAACCTTTAAATGGTAATTCCTTTAATCAATCAAAATAACTTTTCATCACATCGTTAGTAACTTTTCCAAAAATTTAATATTAGCAATTCAATTTTTAAATTCAATATTCAAATTTTTACCAAAATTTGATATCCATAATCACAACTTTTTAAACCCAAAATCTAAATAGATTTGTAAATCCTCAATCAAATGACACGATTTCAAATTTGAAATTTTCCTCAACAATCATTTCCATTTCTTTCCAATATTTTAAACCAGAATTTCAATATCATTACTTCAAACTTAAAATTCAAAATTTCATGAACTTATTAATTGTGAACCAAACAACCCAATTTAAAACCTTAGGAGTTTACCAAGCTTTATCAATCGCCCTCATAAAGCAGCATTTAAATAAAAATTTATTTTCAACTATCTTTATATCTCTTCAAGGATATATAGCTATAATTCACTGAATCATAAATATTTTCCAAAGACCTTCAAAAATCAAAACTCAAAAAATATCAATTCAATTTCCTTTCTTAATTGTATATAGATTCCACTATCTTTTTGTAGATAAAATTCTAACAATCCTTTGAAGTTATTAATGTTGCTACTACCTAACTTGCAATTAACTAATCCCTAAGTTCATACTTCTTGAAAATATGGTTCCTCTTATCCTTATATCTTTATAACTTGAATAGGATCCCAATGCATACTAGTTGTCCATGTAAACCTTCTAGCCATGTGTTTAACCTATGAGCATATACTAGTGTAGTCATCTACATAACTGTCACTAAGCATAAGAGATAAAAATTTACGGTAGGAAGGAATCAAACAAGATGCAAATCAAGGAAGTCGAACGATAGTTTGAAATTTGATGTCAAGAAAGGATATCAAGTAGGTGGATGAGATTCTAGACTCTAATCCTATATTGCAGGCCCGCTCGGTACAGTCATGTAACCGAAACGGCAAACTAGACCTGCATGGGCCACCACAAAAATATGTACTGCCCCTGTCCCAAAATACTTGAGACTAGATACGTATCATGCCAGCTGTATACATACGGGTAAATGAAAGGCTCGTATGTATACATAAGCTGTACAATGTAGAAAGCTGTAGAAAATAATGGTTGGATGATTTTATTGATGGACTACTTCACTACTTATAGGGAGTCTAGCTCCTCTACATACTACATATTCCGATGTGGGACTAAAAGTCCCTTATTGATTCTCAACACTCCCCCTCAAGATGGGCGATAGATATTGATCATCCCCATCTTTCTACATAGCTTCGACAGACTTAATGAACTAAGACCCTTAGTCAGACAGTCTGTAACTTGTTCTTCTGAGCGAACATGGTCAATCTTCAGTATCCCTTGTTCCAGCTTCTCCTTGATGAAGAATCGATCAATCTCGATGTGCTTTGTTCTGTCGTGCTGAACTGGATTGTTAGCTATACTTATTGCAGCTTGACTATCGCTCAGAAGACGCAATGGTGCTCCCTTATCCAGCTGCAACTCTGTCAGCAATGCTTTCACCCACAGCAACTCTGACACTCCCACAGCCATTGCTCTGTATTCTGCTTCAGCTGTCGACTGTGCTACCACTGACTGTTTCTTGCTTCTCTACGAGACTAGATTTCCTCCTACAAAACATAGTATCCCGTGGTAGACCTTCTATCGTCTAGGCAGCTCGCCCAGTCTGCATCACAGTATCCCTCAACTTCTATGCATCCATTCCTCTTGAACCATAGCCCCTTTCCCGGCGTTCCTTTCAGATATCTCAAGATCTGAAATACTGCTTCCATATGACCCTTTCTTGGATCATGCATGTAGCGACTCACTACACTTACTGCAAATGAGATATCAGGGCGAGTGTGCCCCAGATAAATCAATCTCCCTACAAGTCGTTGATATCTTTCATGATCAACTGGCTCTCCCGCTTCTGCTTCCAACTTACACTTCTGGTCAATTGGAGTGACTGCTGCTTTGCATCCCAGCATCCCTGTCTCCTTCAGCAGATCTAGTGTGTATTTTCTTTGTGATAGAACAATTCCCTGTTTGCCTTCACACACTTCGATACCTAGAAAGTACCTCATCGCCCCTAAATCCTTCACCTCAAACTCCTTCGCGAGTTTTGACTTTAGCTTAGCGATCTCGACTTCATCATCACCTGTGATCACTATATCATCTACATATACAGCAAGTATAGTGATGTGGCCTCTTGCATGCTGGAGGAAGACCGTATAATCTGTATTTGTTTGATGGTATCCCATGCCTGTGACAGCCTTTCTGAATTTGTCAAACCAGGCTCGAGGAGATTGTTTGAGCCCGTATAGCGACTTCTTCAGTTTACACACCTTTTCTTGCGATGTCCCTCCGTTTGATTCCGTCGCGTAGCACCCTGGCGGGAGCTCCATGTACACTTCTTCTTGCAGGTCCCCATGAAGAAAGGCATTCTTTACATCCAGCTGGTATAGCTTCCACCCATAGTTCGCTGCAATTAAGACCAGAGTTCTCACGGTGCTCATTTTTGCTACTGGGGCAAACATCTCATCATAGTCTATGCCATATGACTGTGTGAATCCTTTTGCAACCAACCTCGCCTTATACCGCTCTACTTTTCCTTCTGGCGTCTCTTTCACTGTGTATACCCATTTGCATCCCACAGCTTTCTTTTCTTTGGGTAATGGAACCAGCTCCCATGTCTTATTTTTCTCCAGTGCCCCAAGTTCTTCCATCATTACAGCTTTCCACCTTGGATCTTTCTTTGATTCCTGCCAACACTTGGACAACGAAGTAGAGTCTAACGATGCAATGAAGGCTCGATAATTCGAAGAAATGTTAGAATAAGATAAGAAGTTGGCAATGTCATGTTCATAATCATCAAAACGATTAGGAGCCTTACCCGCATTGATGCGAGAAGATCTCCTTAAGGGAGCAATAGGTGGTGGAGAGATCATACCATCCGAGTCGGAGAGATCCGCATCAGAATCTGAGTGATTCAGTGCGGGGGCAACATCTTTAAGAGTTGGAGCAGGAGTAGACGAGGGACTTGGTACAGTAGGCACAGGGCACGGCATAGGCACAGTACTGGACTTCTGTTGTCTCCTTCTGTAGACTTGGAGCTCCTTTTCCCTTGTCTGCTGCTCCCCCTGCGTAATATATGTATCTTCTTCTTCATTCTCTGTATCTGAGTCACTGTGCTCTTCCCCTTTCGTCCAGTTTTCTACAACCGAACACGGAACCGATCCGACGACCACATTTGGGCTTATTATCTCCCCCTCACATCGAACACCACCTGTGTTAGATGTGTCACCAAATGCTGAACCTTCATCCGAACCATAGTATGGTTCGAGTTCTCTGAATGTAACGTCTATGCTGACAAACATCTTCCGCTCGACTGGACTCCAACAGGCATATCCCTTCTGAGTCGCCGTGTAACCGACAAAGACACATTTAATTGCTCTAGTATCCAGTTTGCCAACGCTGGGCCTATTATCTTGGACAAAGCACACACATCCAAAAACTTTTGGTAGAACAGTGTATGTAGTTGCCCCAGTAAGCATCTCCAATGGTGTCTTCCAGTCCAATACTTGAGACGGCATTCTGTTGATGAGATACGAGGCCATCAAAATAGCCTGCCCCTATAAGTGCTTCGGGACATTCATAGCCAGCATCATCGTCCGTGCGACTTCCAGCAGGTGTCTGTTCTTTCGTTCAGCCACACCATTTTGTGCCGGAGTATAAGCACATGAAGTTTGATATAGTATTCCATGGGTGGAAAAATACTCAGCAACCTGCTTATTAGTATACTCCGTCCCATTGTCAGACCGGAAACACTTAATTTTAGCGCCATATTGTGTTTCTACCCGGCGATGAAAGTCCCGAAAAGCCTCAAGGATGTCACTTTTATTCTTTATAAGGTAGACCCATGTCACGCAGGTATAACAGTCAATGAAGGTGACGAACCATCAAAAACCGTTAATTCCGGTTGTAGGACAAGGGCCCCATACGTCCGAATATATCATGTCAAAAGCAGCTGAACTCCTAATCCCCGAGCTTACATACGAGCTTCTGGTATATTTTCCCAACTCACAAGCATCACAAAATAACTTCTCTTTATCAGCCCTTTGATATAAAGATGGATACATTCGACTAATAACTGGAAAAGAGGAATGACCGACACGCTGGTGGTGGAGTAGCAAGTCGGCTTCAACACTGCAACAGGAAGCTTCTTGTGGTGCATCTGCTACCAAGGATGCCAATGCATTGTCCAGTCCAGTCCTGTCTAAATACCACAGCCCCTTATGCCATGTGCCAGTCCCAAGTCGTCGTCCTGTCCCCTTCTCCTGAAAAGTCACCTTAGGAATGTCAAAGGAAACAGTACAGTTAAGATCAAGTATAATGGCACTAATGGATAAAAGATTGACAGGAAAAGATGGAGCATGTAAGACATTGGTTAGAGTGATGGAAGGGGTGCATACGACAGTTCCTGTACCCACTACAGGTCTGGATGTACCATCAGCGGTTTGAATACTCTCCGGCAATGGTAGCTGAGTATAGTCCTGAAACGCACCACGGGATCCCGTGACATGGCGAGATGCCCCAGAGTCCATTATCCATCCTGGCTGATGGACAGATGCAAGAGCACGTGCAGAATCACCGGTGTCGGTTTGGGCAAAGTAAGTGATAGGATCTCCCGAGGTCGAAGACGCCCCAGGACTGTCGGCCGAAACCAGCTTTGTGCCTCGCAACTTCTCAAGGAACTCCCTCTCAAGCGGGGTTATTTTAGCCAGTAGATTCTCTCCCCCTTCCTCCACCAGATTCGCTTTGTGTCCTCCCCGTCTACCAGCATATCCTCCTCTATTACCCCGTCGGCCGCCACGACCCCGTCCCCGATCAGTAGACTGATTTCGCAAGGGTTTTGGACAAAAACGGATGTAATGTTCGGAGTCACCACAATTGTGGCAAACACCACCAACAGATGGAGGTTGATTGAAGGCAGCAAGGGCAGACTTTTTAACCTCGGCTCGCTTCCCCTGGTAGGATCCCTTGTTGGGCATCAACTTCAGTCGAGCTTCTTCCTGTGTCATGACGGCTATAGCTTCTTCCAAGGTCGGAAGCGTGGATTAGGATAGGAGGATATTCTGTCGCTGCTCAAATACAGGGTGTAGTCCCTTCAAGAATTTCATCATACACTGCCGCAAAATATAAGTCAGGAATGTCTGAAAGTACTTCACGAATGCCGGTTCGACTTGTGCATCTTCCATCCCAAGAGGATCATAATGATCTAGATCAGACCAGTACTTCTTCAACAAGGCTGCGTACTCAGAGATGGTACGTTCGTCTTGGGCCACCCTATCGAGTTCATCTTGCAGTTGAAAGACTCGCATAGGGTTGCCGGAGCCGGAGTACATATCTTTTAGAGTCCGCCATATATCAGCAGCAGCCTCCATTGCCTCGACATTGCTCGATACCTGGTCGGTTAATGAGGCAATCAACCACCCGGCTACTACATTGTTGACAATCTTCCAAACAGCAAACTCCTTTGAAGAGTGATCGGCTGGCGCCTGGGCTTGGCCAGTGACATAGCCAACCAAGCCACGTCCCTTCAGCGTCCGCATCGCCTGCCGCGACCACTTCAAGTAGTTGGACGTTCCTTCCAACTTCGTCTCCAGCTTCTCTAATTTCCCTATTTTGTAAGGGGATGGATCCACATCAATATGGATCACACGTGGGGTTACCTCGGTTAATCTCTTTGATAAGATATCATCAACCAAGGCCTTCATCTCGTCGGCCGTCAGTTTGCCACTGATCGAATCCATGGCTTCTTCAACTGTGAACCGATTCGTCGTCTTCGTCGGCTTCTTGGACGTCGGAGTCGACAACTTCTCCAACTTCGTCATCTTCTTCGTCTTCGTCGTCTTCTTCGACGTCACAGACTTTACGAATGTGCTACTAACTTGGCCAGCACCGGCGCGCGCATGTAAAGTGAACACGTCAGGACACCAGAGAAAACATGATCAGTCTCTGTATAGATCCCGATGTAAAGGAGGAATAACAAAATAAACATTTGTTAGTTCTAAATGGCGCAATCTAGGAACAGAGTCGGTGCAAATAAAGAATTTGACATCTCGACTCGTCTTCGAAATACGCCGTTGTTTTTTTTTCTTTTTTTTGACGGCTAGGGTTAGGGTTAGGGTTTGGATGGGGCTGCTAGAGCTAGGGTTAGGGTTTTCATTGCAATAGAGGCTAGGGTAGGAGGGGGGGGCGGTAGGGTGCTAGCGGGAGGAGGAAAAGGGTGCTGGTCGGGGGGGGGAGGGGGGTGGCACTGCGACTCCGGGGGGTCGGGAGGGGTCGGGGGTGGGCTGCTCCGGGGGGGGGGTCGGGGGGAGGTACTGCTCCGGGGGGGTCGGGGGGGGTGGGCGCTGCTCCGGGGGGGTGGGGGTCGGGGGGGGGGGGCGCTGCTCCGGGGGGGGGGTCGGGGGGGTTTGGGGTGGAGGGCTGCTGCTCCGGGGGGGGGTCGGCTATAATTTTTATTTATTTATTTATTTATTTATTTTTTTGTGGAGAGAAAGAGAGAGAGAGTTATGGCTCTGATACCATGTAGAAAATAATGGTTGGATGATTTTATTGATGGACTACTTCACTACTTATAGGGAGTCTAGCTCCTCTACATACTACATATTCCGATGTGGGACTAAAAGTCCCTTATTGATTCTCAACAAAAGCCATGCTCAAACTAAATTTCATACACAAATATGAAGTTTTAATAATATAATCAAATAGTCATTAGTACAAACGTTAGGCGGAGACATATCCACTACCAACAAGTTTAAATAAGAAGGAAATATATAAATAAATAATTTGGTCGAGCGGAGCAAATGACGAGTACAAGAGCAATCATCACGACAGAATAGAGCGCAAGTCATGGCCTTAGCTAGAGCACATGCAGAAAGTCAAAAAACACACCTGGAGAAATCACCAGGTCCTCAGAGGGACGTAACAAAACATATAATATCATGCCAATAAACTGAATAATAAAAGCTCAACAGAAAAGTATTCATGAGTAAAGGTTCCTAACCATTCTATGTGGAATGAACTTTAGAGGACAACGTTCTACGCAGGGGCTGTAACGGATTCACGCAAGGAAGTAATAAAGAGTGGCCAACAAGTAGCGCTCATCCGAGACACTATCGGCCGGGTAATACATAGCGCTCATCCGAGACACTATCTCCCAAATGTATGAAAAAATAAATGTAGCCCCTACGCTAGTAGCTGTCCCCTCCCCCCCAATGATACTATACGTGTGTCGTAACCATGACACACAAACATGCGTCATTTCTACCACACTGTTTATTCTTTAATAACTGCCAAGTCTTCTACACAAATCTATTAGCAGTTATATCCTAACGTACGGCCTGTACGCATCGATGTACGATCGATACGCAAGTCCGAAGCTATATGCGACTCACAACTCACACACAACTCGTAGCACATCGTGACAGTTTATGAGATGCTCTAATCATAGGGTAGTCCCTTAACTCTAAGCCAGTTGCATAAAATATTATAATTTGCATTTACATATAATTTTGAAATAATAACTTGATAAGAAATAAAACATGCATGGTATTGAGCAAGAAAGTAAACAATAAAGACAAGTGTCTTGCCTGGAAGTGGGCCTGGTGTGGTGCGGTGTTCCATCAAGTCCTGTTTGTCCAGTAGCCATGTTCGATGTGTAATGGTCCGAGAGTCACGAGAAAATATGAATGTGTCATTAGTCATAATTTGTGAAGAAGTATGATTATGGAATTAGTCATGATCAATGGGGATATCAAGGTGGGAGTTTTGTGGAAAATACATACTTATACTATTTTAGAAACCATCAATATTAATTGAAAAATATATTTTAAAGTAATTTTTACGTAAACACTAGAAAATAATTTATACATAATAATTTGAAGACTATATTTAGTCAAAACAATTTCTTATGTAAATATTAATTAATCTAGGAATTTATTTTAGGGCTTAAACTATGTTTGAAATATATATATATATATATATATATATATATATATATATATATATATATATATATATATATATATATATATATATAGGGTTAAATCTGTAAGGTGTTTTTCACAAATATATTATATTAGTATATAGTTCCCAAAATCAATCCTAATAATATAGCTACATTAATAATACTAAAAATATTACTAATATCATTTAAGTAATAAGTAATTAATACTAATATAATAATATATAATAATAAAAAATAATAATGATAAATAACCCCTAAAACCTATACTGCTGTATTTTCCCCAACTTCTTCACAATAAAGATAAAGAGAGAGGTAGGAAGAAGAGGGTGAAGTGGGAGAGAAGAGGAGGATTACCGGGGTTCGGCAAAAGGCGGTGGCGAGACTCACCGGCGGCGGCGCTCCGGTCACAGGCGCACAGCGGCTTGCGGAGGAGAGGTCGGCACCGAGTTTTGGACGGCGCGCCTGGCACGAAGGCGACGGCACGATAAGCGGTGGTTGGTAGAGGTGCGGTCGCCCGAGAACGGCGTGGGGCACAGAGCTTGGGCGGAGCTGCATTGAGGTGGCACGGGAGAGGATTCCCTGGGGATCGATGGGCCGGTGTTTGTCGCAGGCGGCGGCGTGTTAGAGTGGACGTTCGGTGGGTTTGTCGCTGCGACGGTCGCCGGAAAAAGGCCGGATCGGGTGAGTTTTAGGGTTTCTCTTTGTTTCTTATTTCCCTCTTGTGTTGGTGGTGATGGTGACGATATGGTGGTGATTTTAGGTTCTGGTGGTGACTACGGCCGATGATGACGACGTTGTGATCGAAGAACAGGGGTACGATGATGGGGATGCAGAGGTTTGGACAAGAGGAGACGGGGAGGACAGAAAACTGTAGTGTTGATGAAGGCGACTGCGGTTGTCTTAGTGATGGTGGCGGTGATCGCAGCAGGTACGGGCGGCGGAGGTAAGCTCGAAAATTTTATTTATGTTGGGGATGGTGTTGGATTTGGTCTGGGTTGTGGTGTTGTTGGTTTGCCGATATCGGCGGTGATGAGGAATTGGTGGTGGTTGCTGGTGTTGATGAGTGGTTGAAGGCGGTGGTTTGGTCGGGTTGGAGGAGTATGGCGGTGGTGGCGTGTGGTTATTAGCCGGGGAGGCTGGTGGCTGATGTTGTTGGTCGGGGTTGATCGGTCGCCGGATGGATGATGGTGATAACGGCGGTTGTGGTGGTGGCTATGGCATGGACTTTGCGGCCGGGGCGATGTCGGGATGGCCGCTGTTTTAGGGAGTCGGTGGTGAAGGGGGATGGCTAGGTTAGGATAAGATTGAGTATTGTGTCGGGGATTGTCGACACGGGAAAAAATATTGTATACGTAAAAATGGAATAAGAATGTGGACACCGACACGATGCACAACTCGTCTATGGTGGATTTATTTGTGGGAATAATTTTATGGAGTAAGCAGAGGACAACGAGGCTCTCCTTATATAGGAGGTGGAACCCTATTTGGATAAGAATTTAGATTAGTTTAACACCCTGTAGATAATCACATATTGATTCAAATCGATTTAAAAGTTATTTATCAAATCTCAAGCAAATCTAGATAAAACATATTTTTAATTTAAAGTGTTTAAAATAAGTCAATAAATCTTTTCCAATTTAAATTATCGTAATTTATTAGATATGAAATCAAACAATATTTAAAATATCTTTTTCAAAATAATAAATTAATGATAATAATTAATTACAAAAATCAATATTTTATACATGAATTTAAATTCATGTAGCTCGAATAAATCTAGAATATTCATATAAATCTAGTTTTAAATGGCCAATTAAATTAAATAGCATTGTTACAATAAAAGCATAAAGTGTTGACAATTTCCGAGGTGGTGCTTTTCACATATATTAGTATTTAAAAATGAATAAAATATTTATCACCTATTATTGGAAAGCCATAGTATGTAATAAAATATTTTCTAAAATATGTACCTCGCACATATTCGTATTCGCGAGAGAATACAACAAATGCAAACTTGTATGCGGCGTACAAATTTAAAGTACAAAATTAAAAAAATCATAATAGAAATTAGGAGGTTTACATCCTACCCAACTTACAAGAATTTCCTCCTCGAAATTTAGGAATAACTAGAATGGGTAGAGTTGAGGAGATAGAGTAAAAAATCCAATCAAATTTTTCGGCGAGATGACAAAGCATACCATGGAATGAATTTTTGGAATAATCGAAAGAATTTAAATAATGAGAAAGAATTGAATTCACGGGTATAGTTAGAAGATATCTCATGACAACCCATCAATAACGATTTTTGATCCATACTATCACTCAATAAAATATTAAAAATTTGTAACTCCCAATTAGACAAAAAGTTTTCTCCGTCCAACTTACGATCAGTAACTCAAAATTTTACTTTCATTTGATACCATCATAATCATCAATCCCCGTTTATATTCAACTTTCCATATTTATTAATCCTCTCAAGGTTTATAACCATCATCTCTTGAAATCTTTTCACCTCCAACAATCGCTCCACAAAAGTTTTGAATTTCTACTATTTTCATATATCTAATTCAATATCGCAACGATAGAAATTTGATAAGTCAAAATTTTTGATTCGGTAAAAAGAATTTCTTCCAACATATCGATATACCTCTTTTTTTCTTTTTTTTTCAAGCTAAATTTTGTCTTTCATAATCTCGTCGAAGGTTAAGATTCAATAAATATTCAGTCAATTTAGTCATAGATGAAATCATAGTTACTTTGATATGAATTTATATCTCAATTCGTAAAATTTTGAATAAGCTTAAACTTCCAATTCGATAATCTCTTCTGCTCTTCTTTCTACCTATTTTCCTTCAAGCTAGTTTCCTCTTGCCAAATTCCTTAAAAATTTCTTCAGTCAATTTAGTCTAGAGTAAAATCAATCTCACCTTAATATGACCTTTATATTTACAATCCATCACATAGCTAAATTTTGAATCCTTAAAAGTTTTAGATATTACACCCTTCTTGAATTCTTCAAATGCTCCATTTATTATCTCGTAAAATAAAGAGTGAATTTGTCGAACAAAAAAAATCTTTTCTCCCATATACTCTGCCTCATAGGTTTTACCGCAAGATTTTACTTATGCATATTCAATCATCTTATGCAACTATACCACTACTCTCATCTTTCTAACCATAGGATGTCATGATCAAATTCATCTTAGAACAAGGAAAATAAATATAGTTGCATAAACCACGGAGGAATCAAGGTGAAATATGAGTGAAGCAATTTAATTGAAAAGGAGGAAAGTAAAAGTTGCTAATATTGCATGGAGAGTAGATGGGGTGTTATGCGTAAGTAAATCAAGATAAGGCATGTAAGTAAAATGACAAGGTTAAGCAATCAAGTTAACACACAAAGTTTGATGCATAACAAGGAATTAAGTAGGTCACAATCATATATCGGGTCGAAAGACTTGTGTCAAGATTTGATCTCTAACCGAAGTCATAAAGGACCATAGTACGATGATAGGGTTTATATCTAACCATTTTGACTTGAAAGTCGCATCATAAAAATAGAGTACCAGGGGGTGTGTTTTAGTGGCACGTGATATACCTATATGAAGGTGAGCTCGCCTGGTCTTACATGTGAAAGTTGTTGGAAGAAAAAGTCTAGTGTTGCTCCAAATATCAAAGTCACGATAGAGGACACCAACTGATCAAAATAGAAAGTGGGTTTTCATGAGGCGTTAATTAATGCACAAAATAAAAGGATCAAGTTTAAGCACGAAATAAAATAATTTAGGAAATCTCATAGATTAAGGTAAAGTAAGTTAGGGAGACAGTTTCTAGAGAGAAGATAGTCTCTTAGATGGAACATGGTCAAGGAAAAGATTCTAATCATTTCTAAGTTTCAAACAATTAGATGGTCCCGATAAAAGATCTAGATTTGAGGGAAGGTCGAGATATGATCACATGGTTTAGTAGATGACTCGCTATGCTTGAGTATTTACGACTATCATGGCCATATTATGCAAAAAAAATATTTTCTAAAATATGTACCTCGCACATATTCGCATTCGCGAGAGAATACGACAAATGCAAACTTGTATGCGGCGTACAAATCCGAAGTACAAAATTAAAAAAAATAATTATAGTAGAAATTAGGGGGTTTACATCGGACTACCGCTAGCTTGGATCCGGCCCATACAGCTACCACATGGTATTTCATCGTAATGATTTTTGTCATAAATCCTTGCTTATTACATGGTTCAATTTTATTTATAACTTGCTTAATTCAAAATTTTATAACTTCATTTATATTTCTTCCATTCTTGGTTTCCTTTAATTCAAATTTTTTTTAACTTGCCAATTTTTCAATCTTTATCACTCTATTCAATTTTCTCCAACTTAGCCTTTTTAAAACTGTTTTGAGTTCTGGTCCCAGAACGCAGAACTCGGGCCGAACTCTGCCTCACACAGAGTTTGGGCCGAATTTGGTCTAGTCATACCAGAACTCCCAATTGTTCTAAGCCATCCATCTATTTTGACCCTACGGTCCAGGATCAACCCGACCAGTCGAACCCCCTTTCATATTTTCGGGATTTCCTTCTCTCTCCTCTCCATTGCCTCCTCTAAAACCTCTCCTACTTCATCCTCTCCAAACCCTAACCCTAGAATTCTCTATCTAGTGTGGCTTTCTTCCCCAAACTCGAGGAGCATAGCATTTGGATCCTTCTCTTCCATATTCTACTACTCTTTTGAGGTATAACTCTCTTTTTCTCCATCTCGATTTCAAATTTCTTTCATTTTTTAATGGCACCAAGGTTGTTCAATAGGGGAAATAGGGCTAGAACCGAGGGTGCTTTCTCATCTAACCCTCCTTCTCAAGATATTCAACCCATTCACCCACTTTTCAATCCACCACCACCTAATGACCCCAACGCATTCAATGACCGAATTTTTGTTTCATTAGAAGCCTCTAATGAATAGTTTAATGACTTTCGGTCGAGGAGTGTGTACGCAGGTCATCCTATCAATTTTATAATCTTTTCAAGATATGACCCATTGTTTCATGATCTTTGTTTCAATGAGTTAGTTTCTATAAATTCACTTATATACTTGAATGCTATTCAAATATTTTACTGTAATCTTACTTTTGAAGACACACGAATTTATTCTCGTGTCACCGGAATTGACATCTCTTTTGATGATTTTGAACTTGCAGAATATTTCGAGATTCCTGAACCCAACTCTTGGGAGAAACTTGTCGATGCACGCAAGTTTCAATTTCCCGATGGGTCGTCCCATGAAAGTTTTAAAGACGATTTGTGTACTACAAACACACATCCATGCAAGTTACTTGCTAAATTCCTTAACCCATATTTTACGAGCTTAATCGTATTGTCTTCTCCACGATCTTGCCCAAAGCAGGATCGACTGATGAAGTTTCTTATTTTGAGATTTCTGCTTTGTATCATCTTCACTTCTATGTTCCGTTCAACCTTCTGCGCAATATGATGGACTGGATGATTAGTGCACGGAAGAGGCCTAAGTCATTGGTCTATGCACTATATTTGCCGATGGTCTTTCATGCATTTCATGTTCCTCTATATGAGTGCCAGTTCCTTCCAGCCGCTGCCTTTCTGTCTAAGGCAAGACGGCTTCTACTAGCTGTCGAGTCTCCTGCTGAGTCCGCACATTCTGGGTCTGATGCTCAGGCTGATGCACCTGCTCTTGGGCAACCTACGCTCGCACCTTCTGCTACTTTCGAGTCTATCCAGACTATGCTTCGTGATTATTTTATGTTGGAGGACGACCGCTGGACCTAGCTCGATTATGGTACCATCTTGTAGATGAGTGCCATCAGCAACTCATTACATGACATCCGGTACACCATGTCTCGGCATCCCACTATGCCCCTTCCTCTGGAGCGGGATCCATCTCGCGCCGGTTACCGTATCGACAACCCCTGGATCATGCGATATCTGGATCTGGATGCAGCTTTTATGGATCCTCGTCGTTCGAATACTGATCCATCTGACACCGCTAGACCATCTCGTGCTCCATGATGGATGTGGTTTCGTACCTGCTGCTGCTACTGTTGATGATCTTATTTAGTTTTATGCATTATGGACTTATGCTTATGTAGTTTTATTTTCTTGTATGAGTACATTTTTAGTTTATGTGGATCTTTAGATTCTATCTACGGTTATTATATTCTCTTTTAAACTAAATTATGTGCTTGCTAGTTATTTATTTATACAGTCTTCTGCATATCTGTGCTTGATATTCATATTTGATGTTCATAATTGATAAATGCCAAAAGGGGGAGATCTATTTGATATTCATATGTCCATCATATTGTGTGATATCTATTATATTGTGTCATATCTATGTTTTGGAGGATATCTATCATATTGTGTGATATCCATGTTTTGGAGGAGATTATGTATATCAGGATAAGGCACATTGGTTTACAGAGAAGCTATGTTTATGGAGGAGCTACTATTACGGGGGAGCTACTACATTCTATGCATGTCTCTTCCTTTCGACTTGTGTCCAGGTATGAACATTGAATATACAAATATTATTTTTGTCAATTATCAATATGGGAGAGATTGTTGACCCAAATCACAGTCAACCAAATATTGACAAATTGACAATATGATACTTGTCATAATTCAATATGACACATCAAGACATAACTCAGTGCAAGACGGACGTCGTCTCTCTCCTACAGCGTACTCATTTTCAGAGTCTGTACTATTTACATTTATTGAGTCTAGCTAAATGTAAACTGAGTAGCACTGGGTATTCTTGGCTTAAATCTTATCCCCAAATAAACCCAAAAGCTCCACCAAGCCAAAACTAGCCTACATAGGCCCATTAAACTTTTTATCAGCATGGAGACAGAGTTCGGGCTGAACTCTGCCTCCACACAGAGTTCGGGCCGAATTCTGTCCCCTAAATTATAGGACCCTAATTTTTAGGGTTTGTTGTATGCTAGTTGTCCAACTACCAGAAATTTGAATTCTTGACACATAATTCTGGCCGAATTCTGCCAATCCCAACTAGTATAAATAGGCCTTGAATTCTCTCATTTTCAATCATCCAATTATCTTCTCTTCTCTTCTCTATAAGCCTCATACAAGCCTTAACCTTCTTATCTACTGGCCACAAGCTTCCTAAGCCTAAAAGTGCTCAGTGCTATTCAGTTAGGAGTTTATGCAAGAGTTAAGAAAGTCGCTTGGAAAATTCCAAGCATCGCCGCAGCGATCTTTGTAAGATGTTGACGTGCTCTTCTGAAGAAAAGGCACATGGTGTAACTACTATTTCACAAATAGTGGATTTAATCCTGAGCTAGAGTTCTCAGGCCTGGACTAGTCCTCCACGAGGGAAACCAGGTTAAAAATGACCGTGTTTGCGTATGCTCTCTTGATCTTCTTTTTTCTGCATTTACTACTCTGATTATTTACTGTTGGTAAAAAGAGTTTAATTTTTATTTGGCTATTATTGTTATAAACTCTATTCACCCCCCTCTAGAGTTGTCTATATGTTTTTCACAGAACAGTCCAATTAGGTAGGGTGGACATAAGGTAGACCAAAATTGGTCGAGGGAAAAGGAAAAAGAGGATAGTCATGGACATAAGGATTTAATTAAAGGAAATTGGATAAATAATATGTATACTATGTTAGGAAAAATATTGATAATACACTAAAAATATATTATGATATTTAAAATAGTTTAGATAAATATTTTGTAAATTCAAATATATTTTTAGGCAAAAACTAAGTTCTTTTAAAATTTTAAAATTTCTAGTTAGATAAACTGTATTTTATTAGTAACAATACTTTACGTAAATAATTGAAAATAGTTTATATATAAAACAATGTAGAATTCATATCAAAATACTTTAGGTTAAATACGGAAATACGGGAAGTCATTTGTACGGTTGGAAAACATAATTTACTTATATCCATATATATTTTAAAAAAAGTCATAAAAGTACTACAACATATTTAGGCTAAAAATCAATTTGAAATAATTGTAGGCAAAAACCCTTTTATTAATTTGCAAAATAAATATGTAATTAACAATTTGTATTATTGCTTAGTAAATAATGTACATGTAAGATCTTAATTACTATTTACTAAAAAAAATATTGTATAATAGATAGTGAAGAGAAAAAAATATATATAAAGTACAGTAAAAATTAATATAACATCCCCTCTCCCCTAATTCAAGAATAGCTCTGCTGTCTTTAGAAAGAGGGGAAGTGAGAGAGATTTACTAAATTTTGTAGAAGAAAAAAATTAGAAAGGAAGGGGGAAGAGCGGGAGATCGAGAGAGGAGAGCGGAGGGACCCGGCGTGCGGTTGAGCGCACACGGCAGGAGAAAAAGGTTTTGGCTGCAAAGGCTCGACGGACGCGCGGTGCTCAGTCAGGCGGAGGCTCGTGGCTGGGCCTGGTGCTGGGCTGGATTTGGCGGCGGATGCGGCGCACTGGTGCGGCCGGCAGCCTTCGGAGGAGGTCGAGGCAAGGTCTGACTGCGGGAGGGGCTCAAAGAAAGGGGTTTGGTCACGGAGGCTGGGCTAGGCTGGCGCCGCGCGACTGAGATGGTCGGCGGAGGTCGGTATATCGGCGGTCGGCTGTCGCTGGGGAAGCATGGTGATGGTGGTGGTAGGCTTGCCAGTGGTGGCTATGGCGGTGACGGTGATGATGATGGTGCTGGTTGTGGTCAATTTGCCGGTGGTGGCTATGGCGGTAACGGTGATGGTGGTGGTGGTTCTGAGATCTGGCAGCCGGGAGAGGGACTGATGGTCGCGGTGGAGGTGGCTGGTGGCAAAAGTGGGGGAAAGTTTGGGAGCAGTAGCGGCGAGGCCAGGGCTGATAGTGAGGGAGGTTCGATGGGGCAGTGGCTGTGTCGGGGTTATCGAGTTGGCGAGGAGGGTGGCTCGATTAGGTTTAGGGTTAGGTTAGGGATTTGTTTGTGTCGGGGTGTGTCCGACACGGAAGAGATAAAAATGTATATGTAAAAAATAGAATAAGATATTGGAAGACACCCGGGGTCGGAGCCGAGGCCGTCACGGCTGACACGAAAGGAATTGGACACAGACACGATGCACGCACACTTTTGGGTGGAGGAATTTGGGTTATGATATTTTGTGGAAAGAACAAGGGAGCTCTCCTTATATAGGAGGTGGACTCCTAAATAAATATGGTGTAGGAAACTTAAATCCCTTTTAGATAATTCACTATTAGTTTTAAATTAAATCAAACTTAGTTGAATCAAATCCGAATCTGTATTATATCTAGGTAAATCTCGCTTTACATTAAATCTATCTATAAAACATAATCCATAAAATAAATTCAAATTGTAATTCATAAACATCAATCCAATCATTTTTTAAATTATCATTTTGTGAACACTAAAATTTTATAATAAAATAATTTCAAAAATTCATAATAATTATTTAAATATTAATAGAAATTAATTTAAAAATACCTTTTTACAAATATTTAAATAATATCAATTAGTTTTTGAAACTCAAATTACGCATGGAATAAACTTCCATGCTCCTTGTATGAAAAGTATTATTTCTCTAAATCACTACTTATATTTGTATAGCTTTTTAAAATAAAATGAAAATAAGTTTGAACAATCTCGACGCGACGCTTTTGAAAATTTTAAGTAAATTATTATATATTGGTTTAAAATCTTTAATCAAAATATTTTTCATAAAATATGTACCTCGCACATATTCGCACTCGACGAGAAAATACGAAAATAAAATCAATATAAAATTTTAAAAAATTCGTAGTAAAATTTAGGGGGTTTACAAGTTCAGTTGAAGCTTTCCTCTTCCGAGGAAGATCGGGGAGAGCAGAATCATCTTCGGTATCCTCCCTTGGTGGCACTGTCGGCTCCCTAAGAGCAGCTCTCTGTTGTGGTGCTGCGACCAGCTTAATGGCTGGAGTGGCACTCTCCTTTTTGCTTCCCTTTGGCGTCTTTCGGACTCGTTTCATATTTGCAAGAGTAGGACCAAACCTAGTCTCCAATATCAAACTCTGCTTACGATCATACTGGGGATGAAAGGTATTGATCTGAGTATAAAACTTGGCAACAGCATAAAGCAGGTGGGCCTCGGGCTTATCTTCAGGCAGAGTAAAAATTGCCCCTGTGCATCCGGTATTGTAATAAACCCACGCACGCGCTCCATCGATCAAGCTTCCTATCGACTCAGATACGGGCTAGGATTGCCCAGAAGAAGCTGACTATAGCCAAATTGTCGCACGAAACGGCTCGATAGATAAGGCTCTAGGTAGGTGTGATTCCTATTCCTGAGCACCAGATGCGAGGGCCTAATAAACAGGAGCCAATGGAATGCCCCAGCGGTCAAACTAGTAGTATGGGCTCCCTCATCTACTAAGGTAACCCCTGCATTACCATAATCGAATGGAGGGGATATCCTGAAGAACTCGTAGTTCTGAAGGAAGTTTAATGCCCTTCTGCAAGCAAGCACTCTAGTAACGGCCTAGTCTGCGTCACGGAATCTTTAAAAAAAGGCATCTTCTGCCAAAGAGTCTGCCACCGGCCCAGCATTCATCAGTTTGGGACAGTGCAACAGCAACCATCCCATTAAGAAATGATAAGGGAGTTCTGTCTGGGCAAAATCTGTTCTACCGTCGGGAGTCACCGCATTTCCAACAAAATCTCGAAGACCCTGTTGGATGGCGCGGACCATTGCAAGAAGCAGAACAAGCCGGTTTCCAAATGCCAGCTTTACAGTCGGAAGTATCATACTTCGGCTCATCCTTTCAATAGACCCTAAACTACCAAGGTCTACGCAATCGTGGATCCAGATCATCAGAAAAGCCACAAGCACGGCTTTCTCCGACAACTTAAACTCAGCTTGTCGGAAGATGTGGTAAATCGGGGAATCCCCCTCAGGATCATTACCGTCATCAGTATTTGCGGCCTCGTAATATGTCATCAGTTCCTCTATTCCAATTTTTGTCAAGGGCTTGCAAATCGAAAAGGAGGCCGGACCTTCTTCTTTTTCTTGAACGAAGATATAGTTCGTCCAAGATCTCGAATAGAGATTCGCCCCCTCAGTCTTTCCTTTCTTATTGATCCTGTGGCAGATGAGGAAATGACAGAGTAACTCCTTATAGACATCTGTTATCTCGGAGTTTTCCCTCTCCAGGTCCAGGAGTTCCTCATCACAAGGGACATATTCTTCGTACGTCTCTGTACCCCAAGGAAGCTTCGATATTTCCTGAATCTCATGGAGAGCCAGGCCCATCTCCCCGCCCGGAGTGAAGAAAGTACAGGTATGATGATTGTACAACTTCGCCAGAGAAACAAACATGGGCAAATTCGTCTTTACGCCATATTGAGTGGCTCTGATAGCATGAAAAAGGCTGACAGCCTTTAAGGTGGCTTCATAGGTTGAAAGCACTAATTCAGTAAGGTCACTCCAAAATAAAAACAGGGTACCTCCAACCTTCCATCCGCATCTTCCCTATGGGATACGACCTATTTTTCGACATCATCAGATTGGAAAGTGTGTCGGCAGCATAAGGATGAAGGTTTGTCGGGATATTGTTTATTATGGCACCAGGGTGCAGCCCCCTCGTAGAATAGGACGTGGAGCCCTTAACACACTTAAAAGTGTCCCTCTTCCGATCACCGGAGCTAAACTGTATCTTTTTGAAGATGACCCCATGAAGTTCAGGGGTTAAGTCCCATTTTATCTGCCTCCGCACAGCTAGATCGGTGAACGCCGACAGAGGATATTGACAATCCATCGTTGGTAACCATATCCTTTGGTTGTTTAACCTGACAACAAAAGGGTCTCTCAGGCGTATCGTCTCGACGTCCTCAAACCCCAAGCTGTCGCCAAACCAAGCAGCCTTCAGTACGGCTTCTTAAGACTCCCGTGCCCCTCCAAGCAGGAACTTTTTGTCGTTTATCATCTGCTTCAGGAACACCTTATCATGTTCAAGCATAGCAATCATACGCACTGAAGGCTGGTTCTGACTGATCTTAGCCTAAACATTTCTAATCATGTTGGTTACGAGGCTTGAACCGAGTACTTGGCGAGCAGAGCCAAGAGGAATTCTACGAAGTTCTGGGACGACCATGTCAACTGCAAAGACAGAAGAGAAAAAAGTCAGACTTAGCATCTACAGAAAAAAAAGAGCTAAGTGCTGGAAAAATTCTATGCACCCAACTGTTATGCACCCAAAATGGCCTGTGGGCGCATAAGAATCTTCAAACACATATGTTATATGTGGACGCATGACATGCAATAAGCAGGTGGGCGTATAGTTTTGCAGGCGCAAAAGAGTGCTCAAACACAGAAGTGTTCTGCGTAGGAACATAACACACAACAAAGTGTATGGGCGCATACTTCTGTGGGCACATAAGAATGCTCACAGAAGTGTGTTGCTTTGGGCGCATATCAATGGTTATGCGCCCAAGCAGAGAGAAGTTCGGACGTCATAAATTAACGCTCGAGACTTCATTTTGAAGCATAGCCTCACCCAGAATGGGGTTTTGGACTAGCGTAGACGCTACCGAAGGAGGAGAATCGCTCGGTGCAGCTTCCTTTTCCTTCGTGGATTTCTTGACAGCCTTGGGAGACATGATTCGTACAGAGAATAAATGAAGAGTCTCTTGAAAGTTTTTGAGATTAAGAGGAGAATGAATTTTGTCTCTCCTCAAGGCCTATTTATAGGCACGAACCAGAGTTATGCGCCCACATGACCTATGCACCCATATGGTCTATGCGCCCATGCAGAGACTTGATCTTTTGCACATTATGCGCCTGCTACTTGCTGACATGGATAATACATAGACATCACACGAAGGATGGACCTCTTCAAATTCTACTCCGATGAATCTGTCAGTTTAGATTTTCAAGGAAGATCTCAACAGCCATCTTTAGACAGCCTGGAAGTATCTATGCGCCCAAAGATAGAGTTTCAATGTGCCCACAGAGCCATAAGAAGACAGTCTCCCATGCTTCTTTCTAAGTATTTCGAACTCGTTCGAGTATCAAAAACTTCGAAGGGGGTCTTGTAGAAGCATAAAATTTTTAGCATTATGCGTCCAATCCAGAAGTACCTATGCGCCTAAGTCTGGAGGTAGCTATGTACCCAAGTCAGAAAGTAGCTATGCGCCCAAGTTAGAAAGTGACAGATACCCACAATGCAAATCCTATGCGCCCATATGTAAAATCCCTATGCGCCCAGATGGCTCCTCCAAAGGAGGGCGCATAGCCCTGTTCCCATACTATGTGCCTAAATCAGGATAGCACCACGACTCGATCAACATCCACGATCAGTCGTGTACCGAAGCTTGCGGCCACGTCAGTCTCCATGAGTAGCCGTGCACCGAAGCATGCGACCACATTAACCCCATGATCTACCCACGATCATCCAGTTTTTATGTGCCTACACTCTATGCACCCACAGGGAAATCAATGTATTTTCCCCATGTGTGCGTATAATAGTCGTTTCAGTACAAAACGACTACAAATAGAGGTCACATGCCTCTTCGAAAAGACAGAACGGAGAGCATTTCAGAGCCAAATTGCTGCCCTTCTTGCCAGTTGTAGAATCATAGAATTTTAGGCGCATCTATAGGCCAGAATCCTATGCGCTCAACCCAACCATGCGACCAACTCAAATGCGCCAGAAAGCTCAAACAGATACTTGTCACAGCAAAGAAAAGTACAAATTTGAAGACATTCAAAAGAAGACTTTTATTTCATATGAAAGTTTATCACATGTCTAAAGAAAGGCTTTACAAAGGAGAACTTCTACAAAAATAAAGATCCTAAAGCTACAGCCAGGCGCAGCAACTGCCATGCGCCCTCTGCCAGGCGCATCATCTGTCTGGCGCATCATTCTGATATCTCGTCCAGGCGTATCATTCCAGCATCTCAACGTATGCGCATCTCCATGCATAGTCAGAGCAAATCACTATCTCTCATCAGCACCAATCAGCCCTTATGTAGCAGGAGGAGGAGCTCGCCTAGCTCGACAAGGATCGCGGCACGATGTCCCGATCTTCGGAAGCAACAGGTACACTCGATAGTCTGTGGCTCTGCCAGCATAACGAAAGACGAAATACAGTCGTCCCAATCTTTTGATGCAACAGGCACCATCAGCCTGTGTCGGGACTCGACGATCCCGATATTTGGATACAACAGACACTATCACAGAAGCTCAGAGCGACGGGAAGACTGGGGCAGTGCATCTTCACCTTCGAAAAAAGCTCGAGTTCGAAAGTTCGCCAAGGCAAAGCTCCAGCCAAGTTCATCTTTACATCGAAATAAAGAATGAAAGCAAAGCTTTCCCTCATGCACCGATTTATAAGCACGGATAGCCTACACACGAGTGCCAAATAGCCAATGTTCCAAATTCTACGTAATAAATTTGCATTAATAGCAAATGCATCCATCGCCTCCTATTCGGCTAAGTCAAGGCAACCATTAATGCCTCGAAAAACCAAACAGACGGGCCAAAGAGGATGTGACACATTGGCAGATACGCCGTCAATATCATGCGCTCCCCATGGATGCGCCCAGCGGGCCGTAGCCATGCGCCTAGATTGGCACTAAGCAATGCAACCTTATCCATCAAACATTTAATGCTGAATGACAAAGGCGACAACGCATTCCAAGAGTCGTCCAATCAGCTATGCAGAAAATGAGGCACCGTTGATATCAGTACCATCATTACACTTGGGGTCGGCAACTTGGCAGACCGATCATTTGTATGCACCTCGTGGCCATATGCACAGAAGACTGCATGCGCCCAAGTAGTCATGTGCCCCCCGACTTACTTCTGATCCCAAGCAAAAGAAGACTAGGCCATGCATGCGCCAGGACTTGCTCATGGCTCCTAAAGATCATGAGACCAAGTCGCCTCCCCTACGCCTGATCCTAGGCGCACCCTTATGCGAAGCTCTGCATGCTCCTCAAAAGCCATACGCCCAGACTCGTCTATGATGCCTAAAACTCATAGACTAAGTAGACTCCATGCGCCCGATCCTAGGCGCACCCCGACAGATTACTCTCCTTCAAAACCGATATCTCTGAGCCACAGGCATATGCCATGCATCCCTTAACACAGTTCTATTCAAAGAATGGGTGCTAACTACCCAAGGTCTCAGCAATAAATAAATCTTCGTGACAGCCACGTGTCAGCTCCATCGCAGCCCAGCGCAGCAGTCCAGCAGATTCAGCTTCAATTCAGAGCGCATCAACCATACGCCCCCACCAGCATCAGCCACATGGCGTTCCTACGTCCAGGCGCATCCTAGATATACGTGCATGAGCAGCCAGCCTGCTATCTATATATAGAAGGATCATTCCTTTACCCAACGCACAGAAAAGGACAGACACAGACAAGGACGGATATATACACATACAGAGGCTGGAAGAGACACTTAACGTCTGCTTCTCCTCACAATGCTCCGGCAACCAGAGAAACCCAGACCTTCAAAGAGTTCAAGATCATCGTCAGATTGTCAACGGAGTCGACACATTACTACTCGCTCTACTGACACATTTCCTAGATAAAAACAAAAAGTATACTCCTAGGACTACGTCTATGTCCTATATTTTATACTGTTCTGTTTATAATTGTGTAACGCTCCAGTCCCAAAATACATAGGACCAAGCACGTGAACATGCCAGCTGCCCATATACGAAGAATACTCCAATATACAGAATCCTCATATATGTACATAAGCTGTAAAATAAAATAATCACAGGCCAGAAATATATAATCTAATCTCATCACAACTCAACACAGAAGATAATAGAGTCCAAATAAATAAGTAAGTGTATCAAAAGATAGGCAGGCGAACATGCTCACTCCAAATATCTATGAAAAATAGTCTCACAAGATCGGAGTCCAACCTCCGCAAAATAGAAAGAAAAGAGATGTAAAAATAATGTCCACTAAAGTCTCAAATATAGAATAGACTAGAAATCAGTAGTAACTGCCTCATCATTGATGTAAGATGGATCTAGAGCTGCTCCGTACTCCTGCGAGAAGTCGTCTAATCCTGGAAAGATAACCAGGTCTCAGAAGGACGTAGCAAGATACAAGAAAACACCATGCCATATAAACTGTGATAATATAATAGAAAGAAAAGGGATGCATGCAATAGGGTGCCTACCAGTTCTACAGTGATAATGTAGTTAAGAACAGACCTTCAACGCATGGGTATCTGGCTCAGTAGCAGTAACTCAGGTATGGCCCCATCAGGATACCAGGGACCTCTAAGCATAACATTCTTCGAATGTCAGAGGCCAGCAGGATCAGTAATAGAAAGTGCACAAGGACCCATACGTTGAGGAAACTATTTTTTCCACCCAATGCCTAGTAGGGTCACATCCATGACTCATGAACCTCTAGTAACCGCCAAGTCTTCTAGCATGCAATTCTATTGGCAATTACTCCTATCCGTCGCACGCTCCATACGTATCGGTGGCCAGCCGACTACGCGGATACGTGTCCTACATGTGACTCACATCACGTGGTAAAGCAAGTGTCAAGACATTATGAGATATACCAATACCTCAACATCAATGGGTGGTCACTAGACTAAGTCAATGCAAGAGTAATAAATAAAGCGAGAAAAACGACCGATAGAGTCGCTTGCACCCCAAGTGTGACTTGGACGCACAGTTTTATAATATCAAAAAATAAGAAATGTTGAAAGTAACAACTAAAAATAAGAATATAATAATCATAGAGTAAAGTGGCAAGGTATCTTGCCTGATGGTGCAAAATAACATATCCAGGAAATCACAATGTCAGCCAAGAAATGTTACAATCTCCAAACAAATCCGGACGCTGAAACAAATATCAAAAACATACTCGGTGTAAAATATATACCTAGAAAATGCCTGTCCAAAAGTCTAATTCTGGAACAGGGGTAAAATCATAATTTCGGGTCAAAACGATGTCCGCCGTTGGACTTGCTTTACACCGAAATGCGTGCCAAAGTCTATGGTCTCTAAAGTCGTCAAACCACATGTCTACAGATTCAGTTTGAGGAGAGGAACTCAACGGTATGTCTAGTTTTGGATTACGATGAGTCGTGTACAAAATCGCCCATTTGAGTGGGTCACAGGCCCGCCAAAAAGGGGTTCTGATTCGACTTTCTCAGAATCGAACCAAACTTGGCACACAGGACCAAAATTTTGATTCAAACCTGTTGGCACAAGTTTCGTCTCGAATCAACGACTGTACACGAAGTTAGGGAGAAGTTTGCAAATAGGCGATACGGGGGTATCTTGACGGATACGGACTGATTTCGTCGCGTACACACGAGGAAACTGAGTTCTGTCAGTTCCCATACGTCGGCAACGTCCATACGCGCCTTTTGATGTGTATAGCGTGTGACCACGTCGTCCGGTTTGTTGGGACGCACGCCATATCGGACATAATTCTAAAATTTTAATGTTTTTAAAACAGTTTTTCGCCCAAGTTCGTCGATCCGTAACTTCCTATACATTAAATAAAAATTGAATCTAACAGATGAGTTTTCATCTCGTATATGTTAACCAAGACTGTCTAAATTATTTCCTACAAATTCTTAATATCTGGGTCGAAATTGCCCTTCCAAAGTCAGGGGTTGGTGTGTTTTCTCGGGTTCGTTTTCGAGGAATTTTCCTCTACTTTCTTGAAACTTTTATGGGACTTTCCATACATTAGAATTTTTTCTAATTGCTAGGTTTAGAGATGGGTATGTTGTCTATGCACAGAAGTCGATAGATCGACTTTTCGTCGAACACAATCAAAGAATTTGGATTCTAAAGATGGTACCTGGGTTCTGGAATAAAACAGAGTGTTCTCTGTTTTTTGGTCGGCTTCGAGCAGTTGGCCGACGATCTGGTCATCGGCGACGACGAGCAGATGGCCGACGTCAAGCGCATGGGTGTGGGGGAGGTCCTGGAGTCGGAGTTCGGGTTGGGAACGAAGCTTCTCAGTTGATTTCGCCAAGAACTCAATTTCTCGAACTTTTATAGGGTGCTCAAAATTTCCTATTTTTAATCGGATTAAAAACCGCATGATGCTAGGATTAGGTCTGGGCTTAGGTCGTTTAGATAGAGGAGAATCTGATTAAGATTTTGTAAAAAAAATTCAATTCATATGGTGTAGATATGAAGAAGTTGGATTTAAAACTTCATGTGAAGTTTCCGCTGCTGCTCGGCTTATTCGCGCGAGTGTGAGTACTGTTCACATGAACAGTACTCCACCTGCTTTTTACTTCTTTTTTTTAAAAGCATATATGCCTCCATGCATTCACGTAGGCTACCATAGCCTAGCCCGCCCCCTTTGCTGGGGTGTGGGCCGGGCCCCACTTCTTCTTTTTTCTTTTTTTATTTAAACATTTACTATTATATATATATATATATATATATATATATTTTTTTTTTTTTTTATATATATATATATATATATATATATATATATATATTTTATATATATATATTTATATATATATATATATATATATATATATATATATATATATATATATATATAAAATATATATATATATATATATATATATATATATATATTTTTTTTTTCTTTTTTTTTTTTTTTTTTTTTTTTTTTTTTTTATATATTAAGCTAGCAAAAATTTCTCAAAAAATTACAAATAAATTCCTTAAAATCCTAGATTTTATTATATTCCTTATTTAATAGAAATACGAACATGAACATATATAATAATATATATATACACACATACATTAATTATACTAATAAACTAGTAGCAAATAAATCCATAACTAATGAAATGCATAACAAAAATTAATTAAATTATAAAAATCAAATATAAATTATGGGGGTTTACATCCTACCCAACTTAAAGAAAATTTCGTCCTCGAAATTAAACTAGGGTAGGGGGTCAGAATGCAATATCATGCCATGCAAGAACTATAAAGGCTACCACGTGTACGATATACCTTGGTTGTCGAACAAATGCGGGTAACGATTTTGGATGTCGTCCTCACGCTCCCAATTAGACTCCCTTGGCGAGTGATGCTTCCAAGCCACGCGAACCAATGGAATAGATTGATTCCGCAACACCTTCACTCGACGATCAAGAATGCCTACCGGTTGCTCTTCGTACAACAAGCTCGGTCCAACGGTGATCTCGGAATGATCAAGCACATGATTACTGTCCGCCACGTACCTCCTCAGCTGAGATACATAGAATACGTCATGTACTCCCTCCAGCGACGGTGGCAAGGCCAATCTATAGACAACCTCTCCAACACGTTCCGAGACATCGAAAGGCCCGATGTACCTTGGACTCAACTTGCCACGTCCTTTGAATCGAATTGTGCCTCTAGTGGGGGATATCTTCAAGAACACATGGCCGCCCTCTTTGAACTCCATGGATCGACGACGATTATCTGCCTACTGCTTCTGACGATCCTGCGCTGCTCGCAGGTGGCCCTGAATTTTCTTCACTGTCTCCACTGTGCTCAAGACCAACTCAGGATCCAATAGCTGTCGCTCTCCTATGTCGCTCTAACAAACAGGAGACCGACACTTCCTACTATACAACGCTTCAAACGGAGCCATCTGAATACTCGCTTGATAGCTATTATTGTAGGAAAACTCAACAAGATGAAGATGGTCCTCCCAGGATCCGCCAAAGTCAAGCATGCACGCTCTTAACATATCCTCTAGCGTCGGAATGGTACGCTTCGACTAGCCGTCTGTCTGCGGATGGTACGCCGTGCTAAACTTCAATCGGGTGCCCAAATTCTCTTGCATACTCCTCCAAAAGTGCAAGGTAAATCTCGAGTCGCGGTCCGACACAATACTAACAGGCACCCCGTGTAATCTCACAATCTGCTCCATATATATCTCTGCCAATACCTCTGTCGACTGGCCCACTCTAAAAGGTAAGAAATGGGTTGACTTGGTAAGTCTATCCACAATCACCTATACTGCGTCACGTCTCCTAGGACTCCGAGGAAAACTCGTGAAAAAATCTATAGTAGTGTGCTCCCACTTCCACTCAGGAATGGGTAGCGGCTGCAATAATCCGACTGTCCTTTAGTGCTCCGCCTTCACTTGTTGACATATAAAGCACTTGGCAATGAAACGAGCTATTTCTCGCTTCATTCCGTGCCACCAATAATACTGTCGTAAGTTGCGGTATATCTTGGTTCCTCCGGGATGAATAGAGTAAGTCGAACTGTGAGCCTCTGCCATCAGCTCCTGCCGTAGCACTCTATTAGGAACATAAATGCTATCACCACATCGCAATGTCCCATCGGGGTGGATCCTCAATCCCGTCTGCTCTTATGCTTCAGTCCTCTCTTTGAGTCATCAAAATCTAGCATCATTGGGCAATGCTGCCTTAATGCGCTCTACCAATGATGATTGCACATGGAGGTTGGCTAATACGCCGTCTGCTCCAGGTAATACTACCTCAATACCAAGCTGCTCCAAGTCTCTAATCAACTCCTTCTGCGTAGTCAAAAAGTGTGCCATGGTCTTGCGGCTTAATGCGTCTGCCACGACATTAGCCTTGCCCGGATGATAATGAAGCTCGATCTCGTAATCCTTCATCAACTCCAACCAACGTCGCTGTCGCATATTCAACTCTTTTTGTGTGAACACGTACTTGAGGCTCTTATGATCAGTGTAGATATCAGCCTTCTCGCCGTACAAGTAGTGTCTCCATAGCTTTAGAGCAAAGATAACCGCTGTGAGCTCTAGATCGTGGGTCGGATAATTCTTTTCGTGCACCCTCAACTGTCGTGATGCATATGCTACTACATGATCGTGCTACATCAATACACATCCTAGTCCCTTTCCGGATACGTCGCTGTAGATCACAAATCCTTCCGGGCCCGATGGTAGTGTCAAGATCGGTGCTGTGGTCAATCGCTTCTTCAACTCATCAAAAGCGGCTTGACACTCGTCTGTCCATACAAACTCCTGATCCTTGCAAATTAGTCGAGTCACAGGCCCCGCTATTCGAGAGAAATCTTCTACGAAACGTTGGTAGTAACCCGCAAGTCCGAAGAAACTTCTCACCTCAGAAACTGGTGTGGGAGTAGGCCATGATTCGACTGCTGTGATCTTCTCAGGGTCCACTGATATACCATCACTCGTAACAATATGACCAAGAAATGATACCTCCTTAAGAAAGAAATCACACTTGCTAAGCTTCGCAAAAAGTCGATCATTCCTCAACGTTTCCAAGACTATCCGTAGGTGCTGCTCATGCTCCTCTTGACTCTTGGAGTAAATCAAGATATCATCTATAAAGACTACTACAAATTTGTCCAAGTACTGGTGAAAGATCTTGTTCATTAAATTCATAAAAACTACGGGGGAATTGGTCAAACCGAAAGGCATGACCAAGAACTCGTAGTGTCCATACCTTGATCGAAAAGCCGTCTTTGCAATGTCTTCCTTCCGAACCTTCAATTGGTGATAGCCCGATCGTAAGTCAATCTTGGAGAATACTTTTGCTCCACTCAGTTGATCAAATAGATCGTCTATACGTGGCAAGGGATACTTGTTCTTCACCGTCTCTGCATTCAATGCTCTGTAGTCGATGCACATGCACACTGTCCCGTCTTTCTTAGGCACAAAAAGAATGGGCGCTCCCCATGGTGATGCACTGGCACGAATAAATCCCTTCTCTAATAAGTCATCAATCTGCGTCTTCATCTCTACTAACTCTTTGGGTGCCAGACGATAATCTCGAGATGAGATAGGCTCGGCTCCGGGAATAAGCTTAATAGAAAACTCAATATCTCGGTCGGGTGGCAGTCCTGGCAATTCCTCATAGAATACATCCTCGAACTCGGTGATGATAGGGTGCTGAGGGGTGTCCTGCATTATCATGTGAGTCCCCGATGCGGGTACATCGTAACTCTCTCCGTCTTCTTTGGTGAACTCAAACTCTGCCACATTTGGTGGTCTACAGATAATACTGCTCCTATGGCAGTCTATGAGAGAGAAATGCTGGCTCAACCAGTCCATTCGAAGAACCACATCAAATATCGGCATAGGGAATACAAAAAGTCATGCCCTCATCTTTCTACCACTTATTACTACAGGACAAAGTCTGCAAACACCACTAATAGGTACAAATCCTCCTACAATAAGGATTCTAACATTCTTAGCTAAGGATGTGATGGGAATGCTGTGTCTAGTGGCAAAACTAGTGGCTATGAATGAATAAGTGGCTCCAGTATCAAATAATATAATAGCAGAAAAAGATGCAACTGAAACCATACCTGCTATAACCTCTGCCTCCGTCTCTATATCCTCCACAGCATGTGAGAATACCTTCCCATACTTCTGTCCAGGGCCCTGAGCTCTGGCCCTCTCGAACTGTGCTGACTGGGGTGGTAATGGTGGGTGAGGTGCTCCTGCCACTGGCTGAGGCACTGGAAGTGATGGGGCTGTCGGTTTCGGGTTTTGCTGTGCATGAACTAAGGACTGCTGCTCCGAACAATCCTTTACCTTGTGCTATCCTGACCCGCATCTCAAGCATGCTCCAAGTCGAATTCGACAGTCCTTCATGATGTGTCCCTGCTTCCCGCAATAGTTGCAGGTGGGCTTCTGATAAGGTGTGGGCCTCTGCTGGAAATGTCCTGTAGCCTCCTGATAGGTCCACTCTGAGTAGCTCGGGCTGGTGTAACTGCTGGTGTATGGCACCTCGATGTCTGCTGCTGCTCCTTGCGAAGTATCTCCTGAGCATGAGCTTCTTCCAGGACAGCTGAATGGGAGACTCGAGACTGGGTAGTCGTATAATACTTGAGCTCTGGTGCAAGCCCCTGGTGAAATCTACTCGCCTTCTCTAACTCCGTCGGAATCAATCCCGCACCAAATCGACTCAGGCGATTGAACTCTGAGTCATACTCATCAACTGTCATATTCTCTTGCTTCAGATGAAGGAACTGGTCATAGAGACCATCTCAAACATGAATAGGAAAGAATCTTTCATAAAATGCATCATAAAACTGCTTACAGGTGATCCAGCTCCTAATCGTCTCTCTTCTGCCTTCTACCAGTGGTGAGCATTATCTTCCAACAGTAGGTCCACTGCTGTCATCCAATCTCGAACTGGCAACTGGGATGCTTCAGTAGCTTCTCTGTAGTAATAAGCCACTGTGACACCTCTAATGGCTTCTTCGTTCCTCTAAAGGCCTTGGGGTTCATATCTATGAAATTCTTGATAGAGCCTTCATAATGATGCAGAGCCGGAGCTGGTGCTGGTACTAGAGGTGGTGGTGGAGGTCTAGCCAATGTTGCCATCATCGTCTGTCTCATCAGCTCAGTCTGCTGCCACTGAGCCTACATCATGGCGTACATGAATTAGGAAGTAGGGCTCCCATCAGTCGATGGTGGAGGCAGTGGTACATTCCCTTCCGGTGGCATGGTAGTGGTCTGTCCAGCCTGGCTGCTTAGTAGAGCTGCGATCTCTGTGTACTCTATCATCGGTGTCGTAGTAGTCTATGAATGTCCTGGCTGGTATGGTGTCGCTGGAGTCATGGAAGGATTTTGTCCCTCCAGAGTAGCCTCTTCACCAGATATAAGGGCCAAGGCAGAAGTGCGTCCGCTTCTTAAATGCATACTGTTGGCATGAGGAAGATAAGTTGATATTAGGAAGGATTAGATATGGGGTAAATTAAATAATCATGGAAGTTTCGAAAAGATTGGAAGTCAAGAGGTAGTAGTAGTTCTGGATGAGATATTCATATTCCTATATGCAGGCTTGTTGGACAGAGTCATGTAACCCAACAATATTATCGGTGACCTGTATGGGCCACCACAAAAATATGTAACGCCCCAGTCCCAAAATACATAGGACCAAGCACGTGAACACGCCAGCTGTCCATATACGAATAATACTCCAATATATGGAATCCTTATATATGCACATAAGCTGTAAAATAAAATAATCACAGGCCAGAAATATATAATCTAATCTCATTATAGCTCAACATAGAAGATAATAGAGTCCAAATAAATAAATAAGTGTATCAAAACATAGCCGGGTGAACATGCTCACTCCAAACAGCTACGAAAAATAGTCTCACAAGATCGGAGTCCAACCTCCACAAAATATAAAGAAATAAGATGTAAAAATAATGTCCACTAAAGTCTCAAATATAGAATAGACTAGAAATTTGTATTGACTGCCTCGTCATCGATGTAAGCTGGATCCAGAGCCGCTCCGTACTCCTGCGGGAAGTCGTCTAATCCTGGAGAGATAACTAGGTCCTCAGAAGGACGTAGCAAGATACAAGAAAATGCCATGCCATATAAACTGTGATAATATAATAGAAAGAAAAGGGATGCATGCAATAGGGTGCCTACCAATTTTACAGTGATAATGCAGTTAAGAACAGACCTTCAACGCATGGGTATCTGGCTCAGTAGCAGTAACTCAGGTATGACCCCATCAGGATGCCAGGGACCTCAAAGCATAACATTCCTCGAATGTCAGAGGCCAACAGGATCAGTAATAGGAAGTGCATAAGGACCCATACGTTAAGGAAACTTTTTTCCCTACCCAATGCCTAGTAGGGTCACATCCATGACTCATGAACCTCTAGTAACCGCCAAGTCTTCTAGCATGTAATTCTATTGGCAGTTACTCCTATCCGTCGTACGCTCCATACGTATCGGTGGCTAGCCGACTACGGGGATACGTGTCCTGCATGTCACTCACATTACGTGGGAAAGCAAGTGTCAAGGCCGTATGAGATATACCTGTCACGCCCCAGAACCAGAATACTGGAGAGCGGGGGCGTACATAGCCAGCTACGTATATTGAAATGGAATCCACCTCGCTATACGGTCACGGCTGTCTAGATATATGAGGGTTTACTACAAGCCAACAGTCTCTTAAGGTCATGAACAAGCCTACTGTCTCAATCTGAAGCAAGTATTAAGAGTTACAAGATGTTAGATCACCAAATATACAATAAAAGGCGTCCCAAATATTACATATTCAGTTGATCATGAAGCTAGTTATACAAAATACAAGGACTAGCAAGAGTTTAGTCATACATGATCAACCCTAAGATTTGTTAATCATGTTTACAGCCCGTAGGCAGACAGTAAGTAAATGTGCATCGAGCTAACATGTGCTCGTCGGCTAAACGCCTCAAATGAATAATTTTACAATAGAGTAAACGAAACAAAATAGAAAACCCACTCGTAGCCCGGGTTCCTTCTAGTCGCCACCATCGGGCTGGAGGTTCGGTAGATCTTCGGGTGCTGCTTCAAAATTTGGCCACACAAAACCAGCTGGATCAAATCCCAGAAAGAGCAAGTGCCACAAAGGAGGCCACGAAATAAGAACAAAAGCCAGCATATCAGAACATAAGAAAATGGAAGAAAAATACAGGTAAATAAAAGTACAACAAGACAATAAACGACTAGGAACATGGAACCATTTCGGAAGCCAGGTTACAACCCGTAAACCAAACAAGGACCGGGGTTGTAACCTTTCGCCTGAATAGCACTTGTCTCTACCCATTTACTGTTAAGATAAGTAAAACAATCATGTGCAGGAGTACCAGGTACAGGGACTAGACGAGACTTAAACAATGCTGGACACCATCCATTTACAAGCGGCCAAGCAATTACTAAGGCTTACTACTTTAACTAACTAGGGTTATCACAAGCCTATTTACTAACAAGATGCAATGAGAATTTTCCAGTCCTAAGCCCAGCAGACTACCCAGTTATCCTTCCGTGGGTTGAGAGTATGTTTGGGTACATCGCCCAGGAGACGATATACCCTTAGGTGACTTAGAGGGTGCAACAGATGACAGTGTGCTGGAAATGTGCTCTACTCGTCGGCAAGTTATAAGTCCATTAAAGCGCCTAGATAACGAGATTGCTTGTGACTGGAAATTCTCCATGTTCTAGTTTGATCTAATCATTAGCCTAATCCATATTTAGTGCAAATCCCTGGCCGTGGTACCCAAGGAGTCACGTCCTAAACATGATGCAAGACAAGACAAGACAAGTAGATTTGCACAAGCAACAAGAAAGAACATCCACGGTGTCAGGAGCAAGTCGAGTTCAACCGGTTATCAAGTCAAATCAAGGCAGGTAAAGTCACAAGTTACGAGTTACAAGTTACAAGTCAGGAGTGCGCCGCCATGAGCCACTATCAAGTTATCAGGTTACAAGTCAAGACTGCACCCCATCGGGTCACTACCAAGAAGATCAGAATTACTAGGATCATAATCACAGAAATCACGAAACTCATACTAGTCATAGCAAACACTGAAAATCGTGTCAGGTCGTGTTGGGTCAAGATAGTCGTGTTGTGTGGAACAAGATTTCGAAACCTAATCCATAAAAGAAAAGCCTAGCTTAAAGAAAATAAAACCAAATCTCCATGGCCAAATAGACTGCGTAAGAGATCAGGTTGCGCAAGGAAATGGATTGCGCTAGGGCCATGTTACGCGGAAGCCAAGTGAGCTGGGAGCAAACTGCGCAGGGGTGAGCTGTGCAGAGGTCGGCTTGCGCTGGGTCGGGTTGCGCATGGATCGGCTGCGCTGAGGGTGGATTGCGCATGGATCGAACTGCGCAAGAGTCAAGTGCACGAAGTTGGGCGGCGCGGGAGTCGGCTTGCGCTGGGACGGGGTGCGCTAGGCCAAAGGGCGCTAGAGTCAAGCGCGCTAGGGGGAGGGAGACGTTGGAGCTAGGGAGCGCCAGCGCCGTTCAGCTCAGCGCAATGCGCTGGCTGTAGAATACGCAGTTCAGCCTGAGGGGCCGAACGCGGGTCAGCCCTGCGCTAAAGAGCGCAGGCCGAGGGGTTGGTTGCGCGGTTCAGCCCAGGGGGCCGAGCGTAAGTCAGCCCTGCGCTAAAGAGAGCAGGCCGAGGGTTCTTCTTCTTCTCCAACCGAGAGGAAACTCTCAAGAACACCAAAATTTCAATCTTTATAACTTGGCCAAATCAAAACCAAATCTAGATTTTCAAAGTTCTAACTTGTGTAAAATTGAATTCTCTTCCACATGGAAGCCTCAAAATAAGCAAAAATCAAAGTTTAATAGATCAAAACCAAAAAAATTTGAAAATAATTAAAACTTAGATCTAGAACAATGGAGACTCCAAATCACAAAATGCCAAGTACTAATGTTGTTCTCCATGGCCTAATCTAGCTAATGGATAAATAAAATGTGGTGCTTATTTGGTGGCAAGGTGCACTTGCCTATGGTGTTGGTGGAGGAAGGAGGAAGAAGAAGATGGAGAAATTAATGGAAATTATGGAGGAGAGAGAAAGTTAGGTGGGGATTTTATGTGGGTGGGTTGTGGTGGAATGAGGGTGGAAGTTAGCTAAGGTGTTCCATTGGGTTTAAAATCAAACCAAACCAAACCGAACCAACTAAAACCGAGCCGAGCCGAAACCCAAAATACGGGAAAACCCAAAATTCTGTAAGTCGTGAAAAATAAAAATACATGCCAAAATCCAACTACGAGCATTAATACGAAATACGAGAAACGGGGGTGACAACTCTACCCACCTTTAGAGAATTCCGTCCTCGGAATTTTAATCAAGGAGCTAGAGACTGCCACGGCAAGCTACACTAAGCACCAACAACTACATTAAGTAGTTCAATCATCCAATCATACATGCAAGCAAGGATGGAAAGCATAAGGCATAAGGAAGACATTATACCTTACGAGTCAAACAAGTCGGGATATCGCGATCGGATGTCGTCCTCACGCTCCCACGTTGACTAACCTAGAGAGTGATGACCCCAAGCAACTCGGACTAAGCTAATAGTCTTGTTCTTGAGTATCTTCTCTCTCCGATCCAATATAGACACGGGCCTCTCCTCATACGAAAGGTTGGTACCAACAACCAGTTCCGAATGGTCTAGGATATGGCTCGGGTCCGGGATGTACCGCCGTAATTGGGATACATGGAATACATCATGCACCTCACTTAGCGACGGCGGAAGAGCAAGACGATAGGATACACCTCCTACTCGCTCCAGGACATCGAACGGCCCTATATACCTAGGACTAAGCTTTCCCCGCACGCCAAAACGAATGATGCCGCGATTAGACGAGATCCTAAGGAATACATGGTCGCCGATAGCAAACTCTAAGGGACGCCGATGGGCATCGGCCCAATGTCGCTGGCGATCTTGGACAACTCGAAGATGATTCCTGACTTTTCTGACTACATCAGCTTTCTGGGTAATCATTTTTGGACCGAGCATCTGCCTCTCTCCGACATCGTCCTATGCTAACTGGGATCTGCACTTCCTTCCATACAGTGCCTCGAACGGTGCCATCTGGATGCTGGCCTGGAAATTGTTGTTGTACGAGAACTCCACCAGGTGCAGGTGATCTTTCTACGAACCACCGAAGTCAAGTGTACAAGATCTCAACATGTCTTCAAGAGTCTGGATTGTACGCTCTGACTGACCATCTGTCTGCGGATGAAATGCCAAACTGAACTGGAGACGAGTTCCCAAACTCTCTTACAGGCTACGCCAAAAGTGTGACATGAATCTTGAATCTCGGTCCGAGGTGATACTGACGGGCACACCGTGAAGCCTGACAATCTGCCTGAGTTACATCTCTGCCAACTGGGCCGTAGACTGCCCAACTCTGAATGGGAGAAAATGAGCCACCTTCGTGAGCCTGTCAATTATAACCCAAATAGCGTCTCTACCAGCTGGGAATCTAGGCAATCCAGTCACAAAATCTATGGTCACATGCTCCCATTTCCATTCTAGAATCGGCAAGGGCTGAAGAAGTCCAGCGGGCCTCTGATGTTCAGCCTTAACCTGCTGGCAAACCAAACACCGAGAGGCAAACCGGGCTATCTCCCTCTTCATGCCATTCTACCAGAAATACTGACGAATATCACGGTACATCTTCGTGCCACCGGGATGAATAGAATACTATGAACTTTGAGCTTTCGCCATGACCTCCTGTCTGATATCTCCACTGGGTACACAAAGACGAGTATCATGCCGAAGTGTACCATCTTCATGGATGCATAACTCTGGCCTCCTTCCTGCCTCACACTCTACTCTGAGTCGCTAAATCTTAGAATCAGTAGACTGTGCCATCCGGATCCTCTCAACTATGCTGGACTGAATCTGTAGACTGGCCATCAATGCCGCATTGGTAGGAAGTACCACTTCAATTCCCATCTTCAGAAGATCTGCCAATAACTCTGGTTACGCCGTTAGAAAATAAACTCCGACTCTCCAGCTCAACGCATCTGCTACAACGTTGGCCTTCCCTGGGTGATACTGCAAGTCCACATCGTAGTCCACCAATAGCTCGAGCCATCTTCTCTGCCACATATTAAGGTCCTTCTGGGTGAAAACATACTTCAGACTCTTGTGGTCGATAAATATCTCCACTCTGTCTCCGTACAAGTAGTGCCGTCAAAGTTTCAGTGCAAACACTACTGCTGCTAGTTCCAAGTCGTAGGTCGGGTAATTCTTCTCATGATCACGAAATTGACGTGATGCATAAGATATTACCTTCCCATGCTGCATCAAGACACACCCTAATCCTCTGCCTGAAGCATCGCAATAAACTGTGAATCCTCCGGCCCCATCTGGAAGTGTGAGAATGGGAGCCTTTATTAAACCTCGCTTCAATCTCTCAAATGATTCCTGACACTCTGTTGTCCAAGCAAACTGCACATCCTTGCGGGTCAACTGGGTCATTGGCGCCGAAATACTTGCAAAATCTGAAACGAACCGCGCCAGTAGTATCCGGCTAATCCAAGGAAAATGCGAACCTCTGCCACTGAGCTGGGTACTGGCCATGACTCGATAGCCACAATCTTTTGGGGATCCACTTCTACTACTCCTCGGGTAATGATGTGACCCAAGTACGAAATGCGATCGAGCCAGAACTCGCATTTACTGAACTTGGCGTACAACTGATGCTCTCTAAGCGTCTGAAGGACGATTCTAAGATGCTGCTCATGCTCTGCTTCACTCTTGCTGTAGAACAGGATATCATCTAGGAACACGATCACGAACTGATCCAAGTAAGGCATGAAGATACGATTCATGAGGTCCATGAATACGGCCGATACATTGGTTGCTCCGAAGGGCATAACAAGGAACTCCCAATGCCCATATCTCGATCTAAACGCTGTCTTCGGGATGTCCTGCTCTCTGACTCTGATCTGGTGGTATCCTGACCGCAAGTCTATCTTCGAGAACACTGAAGCCCCTTTGAGTTGATCAAACAAGTCATCTATCCTCAAAGAGGGTATCTGTTCTTGATTGTCACTGAGTTCAAGGTACGATAATCTACACATAGCCTGGTCGTACCATCCTTCTTTTTCACAAGAAGTATCGGGGCTTCCCAAGGCGATCCACTTGCACGAATGAATCCCTTGGTCCTGAGTTCTTCAATCATCTTGTACAAAATTTCCAACTCTGAAGGCGCCATCCTGTAGACTCGCTCTGATACTGGTGTTGTCCCGGGAATCAAGTCTATAGTGAACTCGATCTCCCGCTCTGGGGCATCCCTGGAAGATCTTCTGGGAAGACATCTGGATACTCTTCAGCTATCCGGGGTAGCTGCACTGCTGCTACTGCCATCCGCAATATTGGAGAAGATGGTTCTACTGCGTCTCTGGAAAATGAAAACTCTGGCTCGCCTGGAATACTAAAGATAACCCTGCCAACATGGCAGTCTATCCTAGCATACTGGTTCCTCAACCAATCCATGCCTAAGACTACATCATAGTCTGTCATAGGGAACTCTATAAATCTAGCGGGGAACTCTCTACCGCTAACTACGATCCGACATGAGGAAAACACTCGATCTACTCCCACAAGACCATTACCAGTAAGTATATTGAGCCTCACTGATAATGACTCGGGCTCCAATCCTACCCGTGTCACGAATCGTGCAGACATGAATGAATGCGATACACCAGAATCAAATAATACCGATGCTGGAAAGGAGTTGACGAGAATAGTACATGCCACTACCTCACCTGGTGCAACTTCTTCTTCCATAGGCATCATCATTGCCTGAACTTGTCCTCTAGCTGTGTGTCCTCTCTGCTGGAAACCTCTCTGCCTACTCTGCACTTGGGCTTGGGTATACTGCTGCTGGTTCTGTGGATGAAATGCCTGGGCCTGAGGAAACAATGGCCTCGGGTACTGCTGCTGCTGCATAGGTGCTGGTCCCCCAACTGATGGACTGGTTAGGTTGGAAGAGGATGAACTACCCCTATTCGGACAGGCTCCTATCTTGTGATCTGCCGCTCCACAAGCCAGGCATAATCCCTGCGCCCTGCGATAATCCGCTACTACATGGCCTGGCTTCCCGCAACGAGAACATCCCATCGCAGAAGTCTGCTTCTGCTTCTGCTACTGCGGGTACGTCGGGGTCGAATGCTGAACCGACGTCACGGAGGCCGCCCGCCTTGAAGTTCCAATGGTCAAACTCCTAGCTGTCGGGGCTGGAGCTGATGATTGGTGCATCTGACTATGGGACCGCTTCCTACCTCCGGTCCTATCCACGATCCTCTGGGAGGTATACTCATGCCTCCTAGCTGCTCTCAATACTGCATCGAACGTCTGGTGCTCGAACTGCTTAACTGCCAACAAGATCTCCAAATGCAGCCCCTGCTGGAACCACTGGGCCCTATCAAACTCGGTCGCCACCAGGGTGGGGGCAAACCTACTAAGTCTAGAAAACTCATATGCATAACCGTCGACGTTCTGCCTCCTTGCTTCAAGTTGGTTAATCTCGTCTATACCATCCTTCTTTTTCACAAGAAGCATCGGGGCTCCCCAAGGCGATCTACTTACACGAATGAATCCCTTGGTCCTGAGTTCTTCAATCATCTTGTACAAAATTTCCAACTCTGAATGCGCCATCCTGTAGACTCGCTCTGATACTGGTACTGTCCCGGGAATCAAGTCTATAGTGAACTCGATCTCCCGCTCTGGGGCATCCCTGGAAGCTCTTCTGGGAAGACATCTGGAAACTCTTCAACTATCCGGGGTAACTGCACTGCTGCTACTGCCATCCGCAATACTGGGGAAGATGGTTCTACTGCGCCTCTGGAAAATAAAAACTCTGGCTCGCCTGGAATACTAAAGACAACCCTGCCAACATGGCAGTCTATCCTAGCATACTGGTTCCTCAACCAATCTATGCCTAAGACTACATCATAGTCTGTCATAGGGAACTCTATAAATCTAGCGGGGAACTCTCTACCGCTAACTACGATCCGATACGAGAAAAACACTCGATCTACTTCCACAAGACCATTACCAGTAAGTATATTGAGCCTCACTGATAATGACTCGGGCTCCAATCCTACCCGTGTCGCGAATCGTGCAGACATGAATGAATGTGATGCACCAGAATCAAATAATACCGATGCTGGAAAGGAGTTGACGAGAATAGTACCTGCCACTACCTCACCTGGTACAACTTTTTCTTCCATAGCCATCATTATTGCCTGACCTTGTCCTCTAGCTGTGTGTCCCCTCTGCTGGAAACCTCTCTGCCTACTCTGTACTTGGGCTTGGGTATACTACTGCTGGTTCTGCTGATGAAATGCCTGGGCCTGAGGAAACAATGGCCTCGGGTACTGCTGCTGCTGCATAGGTGCTAGTCCCCTAACTGATGGACTGGTTAGGTTGGAAGAGGATGAACTACCCCTATTCGGGTAGGCTCCTATCTTGTGATCTGTCACTCCACAAGCCAGACACAATCCCTGCGCCCTGCGATAATCCGCTACTATATTGCCTGGCTTCCCGCAATGAGAACATCCCATCGCGGAAATCTGCTTCTGCTTCTGCTGCTGCGGGTACGTCGGGGTCGAATGCTGAACCGACGTCACTGAGGCCGCCCGCCTCGGAGTTCCAATGGTCAAACTCCTAGCTGTCGGATCTGGAGCTGATGATTGGTACATCTGACTATGGGACCGCTTCCTACCTCCGGTCCTATCCACGATCCTCTGGGAGGTATACTCATGCCTCCTAGCTGCTCTAAATACTGCATCGAACGTCTGATGCTCGAACTGCTCAACTGCCAACAAGATCTCCAAATGCAGCCCCTGCTGGAACTACTGGGCCCTATCAAACTCGGTCGCCACCAGGGTGGGGGCAAACCTACTAAGTCTAGAAAACTCAGATGCATAACCGTCGACCGTTCTGCCTTCTTGCTTCAAGTTGGTAAATCTCGTCTATAGGTTGTACCGAGCTACAGCATCGAAATACTTCGTCTGGAATCTCTCTCTAAATACCGCCCAAGCAATGGGTGCCACTAATCCCATGGCTTGCGCTGTCCACCAACTGCGAGCCAAGTCTAACAACTGTAGGCGTACCACCGCCACCTTCTCATTCTCAGGTGTCCTAGCTGCTTCCAGGATCACCTCGGTATCCTGAAGCCAAGCGTCCGTGGCAATCGCATCTTCGCTGCCATCGAAGAATAGAGGGTTCAAGCGCTTGAAGCTGTTGGCCGTACTGTTTCCTGGATGACCGCCTCTGGTCAAAGCATCCGCCACTGCCTAGTACAAGGAGTCTCCTCTACGATCCTGGGAAGCTACCAAGGTCCTGATGAGACCTACCAAGGTGCCATCGTCAGGTTCTGCAGGCTGGACGGCCGGAACTGGTGACTCCCCTCCAGTAGGCACAACTCTAGAGGCTACTCCGAAATACTGGACTTGATCTCCAGGTTGTTGCTGGTCCACGGGAGTTGCTCCACCTTACTGATCGGCGGGGTCAGCTACAGTGCCGCTGAAGAAGACGACACAGGGAAACAATAAGGAAGGACCAGGACAGATCAACGATACAAGCACATGATCAGGGCAAGAATCTAGAGATTCAGTGGATATGAACGGAGATCAAGGACGAGTACTGATTGAGACATCTATCCGGTAAACCCTCACATATCTTGAATACCAAGACCAGCATGGGCCACCACTTAAACCATGTCACGCCCCAGAACCAGAATACTGGAGAGTAGGGGCGTACATAGCCAGCTACGTATATTGAAATGGAATCCACCTCGCTATACGGTCACGGCTATCTAGATATATGAGGGTTTACTACAAGCCAACAGTCTCTTAAGGTCATGAACAAGCCTATTGTCTCAATCTCAAGCAAGTATTAAGAGTTACAAGATGTTAGATCACCAAATATACAGTAAAAGGCGTCCCAAATATTACATATTCAGTTGATCATGAAGCTAGTCATACAAAATGCGAGGACTAGCAAGAGTTTAGTCATACATGATCAATCCTAGGATTTGTTAATCATGTTTACAGCCCGTAGGCAGACAGTAAGTAAATGTGCATCGAGCTAACAGGTGCTCGTCGGCTAAACGCCTCAAAGGAATAATTTTACAATAGAGTGAGCGAAACAAAATAGAAAACCCACTCGTAGCCCGGGTTCCTTCTAGTCGCCACCATCGGGCTGGAGGTTCGGTAGATCTTCGGGTGCTGCTCCGAAATCTGGCCACACAAAACCAGCTGGGTCAAATCCCAGAAAGAGCAAGTGCCACAAAGGAGGCCACGAAATAAGAACAAAAACCAGCATATCAGAACATAAGAAAATGGAAGAAAAATACAGGTAAATAAAAGTACAACAAGACAATAAACGACTAGGAACATGGAACCATTCCGGAAGCCAGGTTACAACCCGTAAACCAAACAAGGACCGGGGTTGTAACCTTTCGCCTGAATAACACTCGTCTCTACCCATTTACTGTTAAGATAAGTAAAACAATCATGTACAGGAGTACCAGGTACAGGGACTAGACAAGACTTAAATAATGCTGGACACCATCTATTTACAAGCGGCCAAGCAATTACTACGGCTTACTACTTTAACTAACTAGGGTTATCACAAGCCTATATACTAACAAGATGCAATGAGAATTTCCCAGTCCCAAGCCCTGCAGACTACCCAGTTATCCTTCCGCGGGTTGAGAGTATGTTTGGGTACATCGCCCAGGAGACGATGTACCCTTAGGTGACTTAGAGGGTGCAACACATGACAGTGTGCTGGAAATGTGCTCTACTCGACGACAAGCTACAAGTCCATTAAAGCGCCCAGATAACGAGATTGCTTGTGACTGGAAATTCTCCATGTTCTAGTTTGATCTAATCATTAGCCTAATCCATATTTAGTGCAAATCCCTGGCCGTGGTACCCAGGGAGTCACGTCCTAGACATGATGCAAGACAAGACAAGACAAGTAGATTTGCACAAGCAACAAGAAAGAACACCCACGGTGTCAGGAGCAAGTTGAGTTCAACCAGTTATCAAGTCGAGTCAATGCAGGTAAAGTCACAAGTTACGAGTTACAAGTTACAAGTCAGGAGTGCGCCGCCACGAGCCACTATCAAGTTATCAGGTTACAAGTCAAGAGTGCACCCCATCGGGTCACTACCAAGAAGATCAGAAGTACTAGGATCATAGTCACAGAAATCATGAAACTCATACTAGTCATAGCAAACACTAAAAATTGTGTCAGGTCGTGTTGGGTCAAGATAGTCGTGTTGTGTGGAACACGATTTCAAAACCTAATCCACAAAAGAAAAGCCAAGCTTAAAGAAAATAAAACCAAACCTCCATGGCCAAATAGACTGCGCAAGCGATCAGGTTGCGCAAGGGAATGGACTGCGCTAGGGCCAGGTTGCGCGGAAGCCAAGTGAGCTGGGAGCAAACTGCGCAGGGGTGAGCTGCGCAGAGGTCGGCTTGCACTGGGTCGAGTTACGCATGGATCGGCTGCGCTGAGGATGGATTGCGCATGGAACGAACTGCGCAAGAGTCAAGTACGCGAAGTTGGGCGGCGCGGGAGTCAGCTTGCGCTGGGACGGGGTGCGCTAGGCCAAAGGGCACTGGAGTCAAGCGCGCTAGGGGGAGGGAGACGCTGGAGCTAGGGAGCACCAGCGCAGTTCAGCTCAGCGTAATACGCTGGCCGAAGAGTGCGCAGTTCAGCCCGAGGGGCCGAGCGCGGGTCAGCCCTGCGCTAAAGAGCGCAGGCCGAGGGGTTGGTTGCGCGGTTCAGCCCAGGGGGCCGAGCGCAAGTCAGCCCTGCGCTAAAGAGCGCAGGTCGAGGGGTCTTCTTCTTCTCCAACCTAGAGGAAACTCTCAAGAACACCAAAATTTCAATCTTCATAACTTGGCCAAATCAAAACCAAATCTAGATTTTCAAAGTTCTAACTTGTGTAAAATTGTATTCTCTTCCACACGAAAGCCTCAAAACAAGCAAAAATCAAAGTTTAATAGATCAAAACCAAGAAAATTTGAAAATAATTAAAACTTAGATCTAGAACAATGGAGACTCCAAATCACAAAATGCCAAGTACTAATGTTGTTCTCTATGGCCTAATCTAGCTAATGGACAAATAAAATGTGGTGCTTATTTGGTGGCAAGGTGCACTTGCGGTGTTGGTGGAGGAAGGAGGAAGAAGAAGATGGAGAAATTAATGGAAATTATGGAGGAGAGAGAAAGTTAGGTGGGGATTTAATGTGGGTGGGTTGTGGTGGAATGAGGGTGGAAGTTAGCTAAGGTGTTCCACTGGGTTTAAAATCAAACCAAACCAAACCAACTAAAACCGAGCCGAGCCGAAACCCAAAATACGGGAAAACCCAAAATTCTGCAAGCCGAGAAAAATATAAATACATGCCAAAATCCAACTACGAGCATTAATACAAAATACGGGAAACGGGGGTGACAATACCAATACCTCAACATAAATGGGTGGCCACTAGACTAAGTCAATACAAGAGTAATAAATAAAGCGAGAAAAACGACCGATAGAGTCGCTTGCACCCCAAGTGTGACTTGGACGCACAATTTTATAATATCAATAAATAAGAAATGCTGAAAATAACAACTAAAAATAAGAATATAATAATCACGGAGTAAAGTGGCAATGTATCTTGTCTGATGGTACAAAATGGCAAGTCCATGAAATCACAATGTCAGCCAAGAAACGTCACAATCTCCAAACAACTCCGGACGCTGAAACAAACATCAAAAACACACTCAGTGTAAAAGATATACCTAGAAAATGCCTGTCCAAAAGTCAAATTCTGGAACAGGGGCAAAGTTATAATTTCGGGTCAAAATGATGTCCGCCGTTGGACCTACTTTATACCGAAATGCGTGCCAAAGTCTACGGTCTCTAAAGTCATCAAACTATATGTCTATGGATTCAGTTTGAGGAGAGGAACTCAACGGTATATCCAGTTTTGGATTCCGATGAGTCGTGTACAAAATCGCCCGTTTGAGTGGGTCGCGGGCCCGCCAAAAAGGGGTTCCGATTTGACCTTCTCAGAATCGAACCAAACTTAGCACACAGGACCAGAATTTCGATTCGGACCTGCTGGCACAAGTTTTGTCTTGAATCGACGACTGTACACGAAGTTAGGGCAAAGTTTGCAAATTGGCGATATAGGGGTATCTTGACGGATACAGACTGATTTCGTCGCGTACGCACTGCGAAACTGAGTTCCGTCAGTTCCCACACGTCGGAAACGTCTATACGCGTCTTTTGATGCATATAGCGCACGACCACGTCGCTCGGTTTGTCGAGACGCACGCCGTATCGGACAGAATTCTAAAATTTTAATATTTTTAGAACTGTTTTTCTCCCAAGTTCGTCGATCCGTAACTTCCTGTAAATTAAATAAAAATCGAATCTAACAGATGGGTTTTCATCTCGTATTTGTTAACTAGGACTGTCTAAATTGTTTCCTACAAATTCTTAATATCTGGGTCAAAATTGCCCTTCTAAAGTCAGGGGTTGGTGTGTTTTCTCGGGTTCGTTTTCGAGGAGTTTTCCTCTACTTTCCTAAAACTTTTATGGGACTTCCCATACATTAGAAAATTTTCTAATTGCTAGGGTTTAGAGATGGGTATGTTGTCTACGCAGAGAAGTCGATAGGCCGACTTTTCGTCGAACACAATCAAGAAATTTAGATTCTAAAGATGGTACCTGGGTTCTGGAATAAAACAGTGTGTTATCTGTTTTTCGGTCGGCTTCGAGCAATTGGCCGGCGATTTGGTCATCTTCGACAACGAGCAGATAGCCGACGTCAAGCGCAGGGGTATGGGGGAGGTCCTGGAGTCGGAGTTCGGGTTGGGAATGAAGCTTCTCAGATGATTTCGCCAAGAACTCAATTTCCCTAACTTTTATAGGGTGCTCGAAATTCCCTATTTCTAATCGGATTAAGAACCACATGATGCTAGGATTAGGTCTAGGCTTAGGTAATTTAGATAGAGGAGAATCTGATTAAGATTTTGTAAAAAAAAAAAATCAATTCAAATGGTGTAGATATGAAGAAGTTGGATTTAAAACTTCATGTGAAGTTTCCGCTGCTGCTCGGCTTATTCGCGCGGGTGTGAGTACTGTTCACATGAACAGTACTCCACCTGCATTTTCCGTTTTCTTTTTTTCTTTTTTTTAAGCATATATGCCTCCATGCATTCACGTAGGCTGCCACAGCCTAGCCCGTCCCCTTTGCTAGGGTGTGGGCCGGGCCCTACTTCTTTTTTTTTTTTTTACTTAAACATTTACTATTATATATATATATATATATATATATATATATATATATATATATATATATATATATACATATATATATATATATTTATATATATACATATATATATATATATATATATATATATATATATATATATATATATATATATATATATATATATATATATATATATATATATATATATATAAAATATATATATTATTTTATATATATATAAAAATATATATATATATATATATATATATATTTTATATATATATATATATATATATATATATATATATATATATATATATATATATATATATATATATATATATATATACATATATTAAGCTAGCAAAAATTTCTCAAAAATTTACAAATAAATTCCTAAAAATCCTAGATTTTATTATATTCCTTATTTAATAGAAATACGAACATGCACACATATAATAACATATATATACACACATACATTAATTATACTAATAAACTAGTAGCAAATAAATCCATAACTAATGAAATGCATAACAAAAATTTATTAAATTATAAAAATCAAATATAAATAATGGGGGGTTTACAAATTGAAATACTAAAGTTTTAATCAACAAAACCTTGTCGCATTTTCGATAGCAAACAAGCTGGCGACTCTATTGGGGACTTCTTTTTCCTCCAACGAGAAAGTTGTGTCGCAATCTGACGACATCAAACTTGGCTCCTCCTATAAAACACTTGTGGTGCGCCTCAATCAACAGCCGTATGAGAAGTTCATCTCTGAAGGCGGTGCGAGTCCTTCGAAGCGGCTGCCAAAGCCGAAGATGACTCGTGAAGTCTGGGTGCGCAAGGCCGATGCGCCTGGCACCATCACTGAAGGGGATGCGCCACCACAGCTGGCCCTTCCTGCTGATGCTCTCAGCAACAAGGATGCGCCTATTGGTGCCGTACGTCTGTCTGGAAAACACAGTGTTGACTGCCTCCCCCAACCGTCTTCTTCCCAGCCGAAGAAGATACGCCAACGGAGCAGAGGTACAACCAATCTCCAGCGCATGAGCTCTGGTGCGCAGGAGTGTAGGTCTTAAAAATCAAGTTGCACTCATCAACAAAGTCATGAAAATCAATAAATGCATCTTTCAAATGAACTGCGCAGAAGACAGATTGCGCATCATTTAGATTGTGCAGACTGGTCTGCGCACACTCTCAAGTGCGTAAGCTGACGTGGCAAATGTCATCATTATCTGACAGAATCAGATCTTCTGACAACTGACAGCATGGAGAACGAGGAGACTGTTCGTTTATTGTGCAGCACGACGCTCGAGGACAGCTGTACATATAGCGCAATTGGCTAGGCTTTCTGCTGCACAGTCTATTCCTGCGCAATCTAAAGTCAGCACAAGTCATGTGGCACACTTCATCATGATAACTGACAAATGTACACGTGGTATTCATGCCATCAATAGCTCACTACGTGGCAACCGTCTGTACATGATCATGCGCATTTCAATCAAATGATGCCATGTGTCCAAGACAGTTGGCCCACGATCAAGCAACTGCCAGCGCAGTCTGATGCTGCGCAATCCAGTCCATGCATAATTTAACTTGCGCTATTCAGAATAACTAAAAGTTAGTTATTTCCAGAACACTATAAATAGAGTTTCAAGTCTTCATTCAAGGGGATCAAACATAAAGTTCAGAAATATCAGAGAGTTCAGGAGTTCTTGTCCAAGTGCTGCTACATTCTTCAGAGGCTTTTGCCTTCAACTTCCGAGGCTATCGTCTTCAAAGTTCACATCGTCCAAGGGATAAAGCAATCGTCATCTAGATTGGATTCCTACAGTTGTACTTTTCCAGAATTCTTGTAACCTCTTTACAAAGTTTGTTGAAATAAAGTTCATACTTTTCTTTTTGCAAACAAAATGGCGACTCTGTTGGGGACGACTTTCTCCTCCGACGAGGAAGTGACAACTCAATGTGACGTTGCGTCTATCGGAAAGACGTAGAAGACGCTGGTTGTAAAGGTCAACCAGACGGCCTTTGAAGCCATGGTCAACTCCAAGAACACCCCTCACACTGCAACCACTTCTGCCATGAGCAAAGTGCGCCCAGTGTGGGTTCCCAGGACTGTTGCGCAGTCTACTGTTGCACAGTCTGCTTCCAAGCCTGCTCCGCCATCTGCTGATTCTGTCACCAAGACTGCTGCGCAGTCTAAGGTTTCTGCTTCCAAGACTGCTGCACAGTCTAAAGTCTCTGTTGTTGCACAATTTGCCTCTCTTACTCGTGAACAATCTGCTGTTGCCAGTGCACAAGCTACTTCCTATGCTGCCCTGTCAAAGTGTAAGACTCCTCTATCCCAGGCGCAGTTGGCTGCAACTTTGCCTGCGTAGTCCACTACTCCAGCAACCAGAGTGCATCCCAAATACTCTGTGGCCAGAACTCCTGATGCGCAAACCACAGTGTCTGTGGCCAGAACCAAAAAGCCATCTGTCAGAACTCCTGCACAATCAGCCAGTGCGCAAATTGTGCATGCACAGTCCAAGAAGGACAGCCCTTTGGCTAATCTCTCCTCTTCTCACAACAAAGGAAAATACTCAGCTTCTCTCCCCAAGCACTCTGTTGCTCCTGTGCAATCCACAGGGGATAGTCTTTTGGCTATTCCTCCTCCTCTTCAGAACAAAGGAAAAGGCTCGCTGGTCTTTTCTCAAACTTCCTCGGAAGACAACAGAGGAAACGCTCTTTAGCTAACCCTTCTTCACAAAGCAAAGGAAAAGGCCCTTTGGTCTTTTCTCAGTCTTCTTCGGTCTTTACCGTAGAAGATCAATCTGAACGTGCCTCGGCACCAGTCAGTACAAGAACTCTTTCAAACAAGGATTCCTCTCTCCATGTCAAAAGAACTTGTACTAATCAAAGGGGTATTGTCACGCCCTAGAACCAGAATACTGGATAGCGGGGGCGAACATAGCCAGCTACGTATATTGAAATAGAATACATCTCAACTATACGGTCACGGCTGTCTAGATATGAGGGTTTACTACAAGCCAACAGTCTCTTAAGGTCAAGCCTACTGTCTCAATCTCAAGCAAATAATATAATTACAAGATGTTTGACCACCAAATATACAATAAAAGGCGTCCCAAATATTACATATCAGCTGATCATGAAGCTAGTCGTACAAAATGCTAGGACTAGCAAGAGTTAAGTCATACATGATCAACCCTAGGATTTGTTAATCATGTTTACAGCCCGTAGGCAGACAGTAAGTAAAAGTGCATCGAGCTAACAGGTGCTCGTCGGCTAAACGCCTCAAAAGAATAATTTTATAATAGAGTGAGCGAAACAAAATAGAAAATCCACTCGTAGCCCGGGTTCCTTCTAGTCGCCACTATCGGGCTGGAGGTTCGGTAGATCCTCGGGTGCTGCTCCGAAATCTGGCCACACAAAACCAGCTGGGTCAAACCCCAGAAAGAGCAAGTGCCACAAAGGAGGCCACGAAATAAGAACAAAAGCCAGCATATCAGAACATAAGAAAATGAAAGAAAAGTACAAGTACATCAGGGCAATAAACGACTAGGGACGTGGAACCATTTCGGGAGCCAGATTACAACCCGTAAACCAAACAAGGACCGGGGTTGTAACCCTTCGCCTGAATAGCTCCTAGTCTCTACCCAATTATTATCAAAGCAAGTAAAACAATCATGTTCAGGAGTACCAGGTACAGGGACTAGACAAGACTTAGACAGTGCTAGACATCATCTATTCACAAGCGGCCAAGCAATTACTACGGCTTACTACTTTAACTAACTAGGGTTGTCACAAGCCTAATTACTAACAAGATGCAATAAGAATTTCCCAGTCCCAAGCCCTGCAGACCATCTAGTTATCCTTCCGCGGGTTGAGAGTATGGTTGGGTACATCGCCTCGGAGACGATATACCCTTAGGTGACTTAGAGGGTGCAACACATGACAGTGCGCTGGAAATGTGCTCTACTCGTCGACAAGCTACAAGTCCAATTAAGAGCGCCCAGATAACGAGATTGCCTGTGACTGGAAATTCTCCATGAACTATAGTTTGATCTAGTCATTAGCCTAATCCATATTCAGTATGAATCCCTGACCGTGGGAACCAGGGAGTCACGTCCTAGACATGATACAAGACAAGACAAATGGATTGCACAAGCAAGCAAGCAGGAACACCCACGGTGTCAAGTTGATTATACGAGTCAAGTTAGCTGTCGCAATAGCATCAAGTCAAGTCAAGTTACAAGTTACAAGTCAAGTCAAGTCAGGAGTGCGCCGCCACAGGCCACTATCGAGTTGTCAAGATAAATCATGTCAGGGTACTTGTCAGGAGTGCGCCACGACGGGCCACTATCATGTCAGGTTGGTCATGTCAGGAGTGCACCACTACGGGTCACTGTCGTGTTATGCTAGTTCTTTGTCATACCATGCCATGTACGATAGTCATTCCAAACATATTAAGTAAAATCAAGTTCATGACAAAAGGCGTAAGGATATAAAATGAGCATAAAATATCTAATAAAATATCAATATACAGGACTATAGAAGAGCCAAGCTTAAAGAAATAAAATCAAAACTCCAAGAGCCAATGGATTGCGCAAGGGGTCGGGGGGGTTGGATTGCGCAGGAATGGTTGGCGCAGGCTGCGAAGTGCGCAGACTTAGACTGCGCAGGCAATGGATGGCGCAAGGATACAGACTGCGCAGGCAATGGATGGCGCAGGATGCAGACTACGCAGGGGTCAAGCGCGCAGGAGCCGATGGCGCAGGGTTGGTTGCGCAATCGGGCAGCGGCCAGGCTACGCAGTCAGCGACCAACGCTAAAGAGCGCGGCGCGGGGAGGCTGCGCAGTTCAGTGCTGCGCTAAAGAGCGCAAACTGTAGATCTTCTTCTCCAGGCCGACAGGAACATCAAGAACACCCAAAAATTCAATCTTTCATATCTTTGTCAAATCAAAGACAAATCTAGATTTTTAAAGGTCTAACTTGAGTAAAATTGAATTCTCTTCCACATGGAAGCATCAAAACCCACAAAAACCCAAAAAAATAGATCAAAACCATGTAAATCCAAAAATAGTTAAAACCTAGATCTAGAACAATAGAGACTCCAAATCACAAAATGTCAAGTTCTAATGTTAATCTCCATAGCCTAATCTAGCTAATGGACAAATAAAAAGTGGTTCTCATGTGGTGGCAAGGTGCACTTGCCTATGGGTGATGGTGTTGTGTAGAAGAAGGAAGAAGAAGAAGATGGAGAAATAAATGAGAGAATTATGGAGGAGAGAGAAAAGTAGGTAGAGTTTTAATGAGCGTGGGTTGTGTTGTGTTGAGGGTGGAGTGTAGGTTAAAGTGCTCCAATGCATGTTAAACCAAACCAAATCAAACCAATTTTCCTCCACAAAATAAACCAAGCCAGGTAAAACCCAATTACGAGAACAAAAATCTGTAAGTCAAGCCAATTACAAGTAAATGCCAAAATCCAAGAAAATAAATACAGGTCTGAAATACATGCAAGCTTGACAAAATACGTATTCAGAATATGGGTGTTACAACTCTACCAACCTTAAAAGAATTCCATCCTCGAAATTTAATCAAGGAGCTAGAGAGACAAGGACAAGTTATACTATTCACATGCAAGCTATACTAAGCAGTCAATCAAATAATCACGCATGCAAGCAAGGACGGAAGGCATAAGGCATAAGAAAGACATTATACCTTATGAGTCAAACAGGTAGGGATATCACGATCGGATGTCGTCCTCACGCTCCCATGTTGACTCACCTAGAGAGTGATGACCCCAAGCAACCCGGACTAAACTAATAGTCTTGTTCTTGAGTATCTTCTCTCTCCGGTCCAATATAGACACGGGCCTCTCCTCATACGAAAGGTTGGTACCAACAACCAATTCCGAATGGTCTAGGATATGGCTCGGGTCCGGGATGTACCGTCGTAATTGGGACACATGGAATACGTCATGCACCTCACTTAACGACGGCGGAAGAGCAAGACGATATGATACATCTCCTACTCGCTCCAGGATATCGAACGGCCCTATATACCTAGGACTAAGCTTTCCCCGCATGCCAAAACGAATGACGCCGTGGTTAGGCGAGATCCTAAGGAATACATGGTCGCCGATAGCAAACTCTAGGGGTCGTCGATGAGCATCGGCCCAATGCCGCTGGCGATCTTGGGCAACTCGAAGACGATCTCTGATCCTTCTGACCACTTCAACTGTCTGGGTAATCATTTCTAGACCGAGCATCTGCCTCTCTCCAACATCATCCCATGCTAGCGGTGATCTGCACTTTCTTCCGTACAGAGCCTCGAATGGCGCCATCTGGATGCTGGCCTGGAAGCTATTATTGTACGAGAATTCTACGAGATGCAGGTGATCTTCCCACGAACCACCGAAGTCGAGCGTACAAGATCTTAGTGTTGGCACATTTTATTTTGAGTAATTAACAGCATCTTCGTAGTTTAGTCTTCTGTTCTTCAGATTCATATTTTCTCAGAAGATCAAGGACTTGAAGACTGTAGCAGTCACCGGCGTTCCCTGCATAAAGTCGGCGTCTTCCTGCTTAGTGTCTTCGAGTCTGTACTGGTCTAGGTATTTCTGTAATCACTAAAGGATGGATGATAACTTAAAGCATAAATCGAAAATCAAGTCATTCAGAACGGCATACCGGCGGTATGCTCCGGCATACCGGCGGTATACCGTTTTCGCGTCCAGAAAAGTTTCTGTGACAAAAAGCGGCATACCGGCGGTATGCTCCGGCATACCGGCGGTATACCGTTTTCGCGTCCAAAAAAGTTTCTGTGACAAAAAGCGGCATACCGACGGTATGCTTCGGCATACCGGCGGCATACCGCTTTTTGGACTCCAGAAAGTTGCTGTCTCGAAATATCGGCATACCGACGGCATGCTGCGGCATACCGGCGGCATGTCGTTTTTAGCAACACAATAGTTGCTGTGATTTTTTGTCGGCATACCGACGGTACGCTACAGCATACCGGCGGCATGCCGTTTCTAGCAGCTCTAAAACTTTCTGTGACTTCTGTCGGCATACCGACGGTATACCGAAGTTTGAATACTCAGTTTTCGATTTGATCTGACATGCATTAATGGCCGCATTTAATGCTCTTGAACGGTCATAAATATGACTGTTACTATTTGGACGGCATACCGGCGGTATGCCGTGGTATACCGACGGCATGCCGGTCTGCGTACATTCAGAAGCATTAAATGCCACCCACTCTTGGTTTTCTTATAAAAGGAAGCTCTCTCTTTCTTGAGCTTCTTCACCAACACCTTCATAAATTTTCCAACAACCAAGAGCTCCACCATTAATACTCTCCAAAGCTTTTTATTGTCATCCTCTCCCTAAGTGCTAGAGTATAAAAGAGTTGTACACTTTCGATCTACAAGTGTTAGAAGATCAACAAGCTTTCATTCTCTGTTGTTTGAAGTTGGCGAGCCTTCGTAAGAAAACTCGTGTGTAGAAGTTGGCGAGTCTTCGGATCCAAACTCGTGTTGAAGTTGGCGAGTTCTTCGGATCCAAACTCGTGTGTACTATTTGGATAATAGTGGATTAAAGCCGGAGAGAGTTCCGGGACTGGATTGCCTCAAAAGAGGATACCAGGATACATCCTTGCGTTTGCGTTTGATCTTTCTACTCTTTTCTTTAAAGTGCCTTTATTGCATCAATTGTTGTAGTTTATATTTTATTTCCCTACCCCCTCTAGGCTTCTACAATTGGTATCAGAGCTTTGTTCTCTTGATTTGGATTTACTTCCTTGAGTGATCCATGGCCTCTAACCCTAGCGTCAACACGTTTCACAATGAGGGACACTCCACAAATAGGCCTCCCCTATTTGATGGTACCAACTATAACTACTGGAAGATTAGGATGGGCATTTATCTCAAGTCCATAGATTTTGACTTATGGGATTGCGTGATAAATGGCCTTCCTACTCCTTCCAGAGCTATTGACGATATTGCTTCTGACACCCTTCGGGAAACACTTGCCGAAAACATTAAGAAGCTTGCTTGTCGAGATGCCAAGGCAATGAATGCTCTTTACTGTGCCCTTGACAGTAGTGAATTCAATTGGATCTCTACTTGCAAGACTTCCAATGAGATTTGGAAGTTACTTGAAGTCACTCACGAGGGAACTTCACAAGTGAAGGTATCCAAGATTAGTAGACTCACGCAAGAATATGAGTCTTTTAAAATGAAGCATGATGAATCTATTGCTAGCATGTTTACTCGTTTGGTGACATTATTAACCCTCTGTCTTCTCTTGGAAAGGAATATCCCGCTCATGAAAAGATAAGGAAGATTCTTAGAGGATTGACGAAAGCTTGGAGCCCTAAAGCTACCGCAATCATTGAGGGGAACGATCTAACCGTCATGAACCTAGAGACCCTCATGGGTAAGCTAATGACTCACGAGCTCGACATGAAGGATCAAGAGGAATCCTCCATTCAAGAGAAGGAGAAGGAGAAGACCAAAGAAAAGGAGAAGACTCTCGCTCTCAAAGCTTCAAGGTCCTACTCCAAGGATAGCTCCGACGACAATGAGTCGGATGACGATGAAGAAATAGCTCTCACAGCTAAGCACTTCCGGAAGTTCTTAAAGTTCAACAAGGCCAACCGCTCTAGACGGGACAATGAAGAAGACCCGGCATGCTATCAATGCAGAAGACCCGGACACATCAAGAGGGATTGTCCGATGATACGAAAAGACTCAAGCAAGTACGAGAAACCTAGCAAGGGAAGCTCATCCTCTAGAAAGTTCGCCAACACTAGCATTTGGTGTGAAAGCGACGCAAGCGACTCCGACAACGACAAGGAGTGCAAACACAATGCCAACGTCTGTCTCATGGCAACCGATGAGGAACTTGATGATTTCTCTTTAAATACTCTTACCTATGATGATTTGGAGAAAGCCATTCTTGAATTACATGAAGAACACAAAGGTGTTCGGAATAAATACAAGAAATCTCTCAAGGAGGTTGAGGCTCTTCAACTTGAAGTAGAGAGGCTCTCAAACATCATCATTGATGTGAAGGGAAAATCTCTTATTTCCGACACGGATGAAATGGAGTCTTTGCGACTCAAGTTTCAAGAATCTCTTGATACCATCAAGAAAAAGGATGATGAGATTCAATCCATGAGAAGCTCCTATGAATTTGCCATGCGCAAATGTCGAGATGCTAATAGAAGAGAATATTCTACCTCTATTAAGTATAATGATCTTCTTACACGAAGTAAAAATTTAGGTAATAAGAATACCACTCACATGCATGCTCCAAGACACCCTCACACTCATCACAATGCTAGGCACAATCATTACATGAACACTACACACAACTCCTTTTCTAACACAAGAAAAGGACCCTTTGTCAAGAAGAACACCTCTCATCATGCTTTTTACTATCATCATAACACTCATGGTAGAACTTCTCACATTAGTAACTCACACATGCATAACACTCACACTTCTTCTTCTAAATCTTCCTTGATGTGCAATTATTGTGGTTTGGTAGGTCACACTTCTAACTTTTGTTATACAAGAAAACAAGTTGACATGAGAGTTCTTAAGTGGGTTCCTAAGACTAACACTCATGGACCCATAAGATCATGGGTACCAAAATGTTCATCTTCAACTTATGTTGTAGGTGACGAATCCTTCTCATGCTAGAAGCAAATGGATTCTCGATAGCGGTTGTTCACGGCACATGACCGGTGATGCTTCACTTTTTACAACGCTATCGATGAAGAAAGAAGGACACGTCTCCTTCGGTAACAATCTTAAAGGTTATATTATTGGAAATGGTAATATCGGTTCTCCTCCTTACCCTTGTATTAATAATGTTTGTCTTGTTACTAATCTCAAGCATAATCTTTTAAGTATTAGCCACCTTACCGATAATGGTTATGATATCAAGTTTGTTAAACTCAAATGCTACATTACCGATAGCTCCAATGGAACTATTGTGTATGAAGGCATTAGAGAAAACAATATTTATGTTCTTTATCTTGTTGAAGGTACTAACAATGACAGGTGCCTAGTTGTAAAGAACGATGAGAGTTGGCTTTGGCACATGAGGCTTGGACACGCCAACATGGATACCATCTCTCGCCTCGCCTCCAAGAAGCTTGTACGAGGACTTCCTAGCATCCCTTTCAAAAAGGATATGGTATGTGAAGAATGCGAGAAAAGTAAGTTGACCAAGTCATCCTTCAAATCCATCAACTCTGTGAGTACCTCTAAACCCCTCCAACTTATTCATATGGATCTCTTTGGGCCTAGTAGAGTAGCTAGTCTTGGTGGCAAACTTTATGCTTTTGTTTTAGTTGATGATTTTTCGAGATTTACTTGGGTAATTTTTCTTGCTTGCAAAAGTGATACCTTTCGTGAATTTGTTGCTTTTTGTAAACGTGTTCAAAATGAGAAAGGTTTTTCCATTAACAAAATTAGGAGTGATCATGGAGGTGAATTTGATAATGTTGATTTCAAGAGTTTTTGTGAAAAGAATGGTTTTGGACATGATTTTGCTTGTCCCCGTACTCCTCAACAAAATGGTGTTGTGGAGAGAAAGAATAGAACCCTTGGCGATATGGCCCGGGTCATGTTAAACCAATACAAGCTCCCCCAATATTTTTGGGCGGAAGCCGTTAATACGGCGTGTCATGTTATTAATAGGGTCTTAATTAGACCTATTACTAAGAAGACTCCTTATGAGCTTTGGTTTAACAAAATTCCTTCTATTGAATATTTCAAGGTTTTTGGTTGCAATTGTTTTATTTTGAATACCAAGGATAACCTAGGCAAGTTTGAAAAAAAAGCCTATGAAGGAATATTCCTTGGATACTCTACTCATAGCAAAGGTTTTCGTGTTTTTAATAAAAGAAGTCTTGTTGTCGAAGAGTCAATCAATGTCTCTTTTAATGAGCTCAACTCTTCTACATTCTCCTCTTCCGAGGATATTGATGACATCTCGTTTGGATTGGAGAACTCCTCTATTGAGGATCGTCCTTCTTCATCTAACAATGAAGTTGTGACCCCATCAAAAGAGTCTCCTCCTCTCGAGCCTCCTCCAAAGGATCTCCCAAGAGAATGGAGATTTGTCACCAATCATCCTAAGGAGCTTATCATTGGGGATCCTTCCTCAAGTGTTAGTACAAGATCCGCCACACGTGATCTTTGTGCCAATGTGGCTTTTATCTCTCAAATAGAGCCTAAAAATGTTAATGATGCTTTTCTTGATGAATTTTGGATGATAGCTATGCAAGAGGAGCTTAATCAATTTGAGCGAAGCAAGGTTTGGGAACTTGTTCCAAAACCTAGCAATCATCCCATTATTGGAACTAAATGGGTGTTTCGCAACAAGCTAAATGAAGATGGGTTAGTGACTCGTAACAAAGCCCGATTGGTTGCTCAAGGCTATAACCAAGAGGAAGGCATTGACTACGACGAAACCTATGCTCCGGTTGTACGACTTGAATCCATTCGTATGCTTTGTGCATTTGCTTGTTTTAATGACTTTAAGCTATTTCAAATGGATGTTAAGAGTGCTTTTCTTAATGGTATTATTAAGGAGAAAGTTTATGTTAAACAACCTCCCGGTTTTGAAGATTTTTAATTTCCTAACCACGTTTTCAAACTCCATAAAGCCCTTTATGGCCTCAAACAAGCTCCTCGTGCTTGGTATGAGCGTCTTAGCTCTTTTCTTGTCTCTCACAATTTTTCAAAGGGAAAAGTTGACACTACACTTTTTATTAAATCACATGATGGGACTCTCTTATTGGTTCAAATTTATGTTGATGATATTATTTTTGGTTCTACTAACAACACTCTTTGTGTAGAATTTGCCAAAGTTATGCCGGAAGAGTTTGAAATGAGTATGATGGGTGAACTCTCCTTCTTCTTGGGGTTACAAATCAAACAAGGGCCTAAAGGAACCTTCATCAATCAAGCAAAATATACAAAGGACCTCCTCAAGCGTTTCGACCTTGACTCATCCAAATCAATGAGGACCCCTATGGCTACAACGACCAAGCTTGACAATGATGACGATGGCACATCGGTCGACATTCGTAAGTATAGAGGTATGATCGGTAGCTTACTTTATTTAACGGCTAGCCGTCCGGATATCATGTTTAGTGTTTGCTTGTGTGCACGATATCAAGCCAATCCAAAGGAATCACATTTGAGCGCCGTTAAGCGCATTTTTCGTTATCTCAAAGGCACCATTAACATGGGTCTTTGGTATCCGAAATCCTCATCCTTTGAGCTTCACGGCTTTTCGGATGCGGATTTTGCCGGATGCAAGATTGACCGAAAAAGCACTAGTGGCACATGTCAATTCCTCGGGAAGTCCTTGGTATCGTGGTTTAGTAAGAAGCAAAACTCTGTTGCTCTTTCCACCACTGAGGCAGAATATATTGCGGCTGGTTGTTGTTGTGCACAAATTCTTTGGATGTCACAAACACTTTTAGATTATGGTATTTCTCATTCTTGCACCTCTATTAAATATGATAACACTAGCTCTATCAATCTCACAAAAAACCCTATTTGTCACTCACGCACGAAGCACATAGAAATTAGACACCATTTTCTTCGTGACCATCAGCAAAAAGGAGATATCCGTCTTGAATTTATTGATACTACTTATCAATTAGCCGATATCTTCACTAAGCCTCTCCCGGAAGACCGCTTCTCTTTCCTTTGCCGTGAACTAGGCATTTTATCCTTTGAGCCATAACCTTTCTTTTTGTCCGACACACCGACGGTATACTGCGGTATATCGGCGGCATGCCGTTTTTTGAAGCAGAATTTGGTTCTGTTTCGATTCTCGGCATACCGTCGGTACACTACGGCATACCGCCGGCATGCCGCTTTTCGGATCAGGATGATGTTCTGTTTCGATTTTTCGGCATACCGTCTGTACACGTCGGTATACCGCCGGCATGCCGGATGGCGGCGGCCTTGATTCCTGAACTAATATGCGGGCCCACTCTTTTATCTTTATTCCTTCCATCCTACCTTTATTCCCTCTCTTCCATCAAATCCCTCATTAACTACCCATCTCCTCAACTCCTCTCCTCTTAATTACCCTTCTTATCACCTTCCCCTTTTCTTTCCTCTTTTTACTCCACACATCAATTCACCCTATCACCTTTTCAACTACCCCATCACCCTTCCTCTTTAACCGTTCCCTCCTCCCCACCCTTTTTCAAACTCAACTCTTCATATTCCCCCTCTTCCGTAAAAACCCTCCTTCTTCCTTCTTCTCCACTACTACTTCTTCCTCTCACACCCAAGCCCAAAATCCTTCTTCATGGCCAACCCTAAGCGCCCCCGATCCTCTTCCTCCTCTTTCAACCCTTTCGTCCCGGTGGCGCTACCCTCCGGCTTTGACCAACGCGTTTTCTCCAACGCTTTGGCGGCTGAGCTTTGGTTCCAGCACTTCGTCAACCAGAACGTGTTCAAAGGACGGGCTATCAACTGGAACCTCTTCCCCGGTCACGTCCCGTTGTTTGACGATGCCGGTCTCTCCTCCCTTCTTCGGCGGCAAATTTTTGTCTACTCTGCTATTGTCCGCCTTTTCTACTGCAACATGCGAGGGGATGACGACGACCCTACCGCCATCCAATCTATGGTCAATGACCGCCACTTCCGTCTCACATCCAAGGAAGTGGGGGCCATCTTGGGCGTCCCGGACAGAGGGGATGCGCTACCTCTTTTGGGTGCTCTCACCTCATCGACGGCGTCTCCTTTCGACGACTTCTGCCGTATCATCTGTAAGGGTCCCAACCCTCCTGCCATTCCGGCCCTCTCAGCCCAGCTGGAGCCATTCTACTACGAACTCCATCGTATCGTGTGCCACACTCTGTTCCCAAAGGGCGGGAACTATGACGCAATCACCGGTGATGCTCTTGTCCTCATGTATCATCTCTATGCCCGGAAGCGTTTTTCCTTCCCAAAGACTCTGCTTCTGCAATTCCGGCGTACCTTGCCTTCCGGGAAACAGAACCTCTACTATGGCTCTTTCATCACCTTGCTTATGGAGGCCAAACAAGTTGACTAGTCTCTCTGCTCCTCGGATGGGGTCCCCTCATTTCTTGCTGTTTCCCGTACCCTCGCTGGCGCCTCTTCTTCCCGTGCTTTCTCTTCCCAAGAGCAACCGGGTTCCACTCCTGCTGCCCCTGCATCTACCCCTCCATCTACGGGCCGCTATATGCCACTTACTCAGCACCACTTTGATCTGAGGATGGCCCAGGCGGAGGAGCAGATGCGGACCCACACTCGTGGACTTGGCGCCCTCATCCAGTCTCGCTTCCACGATCAGGGCTACTTTATCCAGCGCACTCTGCAAGACCGGGATGCCTTTCTGGATCTTAATCTTCAGGATCCCATGTACACGGCCCCACGTTTCTCTGACCCCAATGCCTATGGGTTTATGTACCCGGACGGCATTGATCCTTTTGGCGCCCTCCAGCAGGCTCAGGATGATGATGGTGATGATGATCCGACAGAGGATTAGGGATGGGTTTCCTTTGGTGATGGTTACGGTGTTTTAGTGGTTCTTTTTTTTATGTGTGTTTTCTGTTTGTTGTCTTTAGTGGTCCTTCGGGGACCGGTTTATGGTTGTTTTCAGTGTTTGCTGTCCTTCGGGGACATTATCTCTGGTTGTCTTTGTTGTCCGACTCTCATGATGGAGAGTTTTTTATCTTTTTGCTATGTATGGGTCAAGCATGTATTATCGTTCTCTCTTCAATATATTCCTGCATGCTTTTATCTATACTCTCATTTTTTTTTATGCATTGTCTCCTTTAGTTATCCCCATCTTTGACTAAGTGACAAAGAGAAAGAAATCGTATTGAGGGGGAGCTGTCTACCTACGGGGGAGATACTCCCTAAAGATGCTATCTCTCTATTTTGTCAATTATCAAAATGGGGGAGTTTGTTGGCACATTTTATTTTGAGTAATTAACAGCATCTTCGTAGTTTAGTCTTCTGTTCTTCAGATTCATATTTTCTCAGAAGATCAAGGACTTGAAGACTGTAGCAGTCACCGGCGTTCCCTGCATAAAGTCGGCGTCTTCCTGCTTAGTGTCTTCGAGTCTGTACTGGTCTAGGTATTTCTGTAATCACTAAAGGATGGATGATAACTTAAAGCATAAATCGAAAATCAAGTCATTCAGAACGGCATACCGGCAGTATGCTCCGGCATACCGGCGGTATACCGTTTTCGCGTCCAGAAAAGTTTCTGTGACAAAAAGCGGCATACCGGCGGTATGCTCCGGCATACCGGCGGTATACCGTTTTCGCGTCCAGAAAAGTTTCTGTGACAAAAAGCGGCATACCGACGGTATGCTTCGGCATACCGGCGGCATACCGCGTTTTGGACTCCAGAAAGTTGCTGTCTCGAAATATCGGCATACCGATGGCATGCTGCGGCATACCGGCGGCATGCCGTTTTTAGCAACACAATAGTTGCTGTGATTTTTTGTCGACATACCGACGGTACGCTACAGCATACCGGCGGCATGCCGTTTCTAGCAGCTCTGAAACTTTCTGTGACTTCTGTCGGCATACCGGCGGTATGCTCCGGCATACCGACGGTATACCGAAGTCCGAATACTCAGTTTTCGATTTGATCTGACATGCATTAATGGCCGCATTTAATGCTCTTGAACGGTTATAAATATGACCGTTACTATTTGGACGGCATACCGGCGGTATGCCGCGGCATACCGACGGCATGCCGGTCTGCGTACATTCAGAAGCATTAAATGCCACCCACTCTTGGTTTTCTTATAAAAGGAAGCTCTCTCTCTCTTGAGCTTCTTCACCAACACCTTCATAAATTTTCCAACAACCAAGAGCTCCACCATTAATACTCTCCAAAGCTTTTCATTGTCATCCTCTCCCTAAGTGCTAGAGTATAAAAGAGTTGTACACTTTCGATCTTCAAGTGTTAGAAGATCAACAAGCTTTCATTCTCTGTTGTTTGAAGTTGGCGAGCCTTCGTAAGAAAACTCGTGTGTAGAAGTTGGCGAGTCTTCGGATCCAAACTCGTGTTGAAGTTGGCGAGTTCTTCGGATCCAAACTCGTGTGTACTATTTGGATAATAGTGGATTAAAGCCGGAGAGAGTTCCGGGACTGGATTGCCTCAAAAGAGGATACCAGGATACATCCTTGCGTTTGCGTTTGATCTTTCTACTCTTTTCTTTAAAGTGCCTTTATTGCATCAATTGTTGTAGTTTATATTTTATTTCCCTATTCACCCCCCCTCTAGGGTTCTACACTTAGCATGTCTTCAAGAGTCTGGATTGTGCGCTCTGACTGGCCATCTGTCTGCGGATGATATGCCGGACTAAACTGGAGATGAGTTCCCAAACTCTCTTGCAGGCTGCGCCAAAAGTGTGACGTGAACCTTGAATCTCGGTCCGAGGTGATACTGACGGGCACACCGTGAAGCCTGACAATCTGCCTGAGGTACATCTCTGCCAACTGAGCCGTTGACTGCCCAACTCTAAATGGAAGAAAATGAGCCACCTTCGTGAGCCTGTCAACTATAACCCAAATAGCATCTCGACCAGCTGGGGATCTAGGCAATCCAGTCACAAAATCTATTGTCACATGCTCCCATTTCCATTCTGGAATCGGTAAGGACTGAAGAAGTCCAGCGGGCCTCTGATGTTCAGCTTTAACCTGCTGGCAAACCAAACACCGAGAGACAAACCGGGCTATCTCCCTCTTCATGCCATTCCACCAGAAATGCTGACGAATATCACGGTACATCTTCGTACCACCGGGATGAATAGAATACTGCAAGCTGTGAGCTTCTGCCATGACTTCCTGTCTGATATCTCCACTGGGTACACAAAGACGAGAGCCGTGTCGAAGTGTACCATCTTCATGAATGCATAACTCTGGCCTTCTTCCTGTCTCAAACTCTGCTCTGAGCCACTGAAGCTTGGAATCTGTAGATTGCGCCATACGAATCCTCTCAACTATGCTGGACTGAACCTGTAGACTGGCCATCAATGCCATGCTGGTAGGAAGAATTACTTCAATTCCTATCTTCTGAAAATCTGCTAATAACTCTGGTTGTGCCATCAGAAAATAAACTCCGGCTCTCCTGCTCAACGCATCTGCTACAACGTTGGCCTTTCCTGGATGATACTACAAATCCACATCGTAGTCCACCAGTAGCTCGAGCCATCTCCTCTGCCGCATGTTAAGATCCTTCTGGGTGAAAACATACTTCAGGCTCTTGTGATCAGTAAATATCTCCACTCTATCTCCATATAAGTAGTGCCTCCATAACTTAAGTGCAAACACTACTGCTGCTAGCTCCAAGTCGTGGGTCGGGTAATTCTTCTCATAATCACGAAGTTGACGTGATGCATAAGATATTACCTTCCCATGCTGCATCAAGACACACCCCAATCCTCTGCCTGAAGCGTCATAATAAACTGTGAATCCTCCGGTCCCATCTGGAAGTGTGAGAATGGAAGCCGTTATCAAACCTCGCTTCAACTTCTCAAATGATTCCTGGCACTCTGCTGTCCAAACAAACTTCACATCCTTGCGGGTCAAATGGGTCATTGGCGCTGAAATCCTTGCAAAATCTAAAACAAATCGTCGATAGTTGCCGGCCAATCCAAGGAAGCTGCGAACTTCTGCCACTGAGCTGGGTACTGGCCAAGACTCGATAGCCACAATCTTCTGGGAATCTACTTCTACTCCTCCTCGGGTAATGATGTGACCCAAGTACGAAATGCGATCGAGCCAGAACTCGTATTTACTGAACTTGGCGCACAACTGATGCTCCCTAAGTGTCTGAAGGACGACTCTGAGATGCTGCTCATGCTCTGCTTCGCTCTTGCTGTAGACCAGGATATCATCTAGGAACACGATCACGAACTGATCCAAATAAGGCATGAAAATGCGATTCATGAGGTCCATGAATACTGCCGGCACATTGGTTGCTCCAAAGGACATAACAAGGAACTCCCAATGTCCATACCTCGATCTAAACGCTGTCTTCGAGATGTCCTGCTCTCTGACTCTGATCTGGTGGTATCCTGACCGCAAGTCTATCTTCGAGAACACTGAAGCCCCTTTGAGTTGATCAAATAAGTCATCTATCCTCGGAAGAGGGTATCTGTTCTTGATTGTCACTGAGTTCAAGGTACGATAATCTACACATAGCCTGGACGTACCATCCTTCTTTTTCACAAGAAGCATCGGGGCTTCCCAAGGCGATCCACTTGCACGAATGAATCCCTTGGTTCTGAGTTCTTCGATCATCTTGTACAAAATCTCCAACTCTGAAGGCACCATCCTGTAGACTCGCTCTGATACTGGTGCTGTCCCGGGGATCAAGTTTATAGTGAACTCGATCTCCCGCTCTGGTGGCATCCCTGGAAGTTCCTCTGGGAAGACATCTGGGAACTCTTCAACTAACCTGGGCAACTGCATTGCTGCTACTGCCATCCGCAATACTGGGGAAGATGGCTCTACTGCGCCTCTGGAAAAGGAAAACTCTGGCTCTCCTGGAATGCTGAAAACAACTCTGCCAACATGGCAGTCTATCCTAGCATACTGGTTCCTTAACCAATCCATGCCTAGGACTACATCATAGTCAGCCATAGGGAATTCTATAAATCTAGCGGGGAACTCTCTACCGCTAACTACGATTCGATAGGAGGAAAACACTCGATCTACTCCCACAAGACCATTACCAGTAAGTATATTGAGCCTCACTGATAATGACTCGGGCTCTAATCCTATCCGTGTCGTGAATCGTGCAGACAGAAATGAATGCGATGTACCAGAATCAAATAATACCAAAGCTGGAGAGGAGTTGACGAGAATAGTACCTGCCACTACCTCACCTGGTGCAACTTCTTCTTCCATAGCCATCATCATGGCCTGACCTCTAGCTGCTGGTCCCCTCTGCTGGAAACCTCTCTGTCTGCTCTGCACTGGAGCCTGGGCACACTGCTGCTGGAATGCCTGGGCCTGAGGCAACGATGGCCTCTGGTACTGCTACTGCTGCATGGGTGCTGGTCCCCTAACCGATGGACTGGTTAGGTTGGAAGAGGACGAACTACCCCTATTCGGGCAGGCTCCTATCTTGTGATCGGCCGCTCCACAAGCTAGGCACAATCCTTGCGCCCTACGACAATCCGCCACCACATGGCCTGGCTTCCCGCAATGAGAACATCCCATCGCGGAAGTCTGCTTCTGCTTCTGCTGCTGTGGGTACGTCGGGGTCGAATGCTGAACCGACGTTACTGAGGCCGCCCGCCTCGAAGTTCCAATGGTCAAACTTCTAGCTGCTGGGGCTGGAGCTGATGATTGGTGCATCTGACTGTGGGACCGCTTCCTGCCTCCGGTCCTATCTACGATCCTCTGGGAGGTGTACTCATGCCTCCTAGCCGCTCTCAAAACTGCATCGAACGTCTGGTGCTCGAACTGCTCGACTGCCAACAAGATCTCCAAATGCAGTCCTTGCTGGAACCGTTGGGACCTATCAAACTCGGTTGCCACCAAGGTGGGGGCAAACCTACTGAGTCTAGAAAACTCAGTCGCATAACCGTCGACTGTTCTGCCTCCTTGCTTCAAGTTGGTAAATCTAGTCTGCAAGTCGTACCGCGCCACAGCATCGAAATACTTTATCTGGAATCTCTCTCTAAATTCCGCCCAAGCAATGGGTGCCACTAATCCCATGGCCTGAGTCGCCCACCAACTGCGAGCCAAGTCCAGCAATTGTAGCCGTACCACGACCACCTTCTCATTCTCAGGTGTTCTAGCTGCTTCCAGAATCACCTCGGTATCCTGAAGCCAAGCGTCCACGGCAATCGTATCTTCACTGCCGTCGAAGAATGGAGGGTTCAGGCGCTTGAAGCTGTTGGCCGCACTGTTCCCTGGATGACCGCCCCTGGTCAAAGCATCTGCCACTGTCTAGTGCAAGGCGTCTCCTCTGCGATCTTGAGAAGTTATCAAGGCCCTGATGAGACCTACCAAGGTGCCATCATCCAGTTCGGCAGGTTGAACGGGCTGAACTGGGGGCTCTCCTCCAGAAGGTATCACTCTGGAGGCGACTCCGGAATACTAGGCTTGATCTCCAGGTTGCTGCTGGTCCGCGGGAGGTGCTCCATCTTGCTGATCGGCGGGGTCAGGTACAGTGCCGTTGAAGAAGACGACACAGGAAAAACAATAAGGAAGGACCAGGACAGATCAACAATACAAGCATGTGATCAAGTCAAGATTTTCAGGGATTCAGAGGATATGAACGGAGATCAAGGACGAATACTGATTGAGACATCTATCGGTAAACCCTCATATTTCTTGATTGACAAGACCTGCATGGGCCACCACTTAAACCATGTCACGCCCCAGAACGAGAATATTGGAGAGCGGAGGCGAACATAGCCAGCTACGTATATTGAAATAGAATACATCTCAACTATACGGTCACGGCTGTCTAGATATGAGGGTTTACTACAAGCCAACAGTCTCTTAAGGTCAAGTCTACTGTCTCAATCTCAAGCAAATAATATAATTACAAGATGTTTGACCACCAAATATACAATAAAAGGCGTCCCAAATATTACATATCAGTTGATCATGAAGCTAGTCGTACAAAATGCTAGGACTAGCAAGAGTTAAGTCATACATGATCAACCCTAGGATTTGTTAATCATGTTTACAGCCCGTAGGCAGACAGTAAGTAAAAGTGCATCGAGCTAACAGGTGCTCATCGGCTAAACGCCTCAAAAGAATAATTTTACAATAGAGTGAGCGAAACAAAATAGAAAACCCACTCGTAGCCCGGGTTCCTTCTAGTCGCCACCATCGGGCTGGAGGTTCGGTAGATCCTCGGGTGCTGCTCCGAAATTTGGCCACACAAAACCAGCTGGGTCAAACCCCAGAAAGAGCAAGTGCCACAAAGGAGGCCACGAAATAAGAACAAAAGCCAGCATATCAGAACATAAGAAAATGAAAGAAAAGTACAAATACATCAGGGCAATAAACGACTAAGAACGTGGAACCATTCCGGGAGCCAGATTACAACCCGTAAACCAAACAAGGACCGGGGTTGTAACCCTTCGCCTGAATAGCTCCTTGTCTCTATCCAATTATTATCAAAGCAAGTAAAACAATCATGTTCAGGAGTACCAGGTACAGGGACTAGACAAGACTTAGACAGTGCTAGACATCATCCATTCACAAGCGGCCAAGCAATTACTACGGCTTACTACTTTAACTAACTATGGTTGTCACAAGCCTAACTACTAACAAGATGCAATGAGAATTTCCCAGTCCCAAGTCCTGCAGACCATCTAGTTATCCTTCCGCGGGTTGAGAGTATGGTTGGGTACATCGCCCCGGAGACGATATACCCTTAGGTGACTTAGAGGGTGCAACACATGACAGTGCGCTGGAAATGTGCTCTACTCGTCGGCAAGCTACAAGTCCAATTAAGAGCGCCCAGATAACAAGATTGCCTGTGACTGAAAATTCTCCATGAACTATAGTTTGATCTAGTCATTAGCCTAATCCATATTCAGTATGAATCCCTGACCATGGGAACCAGGGAGTCACGTCCTAGACATGATGCAAGACAAGACAAGTAGATTGCACAAGCAAGCAAGCAGGAACTCCCACGGTGTCAAGTTGATTATACGAGTCAAGTTAGCTGTCGCAATAGCATCAAGTCAAGTCAAGTTACAAGTTACAAGTCAAGTCAAGTCAGGAGTGCGCCGCCACGGGCCACTATCAAGTTGTCAAGATAAATCATATCAGGGTACTTGTCAGGAGTGCGCCACGACGGGCCACTATCATGTCAGGTTGGTCATGTCAGGAGTGCACCACTACGGGTCACTGTCGTGTTATGCTAGTTCCTTGTCATACCATGCCATGTACGATAGTCATTCCAAACATATTAAGTAAAATCAAGTTCATGACAAAAGGCGTAAGGATATAAAATGAGCATAAAATATCTAATAAAATATCAATATACAGGACTATAGAAGAGCCAAGCTTAAAGAAATAAAATCAAAACTCCAAGAGCCAATGGATTGCGCAAGGGGTCGGGGGGGTTGGATTGCGCAGGAATGGTTGGCGCAGGCTGCGAAGTGCGCAGACTTAGACTGCGCAGGCAATGGATGGCGCAGGATGCAGACTACGCAGGCTTAGACTGCACAGGCAATGGATGGCGCAGGATGCAGACTGCACAGGCAATGGATGGCGCAGGATGCAGACTGCGCAGGGGTCAAGCGCGCAGTAGCCGATGGCGCAGGGTTGGTTGCGCAATCGAGCAGCGGCCAGGTTGCGCAGTCAGCGACCAACGCTAAAGAGCGCGGCGCGGGGAGGCTGCGCAGTTCAGTGCTGCGCTAAAGAGCGCAAACTATAGATCTTCTTCTCCAGGCCGACAGGAACATCAAGAACACCCAAAAATTTAATCTTTCATATCTTTGTCAAATCAAAGCCAAATCTAGATTTTTCAAAGGTCTAGCTTGAGTAAAATTGAATTCTCTTCCACATGGAAGCATCAAAACCCACAAAAACCCAAAAAAAATAGATCAAAACCATGTAAATCCGAAAATAGTTAAAACCTAGATCTAGAACAATGGAGACTCCAAATCATAAAATATCAAGTTCTAATGTTAATCTCTATAGCCTAATCTAGCTAATGGACAAATAAAAAATGGTTCTCATGTGGTGGCAAGGTGCACTTGCCTATGGGTGATGGTGTTGTGTAGAAGAAGGAAGAAGAAGAAGATGGAGAAATAAATGAGAGAATTATGGAGGAGAGAGAAAAGTAGGTAGAGTTTTAATGAGGGTGGGTTGTGTTGTGTTGAGGGTGGAGTGTAGGTTAAAGTGCTCCAATGCATGTTAAACCAAACCAAATCAAACCAATTTTCCTCCACAAAATAAACCAAGCCAGGTAAAACCCAATTACGAGAACCAAAATCTGTAAGTCAAGCCAATTACAAGTAAATGCCAAAATCCAAGAAAATAAATACAGGTCTGAAATACATGCAAGCTTGACAAAATACGTATTCAGAATATGGGTGTTACAACTCTACCAACCTTAAAAGAATTCCAACCTCGGAATTTAATCAAGGAGCTAGAGAGACAAGGACAAGTTATACTATTCACATGCAAGCTATACTAAGCAGTCAATCAAACAATCACGCATGCAAGCAAGGACGGAAGACATAAGGCATAAGGAAGACATTATACCTTATGAGTCAAACAGGTAGGGATATCACGATCGGATGTCGTCCTCACGCTCCTATGTTGACTCACCTAGAGAGTGATGACCCCAAGCAACCCGGACTAAACTAATAGTCTTGTTCTTGAGTATCTTCTCTCTCCGGTCCAATATAGACACGGACCTCTCCTCATACGAAAGGTTGGTACCAACAACCAATTCCGAATGGTCTAGGATATGGCTCGGGTCCGGGATGTACCGTCGTAATTGGGACACATGGAATACGTCATGCACCTCACTTAACGACGGCGGAAGAGCAAGACAATATGATACATCTCCTACTCGCTCCAGGATATCGAACGGCCCTATATACCTAGGACTAAGCTTTCCCCGTACGCCAAAACGAATGACGCCGTGGTTAGGCGAGATCCTAAGGAATACATGGTCGCCGATAGCAAACTCTAGGGGTCGCCGATGAGCATCGGCCCAATGCCGCTGGCAATCTTGGGCAACTCGAAGACGATCTCTGATCCTTCTAACCACTTCAACTGTCTGGATAATCATTTCTAGACCGAGCATCTGCCTCTCTCCAACATCATCCCATGCTAGCGGTGATCTGCACTTTCTTCCGTACAGAGCCTCGAATGGCGCCATCTGGATGCTGGCCTGGAAGCTATTATTGTACGAGAATTCTACGAGATGCAGGTGATCTTCCCACGAACCACCGAAGTCGAGCGTACAAGATCTCAGCATATCTTCAAGAGTCTGGATTGTGCGCTCTGACTGGCCATCTGTCTGCGGATGATATGCCGGACTAAACTGGAGATGAGTTCCCAAACTCTCTTGCAGGCTGCGCCAAAAGTGTGACGTGAACCTTAAATCTCGGTCCGAGGTGATACTGACAGGCACACCGTGAAGCCTGACAATCTGCCTGAGGTATATCTCTGCCAACTGAGCCGTTGACTGCCCAACTCTAAATGGAAGAAAATGAGCCACCTTCGTGAGCCTGTCAACTATAACCCAAATAGCATCTCGACCAGCTGGGGATCTAGGCAATCCAGTCCCAAAATCTATTGTCACATGCTCCCATTTCCATTCTGGAATCGGCAAGGGCTGAAGAAGTCCAGCGGGCCTCTGATGTTCAGCTTTAACCTGCTGGCAAACCAAACATCGAGAGACAAACCGGGCTATCTCCCTCTTCATGCCATTCCACCAGAAATGCTGACGAATATTACGGTACATCTTCGTACCACCGGGATGAATATAATACTGCGAGCTGTGAGCTTCTGCCATGACTTCCTGTCTGATATCTCCACTGGGTACACAAAGACGAGAGCCGTGTCGAAGTGTACCATCTTTATGAATGCATAACTCTGGCCTTCTTCTTGTCTCAAACTCTGCTCTGAGCCACTGAAGCTTGGAATCTGTAGATTGTGCCATACGAATCCTCTCAACTATGCTGGACTGAACCTGTAGACTGGCCATCAATGCCACACTGGTAGGAAGAATTACTTCAATTCCTATCTTCTGAAAATCTGCTAATAACTCTGGTTGCGCCATCAGAAAATAAACTTCGGCTCTCCTGCTCAACGCATCTGCTACAACGTTGGCCTTTCCTGGGTGATACTACAAATCCACATCGTAGTCCACCAGTAGCTCGAGCCATCTCCTCTGCCGCATGTTAAGATCCTTCTGGGTGAAAACATACTTCAGGCTCTTGTGATCAGTAAATATCTCTACTCTATCTCCATATAAGTAGTGTCTCCATAACTTAAGTGCAAACACTACTGCTGCTAGCTCCAAGTCGTGGGTCGGGTAATTCTTCTCATAATCACGAAGTTGACGTGATGCATAAGATATTACCTTCCCATGCTGTATCAAGACACACCCCAATCCTCTGCCTGAAGCGTCATAATAAACTGTGAATCCTCCGGTCCCATCTGGAAGTGTGAGAATGGAAGCCGTTATCAAACCTCGCTTTAACTTCTCAAATAATTCCTGGCACTCTGTTGTCCAAACAAACTTCACATCCTTGCGGGTCAACTGGGTCATTGGCGCTGAAATCCTTGCAAAATCTGAAACAAATCGTCGGTAGTAGCCGGCCAATCCAAGGAAGCTGCGAACTTCTGCCACTGAGCTGGGTACTGGCCAAGACTCGATAGCCACAATCTTCTGGAAATCCACTTCTACTCCTCCTCGGGTAATGATGTGACCCAAGTACGAAATACGATCGAGCCAGAACTCGTATTTACTGAACTTGGCGCACAACTGATGCTCCCTAAGTGTCTGAAGGACGACTCTGAGATGCTGCTCATGCTCTGCTTTGCTCTTGCTGTAGACCAGGATATCATCTAGGAACACGATCACGAACTGATCCAAATAAGGCATGAAAATGCGATTCATGAGGTCCATGAATACTGTCGGCACATTGGTTTCTCCAAAGGACATAACAAGGAACTCCCAATGTCCATACCTCGATCTAAATGCTGTCTTCGAGATGTCCTGCTCTCTGACTCTGATCTGGTGGTATCCTGACCGCAAGTCTATCTTCGAGAATACTGAAGCCCCTTTGAGTTGATCAAATAAGTCATCTATCCTCGGAAGAGGGTATCTGTTCTTGATTGTCACTGAGTTCAAGGTACGATAATCTACACATAGCCTGGACGTACCATCCTTCTTTTTCATAAGAAGCATCGGGGCTCCCCAAGGCGATCCACTTGTACGAATGAATCCCTTGGTTCTGAGTTCTTCGATCATCTTGTACAAAATCTCCAACTCTGAAGGCACCATCCTGTAGACTCGCTCTGATACTGGTGCTGTCCCGGGGATCAAGTCTATAGTGAACTCGATCTCCCGCTCTGGTGGCATCCCTGGAAGTTCCTCTGGGAAGACATCTGAGAACTCTTCAACTAACCTGGGCAACTGCATTGCTGCTACTGCCATCCGCAATACTGGGAAAGATGGCTCTACCGCGCCTCTGGAAAAGGAAAACTCTGGCTCTCCAGGAATGCTGAAAATAACTCTGCCAACATGGCAGTCTATCCTAGCATACTGGTTCCTTAACCAATCCATGCCTAGGACTACATCATAGTCTGCCATAGGGAATTCTATAAATCTAGCGGGGAACTCTCTACCGCTAACTACGATTCGATAGGAGGAAAACACTCGATCTACTCCCACAAGACCATTACCAGTAAGTATATTGAGCCTCACTGATAATGACTCGAGCTCTAATCCTATCCGTGTCGCGAATCGTGTAGACAGGAATGAATGCGATGCACCAGAATCAAATAATACCAAAGCTTGAGAGGAGTTGACGAGAATAGTACCTGCCACTACCTCACCTGGTGCAACTTCTTCTTCCATAGCCATCATCATGGCCTGACCTCTAGCTGCTGGTCCCCTCTGCTGGAAACCTCTCTGCCTGCTCTGTACTGGAGCCTGGGCACACTGCTGCTGGAATGCCTGGGCCTAAGGCAACGATGGCCTCTGGTACTGCTGCTGCTGCATGGGTGCTAGTCCCCTAACCGATGGACTGGTTAGGTTGGAAGAGGATGAACTACCCCTATTCGGGCAGGCTCCTATCTTGTGATCGGCCGCTCCACAAGCTAGGCACAATCCTTGCGCCCTACGACAATCCGCCACCACATGGCCTGGCTTCCCGCAATGAGAACATCCCATCGCGGAAGTCTGCTTCTGCTTCTGCTGCTGTGGGTACGTCGGGGTCGAATGCTGAACCGACGTTACTGAGGCCGCCCGCCTCGGAGTTCCAATGGTCAAACTTCTAGCTGTTGGGACTGGAGCTGATGATTGGTGCATCTGACTGTGGGACCGCTTCCTACCTCCGGTCCTATCCACGATCCTTTGGGAGGGGTACTCATGCCTCCTAGCCGCTCTCAAAACTGCATCGAACGTCTGGTGCTCGAACTGCTCGACTGCCAACAAGATCTCCAAATGCAGTCCTTGCTGGAACCGCTGGGCCCTATCAAACTCGGTTGCCACCAAGGTGGGGACAAACCTACTGAGTCTAGAAAACTTAGTCGCATAACCGTCGACTATTCTGCCTCCTTGCTTCAAGTTGGTAAATCTAGTCTGCAAGTCATACCGCGCCACAGCATCGAAATACTTCATCTGGAATCTCTCTCTAAACACCGCCCAAGCAATGGGTGCCACTAATCCCATGGCCTGAGTCGCCCACCAACTGCGAGCCAAGTCCAGCAATTGTAGCCATACCACGACCACCTTCTCATTCTCAGGTGTTCTAGCTGCTTCCAGAATCACCTCGGTATCCTGAAGCCAAGCGTCCGCGACAATCGTATCTTCACTGCCGTCGAAGAATGGAGGGTTCAGGCGCTTGAAGCTGTTGGCCGTACTGTTCCCTGGATGATCGCCCCTGGTCAAAGCATCTGCCACTGTCTAGTGCAAGGCGTCTCCTCTGCGATCTTGAGAAGTTATCAAGGCCCTGATGAGACCTACCAAGGTGCCATCATCCGGTTCGACAGGTTGAACGGGCTGAACTGGGGGCTCTCCTCCAGAAGGTATCACTCTGGAGGCGACTCCGGAATGCTGGGCTTGATCTCCAGGTTGCTGCTGGTCCACGGGAGGTGCTCCATCTTGCTGATCGGCGGGGTCAGGTACAGTGCCATTGAAGAAGACGACACAGGGAAAACAATAAGGAAGGACCAGGACAGATCAACGATACAAGCATGCGATCAAGTCAAGATTCTCAGGGATTCAGAGGATATGAACGAAGATCAAGGACGAATACTGATTGAGACATCTATCGGTAAACTCTCACATTTTTTGATTGACAAGACCTGCATGGGCCACCACTTAAACCATGTCACGCCCCAGAACCAGAATACTGGAGAGCGGAGGCGAACATAGCCAGCTACGTATATTGAAATAGAATACATCTCAACTATACGGTCACGGCTGTCTAGATATGAGGGTTTACTACAAGCCAACAGTCTCTTAAGGTCAAGTCTACTGTCTCAATCTCAAGCAAATAATATAATTACAAGATGTTTGACCACCAAATATACAATAAAAGGCGTCCCAAATATTACATATCAGCTGATCATGAAGCTAGTCGTACAAAATGCTAGGACTAGCAAGAGTTAAGTCATACATAATCAACCCTAGGATTTGTTAATCATGTTTACAGCCCGTAGGCAGACAGTAAGTAAAAGTGCATCGAGCTAACAGTTGCTCGTCGGCTAAACGCCTCAAAAGAATAATTTTACAATAGAGTGAGCGAAACAAAATAGAAAACCCACTCGTAGCCTGGGTTCCTTCTAGTCGCCACCATCGGGCTGGAGGTTCGGTAGATCCTCGGGTGCTGCTCCGAAATCTGGCCACACAAAACCAGCTGGGTCAAACCCCAGAAAGAGCAAGTGCCACAAAGGAGGCCACGAAATAAGAACAAAAGCCAGCATATCAGAACATAAGAAAATGAAAGAAAAGTACAAGTACATCAGGGCAATAAACGACTAGGAACGTAGAACCATTCCGGGAGCCAGATTACAACCCGTAAACCAAATAAGGACCGGGGTTGTAACCCTTCGCCTGAATAGCTCCTTGTCTCTATCCAATTATTATCAAAGCAAGTAAACCAATCATGTTCAGGAGTACCAGGTACAGGGACTAGACAAGACTTAGACAGTGCAAGACATCATCCATTCACAAGCGGCCAAGCAATTACTACGGCTTACTACTTTAACTAACTATGGTTGTCACAAGCCTAATTACTAACAAGATGCAATGAGAATTTCCCGGTCCCAAGTCCTGCAGACCATCTAGTTATCCTTCCGCGGGTTGAGAGTATGGTTAGGTACATCGCCCCGGAGACGATATACCCTTAGGTGACTCAGAGGGTGCAACACATGACAGTGCGCTGGAAATGTGCTCTACTCGTCGGCAAGCTACAAGTCCAATTAAGAGCGCCCAGATAACGAGATTGCCTGTGACTGGAAATTCTCCATGAACTATAGTTTGATCTAGTCATTAGCCTAATCCATATTCAGTATGAATCCCTGACCGTGGGAACTAGGGAGTCACGTCCTAGACATGATGCAAGACAAGACAAGTAGATTGCACAAACAAGCAAGCAGGAACACCCACGGTGTCAAGTTGATTATACGAGTCAAGTTAGCTGTCGCAATAGCATCAAGTCAAGTCAAGTTACAAGTTACAAGTCAAGTCAAGTCAAGTCAGGAGTGCGCCGCCACGGGCCACTATCAAGTTGTCAAGATAAATCATATCAGGGTACTTGTCAGGAGTGCGCCACGACGGGCCACTATCATGTCAGGTTGGTCATGTCAGGAGTGCACCACTACGGGTCACTGTCGTGTTATGCTAGTTCCTTGTCATACCATGCCATGTACGATAGTCATTCCAAACATATTAAGTAAAATCAAGTTCATGACAAAAGGCGTAAGGATATAAAATGAGCATAAAATATCTAATACAATATCAATATACAGGACTATAGAAGAGCCAAGCTTAAAGAAATAAAATCAAAACTCCAAGAGCCAATGGATTGCGCAAGGGGTCGGGGGGGTTGGATTGCGCAGGAATGGTTGGCGCAGGCTGCGAAGTGCGCAGACTTAGACTGCACAGGCAATGGATGGCACAGGATGCAGACTACGCAGGCTTAGACTGCGCAGGCAATGGATGGCGCAGGATGCAGACTGCGCAGGGGTCAAGCGCGCAGGAGCCGATGGCGCAGGGTTGGTTGCACAATCGGGCAGCGGCCAGGCTGCACAGTCAGCGACCAACGCTAAAGAGCACGGTACGGGGAGGCTGCACAGTTCAGTGCTGCGCTAAAGAGCGCAAACTGTAGATCTTCTTCTCCAGGCCGACAGGAACATCAAGAACACCCAAAAATTCAATCTTTCATATCTTTGTCAAATCAAAGCCAAATCTAGATTTTCAAAGGTCTAACTTGAGTAAAATTGAATTCTCTTCCACATGGAAGCATCAATACCCACAAAAACCCAAAAAAAAATAGATCAAAACTATGTAAATCCAAAAATAGTTAAAACCTAGATCTAGAACAATGGAGACTCCAAATCACAAAATGTCAAGTTCTAATGTTAATCTCTATAGCCTAATCTAGCTAATGGACAAATAAAAAGTGGTTCTCATGTGGTGGTAAGGTGCACTTGCCTATGGGTGATGGTGTTGTGTAGAAGAAGGAAGAAGAAAAAGATGGAGAAATAAATGAGAGAATTATGGAGGAGAGAGAAAAGTAGGTAGAGTTTTAATAAGGGTGGGTTGTGTTGTGTTGAGGGTGGAGTGTAGGTTAAAGTGCTCCAATGCATGTTAAACCAAACCAAATCAAACCAATTTTCCTCCACAAAATAAACCAAGCCAGGTAAAACCCAATTACGAGAACCAAAATCTGCAAGTCAAGCCAATTACAAGTAAATGCCAAAATCCGAGAAAATAAATACAGGTCTGAAATACATGCAAGCTTGACAAAATATGTATTCAAAATATGGGTGTTACAGGTATTCTGCCTACTCCGGTAGCAGAGTTCCAAGATCTTCCAACTCTCAAGATATCCCGATCCAAACAGGGAAAATTACTGGTGTCTCAAACAGAAACCCTTGGGGGTGAGTTTGCTGATCTAAGAACTTATCTCAATCGACCAACTTCGGCGAAACGCAAGCAGCCAATGCCGAAGACTAATCAGTATCAGAGACAAACTTTCAGGGTCAAAAATCCTGACACTTATGCTAATGAAGTGAGCACTTCCCTGTACACTCAAGAGACAAAACATTTGAAGAATCGGAACCATGTTCCAAATGTTATCAAAGAACATATCCCTTGAACTTCTTCTCGTCCCGATATCTGAGAACATCTCAAACAAAAGTGGGACAACATCTCAACATCTACAGTACAACCACCTGATCATCATTGTAACCACAAGGTTATCATCCAGTGTTGTTGCCAGACAACAAGACGATCTGTCTTCGATCGTCTTAACTTTACAACTTCTGAACCTATGTCAGAAGATGAAGACAAAGTTTTGTACGCTTCCGTCAACATGACTTCCAGAGACACTGGGGTAGGAAGTGCTCTAAGCACGGCAAGCCTCGCCGTCCTAGCCAGCAGTATTTGGATCTACTCCAAGAATCTTCTGAAAGAGTATTCCAACATACCAGATCCCGCAGCCGAGACACAATCGGTCAAAGGAATCTGCAAGATCCTTCCGGTCATCTTCCTTCTTCTCAGTCAGGAGATGATTCTTTCTCCGACTATGATGCATACAGCGAAAGTTCGGAACAGACGGTGTCCTCCACTGTACCTAGAGAAGTGACAGCTTATGTTGTCACTGAAGATCCTGATGCTTCCAGTTCAGCCAGTCAAGAACAAAGAATAGCTGCGCTAGAAGACAAGCTGAAGACAATGGCCGAAATGGTTGCAAGTATGCATTCCATCATCATGGCACAATATACCACACAACCGACTGTACCTGCTGTAAGTTCGAAAATCATAGCATCATCGATACCTGTCAATGCAGGGCTGGGGGTAGTATCTCCTCAAGTACCTCTTATACAAGTTCAACCTGCACCCAGTCAATCAGGTGCTGGGGATGGTGCTTATCATGCTGTTTCTCCTTCTATCACTCAAACTCCACCTGTTCCTTCTTCTTCATCAGAAGACGCTAATGAAGCTGTCAAACTCCTGCGCACTCAGTTCGAGGCATTCAAAGAGAAAGACAACTTGTAGAGGTTGGAGATCAAGCAACCTTACCCAGTTGAATGGAAGGAAGTCCCATTTCCTCCTAAGTACAAAATCCCAACAATCTCGTTGTTTCATGGCAGCACTTCTTCCAGTCAGTTCATTAATCACTTCGAGGTAATGACTGTCCAACTTCAACCAAATGACGCTCTTCTTACCAGAGTATTCGTTGGTTGTTTAGCTGGCGTAGCATACGATTGGTATAGAAGCTTGCCCGATGGTTGTATCACCTCTTTCTCAGACCTCAAACAAATCTTCTTAGAACGATTTTATGAAGGGATCAATGATATGACCATGTCAGCCCTTAATAAAATCAAACAAAAACACAATAAAACTGTTGAAAGTTTCATTGAAAGATTCTGCCAAGAAGCCTTAAAGATGCCTCCAGGGACTCCGGCCGCTGTCACTATAGACACCTGTAAGGCAAATCTTTTGCCTATCATCAGCATGTGGACAGGGTCAACTCAGTTCCAAGATTGGCCATCCTTCATTGTCAACGCTAAAGTAGCTGAAGTTAGCGCTGACAAGTTCAAGCAGCTGGGGGTACAAATGTCAAACCTCGATCGGGATGAACACCAGACATCAGGTGGAGGAAATTGCCAGAATAATCGCAAGAACAAGGAGACATTGAACATCAATTTGAAGAGTAAAGAATCTCTAGCGGTCAACGTAGCTCCACCTACGTCCACTTCGACTCCTTCTGCCCCTCCACCAAGGGAACCTCGTCCTAATGTAGAGTACTCCTTTGACGAGAATGACACCGCGAGCATCTTTGATTGCTTAATCAAAAACAATAAGGTCCAACTCCCAGACCCAAAGAAGCCTGATGTAGTTGGTAAGACTGATCATCCTAAATATTGTGTCTACCACAGGTTCATTGGGCACCCTACTCGAGCATGCTACGTACTCAAAGGCAAAATACAAGAGCTGGTCAATGCTAGTGTTGTCACTTTACAACAAGACGAGAAGACTGTGACTGCAAATATAGTTTCAGTTCAATTCGATGACTTCCCTCCGCAGATGGTGCAGCATGGCGTCATCCCTATCCCCAAAGCTACTCTTGAGATCGAGAATGTCCCTCCTTCTCACAGTGAAGGTCTCGTTCCCTTGTCTCTTGACAATGGCGAGATTATATGGATTTACCCTGATCTTGCTTTAGAGTTTAAACTTCCCTCTTCATCCAAGAAGAAAGACCGCTCCAAGGGCAAGACAAAGACTTGTAACATGGTGTCTTTTGACCCTATAGTTGACGAGGAAATCCTTTTGGGCACCAGATCAGGGAAAGCCTATCTAAAGGATTACCCCGAAGCTCAAGAGAATCTTGTCTCTTCTTCTGAGCCTGCTCCAGTGCAGCCTGTTTCCACTGAGGATATTTCTTCTGTACCCTCACCGGTTGTGGTACCCGTTCCTCCCAAGCCAACGGTCGCTGACAAAGGTAAACAGCAAGTCCGCTTTGACAAACCTTTGAAGAAGTCATCTCCTTTCGGACTTGAAAAGCCTTACAACTTTGATATCCTGGCTCAATTAGCTAATACACCTGCCAGGCTGTCCATCTTCGAGCTCTTGCGTCTTTCCAAAGAGACTCGAGAAACTTTAAGTGAGGCTCTCATGCAAGCTGAAACTTGTCTAGCCCTTTTGAAAAAACCTAAAGCAGAGCCAGTTTCTTGCCTACATTGTCATAGTGTGTTAGAGTTAATTTCAAACATAACTTGCACACAAGATGACATGCTGATGGAAGACAATAGACACGACTGTCCTCTCTACTATACAAGATATGTCGATTCGATGAAAGTCAATCGTATTCTGATAGATACAGGGTCTACTCTTAGCATCATGCCGAAGACAATGTTGGATGCGCTAAAGATTCCAGTGCATAGTCTTTCCAGTACAATCACCACCATTCTTGGGTTCAACCAGGGAAGGAGTGAGCCTTTGGGCAAGATTCGCCTAAAACTCCAAATAGGTAATCTTCGCATAAAAGTGACCTTCTACATCATTAACAATCATGGTTGTTCTTATAATGCCTTGTTGGGAAGACCATTTCTGCATGAGCACAACATTGTTCCTTCAACTCTCCATCAATGTTTTAAATATGTTGATGATAATGGAGAGATGCAAAAGGAGGTTGCTGATCTCTATCCTTTCAAAGGCGTCGAATCATACTGCAACGATGCTCATATGTATAAGGATAAATTCATGAAGGTGGTGCTGTCTCTGGATACTGAAGAAGAGCAAGAAGCAGTGCCTAATGACACTCTCATCATTTCTGTTAAAGAGCGTGTATCTCGTCCTCAATCCTCCAAGCCACTGTTTTCCATAAATAAATTCACTTTATTTATTTTGTATCTGAGAAAATTACAACTGTAGGAATCTAATCTAGAAGACGATTACTTTATCCGTTGGACGATGCGATGAAGAAAACTCAATCTTTGAAGAACTTGGACAACAACTGGACAATCTCTCTGTTCTCTCTGAAATTGACTGTAGTCTCTGATGAAGATGAAAAAACTCTTTTTTATAGAGTTCAGGATAACTGTCCTTAAGCATACGCTCAGGTAGTTACTTGACGTGTGCATAACAGCAGGGACGCGTGGCTAATTCTGATAGAGACACATTAGCGTGCGGTTGAAAGTAGTGGAGCATATTCAGGAGAGATTGATGGCCTGGATGCCACGTTGCATAACTTCTAGAGAAGTGGATAACTGGTACAGGACACGTGAGAACGTGTGTTGACTGTAATCCTGGATATGGTTGCTGTAATACGCTGCCTCGTTGAAGGAGAGTTATACGCTGACTTGGATGATGTAGAAAAAATAAAGCTGATACGCTTACTGGAGAAGAAAGGAGTCATACGCTCACTTGATGAGGAAGGAGTCATATAGACTTCATACGCTCACTGAAGAAGGAAGGAGTCGTATAGACTTCATACGCCCACTGAAGAAGGAAGGAGTCGTATAGACTTCATACGCTCAATAAAGAAGAAAGGAGTCGTATAGACTTCATACGCTCACTGAAGAAATGGCCACGTGGCTATCATCAATCTTTTCTGATACGCTATATCTTCAAATAACTGTCAAAAGATTTTCTCGAGCGTCGTGACTGCAGATATGACGGCTGACAGACTGTCAAAACTGACAGTAATGATGGCTTTGCATTAATGAGACATGCTGAGCTGTCCTCGCAAAAGACAAAACTGGCTCTTTGAAAACTTATACGACGGCTAGTCTCCATTGGACAGCTGTCCTTGCACGAAAGACGACGTGTCAGATTCATCCTTTATTAAATATATGCCGTACTGTCATCCCAGAAAATAATAAAATATTCACTGAGCGTATGGCCTGTAGATGAGCGTATGGCCTTGAGCGTAAGGATTAAAATAACAGCGTGTCATAATTTTCCACATCCTACAAGACCCCCTTCAAAGTTTTCGAACTTTATGAGTTTCAAAAGTTCGAAATTACTTTGAATAAAAAAGTGGGAATGAGTCTTGACACGCTGGCATGAGTCTGTTATCTTCCTCAATATCAGTGCAAATCTTTAGGGATTTTGTTTTAGAGAATATCCGCCGTTTCGAACTTCTTTCTTTCTTCTATAAATAGGTCTCCCAAAACCTATTTTATTTCTTTACCAGAGCATTTGCCTTCGAGAGAGAAAAGAGCTTTCAGAAACTCAAGATCTTTCTTCTTCTTCTTCTTCTTCTTCATCTTCAATGATTTGTATTTGTGGATGAATTGTGGACATGATAGATAATAAAATCATCTTTTCTGTTTTAGAGTATGTAATATTATCAGAGGTATTATGGACGTGATAATATGTATGAACTCAAAAGAAAATAGATTGATTACTATGCAGAGGTCAAAAATGACAAATGAGTAGATAGATTCGGAATTGATTCAGAGGTTATGAAAGCATGATAAATAACGAATCCCTACTTGATAAATTGATAGAAGATTATGAACGGATGAACCGTTTAGGAAATGATGAACGGATGAACCGTCGAGTGAATGTAATAAATGAACGGATGAACCGTCAAGTATTAATGAACATGTGAAACGTCGGATGAATGTAAGAAATGAATGGATGAAATGAATATCGGGAAAGAATACGTCCCTTCGATCTTTGTAACCATATGCCTATAAATAGAGCATATATTTGAGTAGAAGGATCATACATCATCCTCTTTTATCCACAATGTCTTCTGAAAAGAATACAAAGAAGACTGAAATCGTCTCTGAAGTTACTGAAGGTGCTAAAGAGCATCTACCTCCGCAGAAGAAGGAAATGGGCGAAAGCTCATCTACTCCCAAGCCGCCAAAAGATATCCTCGACTTCCTGGTCGAACCAGGAGAAACCGAAGAAGAAGAAGCAATGAGGCTGGCTGTCTGTCAGTTCTTGGTGCGGTCAGGAAAAGATGTATTAAATTCTTTTGTTGATTATGTATGTGGCCCTCGTCCCAAGTATGAGAGGGATGACAGTGATCTTCCATGATGATGTACTCTTTTTCTTGAAGAATTTGGTCAAAATAAACTCTGTTTAAGGAAACTTTGTTTACGATGTATCCTTCCCACTTTATATCAATTTTGCCTTTATTTACTGATCTTTAGACTCAGAAATCAAAAAGACTAAATATTTGAGATAGAAAATTCAGAGGTAATATGGACATGATTTTCTATTCAAGATCTTTATTAAAACCCCTGGGATCTAATAAGACGAAATATCAAATTCTCTGGGAAGATGATACATGGTGGAATAATAATTTCCTCTGGGGATAACGATATCGAAATAACTTTTGTAAAGAAGGATTTTATATTTGCTGGGGAATGATGAAAATATTATACATAATATTTCTTTAAGAATTTGCCATTGATAGGCATCATCATGACTTTCCCATCCATAGAGGCAAGCTGGTATGCTCCGTTAGAGAAGACTTTGTTCACTACGAATGGGCCTTCCCATTTCGCATCAAATTTGCCTTTGCTCATATGTGTCATGGTCATAGGACGTCTGACAGTAAGGACCAGTTCTCCCTTCTGATATGCTCTGACTTTGACTTTCTGGTTAAAAGCTTTGGAGATTCGGGCCTGATACAGCTCGATATTTTGTTGAGCATACAATCGTTTTTCATCTAGAGCTTCCAACTCTTGAAGTCGAAGACGATCATTGTTTTCTGTTGTCAGTTTATTGGAGATTGCAATTCTCAGAGAAGGAATCTGGATCTCAAGGGGAAGAACAGCTTCACACCCATATACTAAAGAGAAAGGTTTACATCCAGTCGCATTGCGAACTGTGGTGCGGTAGGCCCATAAACATTCACCAAGCTTCTCGCTCCAGTTGCGTTTGTTGGAAGAAACGAACTTTTTCAAGAGTTTGATGATTGTTTTATTGAAAGCTTATGCCAATCCATTGGCTGCTGGATTATATGCTGTAGAAGCTAAATTATTAATTCGATGATTGTCGCAGAATCGAGTAAATTTTTGACTGACGAACTGCGGTCCGTTATCATGGATAATACGCCGAGGAACACCAAATCGATAGATAACATGATGTTTGACGAAGTTGATAACATTAGAAGTTTTAACTTCAGATAACGGGATTGCTTCAGCCTATTTGGAAAAGTAATCGGTTATTGCTAGAATAAATCGATGTCCTCTTGATGATGGTGGGTTGATGGAACCAATGACGTCCATACCCCAAGCTTCAAAGGGCCATGATGCCGCTGTTGGATGTAAGAACTCTGACGGTTGATGAATAAAGTCTGCATAAATTTGACAGGCTTTACATTTCCGAGCATATTGAATAGCGTCAGCCACCATCATGGGCCAATAATAACCCATACGTCGGATACGATTTTGAAGTTTAGGACCTAGTTGATGAGCTCCGCAAACACCATCATGTGCTTCACGAATTATCTGTTATGTTTCTTCACCGGCAATGCATCGGGGGAGAAGACCGTCGTAAGACCGACGATATAATGTTTTAGTCGTATGATTATAATAGAATCTGAGAGATCGACGTCGAATAGACGCTGCTTCACTCGGATTATCAGGAAGTATATCATACAAAATAAAGTCTAGAAACGGGCGTCTCCAGTCTTCAATTATGGCTTCTGTTTTATTAGAAAAGACATATTCAATAGTAGAATCGGAAGAAGACGAGGATATTTTGTCAAACTTTAATCCAGCATCAAGGTTGAAAGAATCTTTGTCTGGTTTATATAGAAAAGCCAAAGCCAAATTATTCTCAACACAGAATAGTTCTCGGTTATAAACCACTATCACTTGCTGACGTCTGATTGGAATAGCTAATACAGCAGCAAGATTAGCTAAAGCATCAGCTTCTGTATTATAGGCTCGTCGAATATGTTCAATAAAGAAGTCTTCAAAAGATGAGGCTATAGAGAGTGCTGCTCGATGATAAGGTATCAAATCCTGATGACGAACTTCATACGTTCCTCTGATCTGATTGACAATAAGCTTGGAGTCTCCATAAACTTCCAAATATTGAATATCTAGATGTTTAGCAAGTTGAAGACCAATGAGTAATACATTGTATTCGGCTACATTGTTTGAACATGATTGATCTAGAGAATAAGCCCTCTGAATAGTTAGTCCTTCTGGGGATACAAGAACAATCCCAACTCCAGCGACAATATTGCCATTAGGACCTATTCTAGATGCTCCATCAAAGAATAGACGCCAGGTAGGAACTTCTTCAGAAATCAGATTTGAATCCAAGACTTCATCAGGAATCTCATCAGATAATATAAAATGTTCTAGAATTGCATGAGCAGCCAGAAAATCAGCAAGTGCCTGTCCTTTAACTGACTTCTGAGGAATATAATGCATATCGTATTGAGCTAACAAGATTCCCCAATTAGCTAGTCTGGAGTTGAGAATACCAGGTTTTTTCATCATAATCCTGAGAGGATTCACTCTGGAAATGACATAAATCGTTTGACCGATAATATAATGTCGCGTTTTCTGAACAGCAAACATTAATGCTAAGCATTCTTTCTCGATTGGAGAATAACGCGGTTCAGCACCCGTCATTGTGCGACTGAGATAATAAATAGCCTGTTCATGGCCATCTTTATTTTTTCTGGGCAAGTAATGCACCAAGAGAATGATCCATGGCTCGAACATATAGAAGGAATGGTATCCCCGAGACGGGAGGTACCAAAACTGGAGGGTTCATGAGATACTGTTTAATATCGTCAAATGCTTTTTGACATTCTTCGTTCCAGACGAAAGATACACCTTTCTTCAGAAGTTTGTTGAATGGTCTGCAGCGTCCTGATAAGTTGGAAATAAATCTCCTGATATAAGCAATTCTTCCTTGAAATCCTCGTAGCTCTTTTAAGATGCGTGAAGGACGCATCTCTTGAATGGCTTTGATCTTCTCGGGATCCACGTGTATACCTTTAGCGGTAATGACGAAGCCGAGAAATTTACCACTAGAGACGCCCAGGAAGGACTTAGTAGTGTTCATTTTAAGTTGATGCTGACGCATTAAATCAAAGATAGTCTTCAAATCTTCGATATGATCCTCCTTTCGTCGACTTTTGACTGCAATATCATCAACATAGTATTCGATTATTTTTCGGAGATGTTCGCGAAATATAGTGCTCATTGCTCGCTGATATGTTGCTCCTGCATTCTTGAGACCAAACGGCATCACTGTATAACAGTATGTACCGATCGGCGTTCTGAAGAAAGTGTGTTTTTTATCATCTGGAAACATTTTGATCTGGTTGTATCCCGAATACCCATCCATAAATGACATTCGTTCGAAACCACATGTATTGTCGATCATGACATCAGTAATTGGAAGAGGAAACTCGTCTTTAGGACAAACCGCATTGAGATCGCGAAAGTCTATACAGACCCGAATCTTGCCAGTCTTTTTAAGGACAGGAACGATGTTAGCCACCCATTCAGGATGTTGTTCCTCTCGAATAAATCTAGAAGCCATAAGCTTGTTGACTTCAGCTTCAATTGCATCCATAATGTCTGGACGAAATCGTCGCTGTTGTTGTTTGACCAGTTTAGCATTTTACATGATATTGAGTTTGTGCATTACAATCTTCGGATCTAGTCCTGGCATATCTTCATAACTCCAGGCAAAGACATCGATATAATCACGAATAAGCTTGATCATGTCATGCTTATCTGTTTCTGAAAGACTTTCACTGATGAATATTGGTTTAGGAGAACCTTCTTCACCAACATCAATTTGGATCAGTTTATCTTCGGTAGGAGGTTCTCTCTGCTCGAACCTAAATTCCCATTGATTATCTAATCTTTGAGCCCATTGTTCCGATTCAGGTAATATTTCAAAATCATCCTCATCTTCATTATTTTCCTGCGGGCCATCAACAGAGACCATATTGATGGACAAAATAGAACGATGAAGATCGCCAATACTCGTGTCAGAATCCCAAGAGAGAGAATCAGAAGACTCAGATCGTTTGTCTTCATCGGACTTTGAATCTTCATGGACTACGTTGATAAAGGAAGTAGGAGCAATGTAACCTAAACCACATTTTGTCCTTCCGTATTTCAATGGAGGAATTCGAACAGGCATTCTTCTTCATTTTCCATTATTGAGACTGGTTCTAAAGTCATAACCCATATTCTTGATGATATTTTTGGATTGTTGACTGTAGCGACGCAGTTGTAACCTTCCAGTATCATCGTTTATGTCATCTTCTTCCAAGTTAGGAGGATTCTGGGGTCCTTTATAAAAGAAGATCGGATTGTATGACCCAGCATTCTATGATATAGACAGTATTTTGGATGATCTGTCTTATTGGCTTCATCTGGCTTTTTAATTTCTGGCAATTGAATCTTATTACCTTTGAGTAAGCATTCAAAGATACCCTGAACATCATCATCGTCGAAAGAATATTCTTCCTTCGGCCGAGGAGATCTCTGTTGTTGATTTGTTGGAGCTGGAGTAGCTTGGGTAGTCTTTACCTCTTGACTACTGTTTTGGAGATTGACTTCAAGAGCTTGTTTCCCTTTGCGATTGTTGGGTCGAGTACTATTGCTAGCGCTCTGATTTGATTCCTTATGAGCCATTTGTACCCCCAGACCCTTGAAGGTCTCAGTACTGACTTCAGCAGCCTTGGCACTGACAATGAAAGAAGGCCAATCTTGGAACTGAGTGGACCCTGTCCACATGCTGATAATTGGTAAAAGATTCGACTTGCAAGTGTCGATGGTAACAGCATCGGGAGTTCCGAGAGGCATTTTGAGGGCTTCTCTTCTGAATCTTTTAATGAAGTCCTCAGTGGTTTCATTATTTTTCTGTTTAATTCTTATGAGGGCTGACATGGTCATGTCGTTGAGCCCTTCATAGAATCGTTCAAGAAACATTTGCTTGAAACCGGCAAATGAGGTAATGCACCCATCAGGGAGACTTCTATACCATTCATAAGTCGTTCCTTTGAGACATCCAATGAACACCCGAATAAGGAGGGCATCACTTGGTTGCAGTTGATCAGTCATTACTTCAAAATGATTAATGAACTGACTTGGGGAGGTTGTCCCATCGTAGAAAGAGATGGTCGGAGGTTTGTATTTTGGTGGATACGATACCTGCTTCCATTCTATCGGGTACGGTTGCTTGATACCTAACCTTTGCAAACCATCCTTCTGTTTGAATGCCTCGAATAGTGTTCGGAGATTCTTTAACTCTTCAGAAACAATTCCAGAAGACTGGGGAGTTGTAACTTGTTGAGTGTGATTAGGAGGAGGGACTGCAGCATATGTACCACCCCCAGCTCCAGACTGACTTGGAGTGGGTTATTCAGGAACATTAGATTGTACCCCCGGAATAGTAGAGGGTTTCGGATTTGGAACAACAGGAGTATTTAATATAACTGGAGGAGCTATCTGTTGGACTTGCTGAGTTTAATGCTGAGCTTGCATAAGAGTGTGCATAGCATTCAACGTATCTGCCATAGCTCTCAACTGTTGTTCTAAGGAAGAAATTCTTTGTTCGTGAGCTTCGGTGCTAGTTGAAGGTTCATGATCGCCCTCTGCCATGTAAGTGGTAATCATTCGAGGAATAGATGATGAAACAGTCTGTTCTGAATCATCACTGTGTGAATCAGTATCTTTCCCAGGGCTTTTTACGGGAGTCAATACTGGAAAATTAGACTCTCCAAGGAAGTCTTCTGTGATCTCCGGATTACCACTTGGATGAGAAGAAGAAGAGGCTCTGGTCAAGGCTCCGGTCCTGGATCGGGTGCCGAGATAAACACCATCTTCAGAGTCTGATATAGCATCAGACCGTATGCTACCCCCAATATTTCTGGAGGTCATGTTGACAGAAGCATAAAGAGGTTCATCTTCTTCCAACATTGGTTCATACTGAATCCGTTCGAAAATAGATTATCTTTTTGGTGAACAACAACATTGAATTACAACTCGAGGTTGGAAGTTGCAACCATGCTTTTCATGGCAAATATGAGCAATATCATAGCCTGATGGAGTGTCAATTCTCTGTTTATTTTGCAAATATTCCTGGAGATCTGTAGGAACAGATTGGGAAGTATTTGAAGATAGTTTCTGTGTAGAAACTTGTCTTTTGTTCTTCTGTCTTCTTGGTTCCTGAGTGTATAAAGACTGATTAATTTGAGCCACATAGTTCTTGGCATATTCTGCATCAGGGTCTAATATACTTGTCTCAGTGGAACCGAGCCGATTCTGATTAATCTTGTTACGAAGATCCGTAGGAGATTTGACTTTGATATCAGTCTTGGATACTTGTAATTTGCCTTTCTCTGACCGAGAAATTTTGAGAGAAGGAAGATGAGTATTATTCCGACTAGGAGTCGGTAATAATCCATCTTTGGAGGAATTAACCAAAAGGCGTTTTCCATTGTTTGATCTAGTAAGAGTACTAGTCAAATTAACTCTAGAGGTAAAGACCTTAGGAGTAGAGGAGTTGACTAAAGAGTCTTTCTCCTTGGTTGGCACAAGATGTGCAAGTTGAGGGGGAATTATTTGTATGTTCTGTGGAAGAGAACCCCCAGCCTGATTTTGAGAAACAGTCAAAGGACTGTATTTGTTAGCATACGCTGACTTCAGTTTGGACTTCTGGTCATACGCTGCCTTTTTATTAGCATATGCTGGCTTTGGATTAGCGTACGCTGCTTGATGTTGGCTTTTGAATGCCATACGCTCAGAGTCATCAATGGCTAAAGAGCCGACTGCTGTCGTAAGAATAGAAGGAGAAAGGACCTTGACATGTCCAGAGATGGTTTTCCTTGTACACGCTGACTTGGTTAAAGAACCAACTTTGTCAATGTGACTAGGAGAAGCCACTGTTGCCGTGTTCCGAGAAGCCGAAGTGTGCTTCATGGAAGTTGAAGACGTGTTCTTGTCAGCATGAGAAGTGACGGAAGCGTCTCGGACTGCTGCAGAAGACTTAGGGACATAGACGGAGCGTCCCTTCTTCTTGGCAGCAGGAAGAGCGGAGGAAGCAGTGTGGCCCTCCTTCGCCTTGAGCATTTCTTCATAAGCCGATTAGTCGAATTGTACAACCATCGTCTTCTTCGTCAAACCGATCGACGAAGTATCGCATTGAGTTGTTGCTATCTCGTTGGAGGAGACAGCTTTCCCCAGCAGAGTCGCCAATTTGTTTTCCATAAATAAATTCACTTTATTTATTTTGTATCTGAGAAAATTACAACTGTAGGAATCTAATCTAGAAGACGATTACTTTATCCTTTGGACGATGCGATGAAGAAAACTCAATCTTTGAGGAACTTGGACAGCAACAGGGCAATCTCTCTATTCTCTCTGAAATTGACTGTAGTCTCTGATGAAGATGAAGAAACTCTTTTTTATAGAGTTCAGGATAACTGTCCTTAAGCATACGCTCAGGTAGTTACTTGACGTGTGCATAACAGCAGGGACGCGTGGCTAATTCTGATGGAGACACATTAGCGTGCGGTTGAAAGTAGTGGAGCATGTTCAGGAGAGATTGATGGCCTGGATGCCACGTTGTATAACTTCTAGAGAAGTGGATAACTGGTACAGGACACGTGAGAACGTGTGTTGACTGTAATCCTGGATATGGTTGCTGTAATACGCTGCCTCGTTGAAGGAGAGTTATACGCTGACTTAGATGATGTAGAAAAAATAAAGCTGATACGCTTACTGGAGAAGAAAGGAGTCATACGCTCACTTGATGAGGAAGGAGTCGTATAGACTTCATACGCTCACTGAAGAAGGAAGGAGTCGTATAGACTTCATACGCTCACTGAAGAAGGAAGGAGTCGTATAGACTTCATACGCTCAATGAAGAAGAAAGGAGTCGTATAGACTTCATACGCTCACTGAAGAAATGGCCACGTGGCCATCATCAATCTTCTCTGATACGCCATATCTTCAAATAACTGTCAAAAGATTTTCTCGAGCGTCGTGACTGCAGATATGACGGCTGACAGACTGTCAAAACTGACAGTAATGATGGCTTTGCATTAATGAGACATGCTGAGCTGTCCTCGCAAAAGACAAAACCGGCTCTTTGAAAACTTATACGACAGCTAGTCTCCATTGGACAGCTATCCTTGCACGAAAGACGACGTGTCAGATTCATCCTTTATTAAATATATGTCGTACTATCATCCCAGAAAATAATAAAATATTCACTGAGCGTATGGCCTGTAGATGAGCGTATGGCCTTGAGCGTAAGGATTAAAATGATAGCGTGTCATAATTTTCCACATCCTACAGCCACTGGCTATTCACTTGCCAGTCCAGAAGGAATCAATTGATGATGATCAAAGGGAGCTCACCTCTTCTGAGCCACTTGTTATCGACTTACGTCGTAACAAGGATAAAAAGTAGCTCATTTTTTCTGAGCCATTTGTTATAGATTTAACTCATAACAAGGATAAAAGGGATCTCACCTCCTCTGAGCCGCTTGTTATCGACCTCCGTCATAACAAGACCAATCCTCCTCCATGTTCTTCTTCTCCCCCTCTTGTAATCAATCTGACTAAGCCTGCTAAGGCTAAGGGTCCTGTTGTAAATACAAATGTACAGATCAATGAAAAAGCATCTACTTTCCAGTATACTGATGTCATTTATCATACTAAATGCTATTTGGATATGTTAGATAGCTATCAGTCATTTACAATGGGGGTTGTACAGTCTCTTCAAACAGAAGTCTCACTGGAACATCCAAAAGATTCATATCGTATTGTTCCCGCTCGAAAGAAAGGCGAGACTCCAATACTTTTTAGTAAAGGACCGAAACAACAATTCAGTTATACGGATGATAGCAAAAGTAACGTGTAACGCTCCAGTCCCAAAATACGTAGGACTAGGAACGTAGACATGCCAGCTGTATTCATACAAAGTATACTCCAATATATGGAAGCCTCGTATAAATACATAAGTTGTAAAATGCAGTAGAACCATAACTAATCTCATACACGCAAAATAAATGAATAAAAGACATCATATAAAGATAATGAAATGTCTTGATACAATATGTTGGGCGGAGACAAATCTACTACCAACAAGTGAAAGGAAAATACATGAGTAAAGAAATAAACTTAGCGAGCGAAGCGAAGACGATCCAAATGCAATCATCCTCGAAGAAATAGCGAAGATCACGGCTAGTGCTAGAACACTTGCGAAAGACAATAGCCTACACCTGGGGAGATAACCAGGTCCTCAGAGGGACGTAACAAGACACATAATATCATGCCATATAAATTGAATAAATATTGCTCAAATAAATAAGTAAATCAAATTATAACATGGTCCAATACGCACCTACTGAACGAGCGTACCATCCCCCCAACCAAACAAGGACAGGAGATGGTAAACTAATTCACGGTGACGTATCTTTCCATGCTATGAATCCAATATGGTATCCGGACCCCAACAAGGTTCAATACCTTCTCATCGAAGTAGTAAGTCATACCTATAACCAAACAAGGACAAGATGTGACGAACTAATCTGCGACAAGTTATTGTTCCAAGCTACGGTCAGATACAAGTACCCAAACCAAATGTACTCGTACCTAACAGATAAAGGTGCCTAACCAATCTAAGTGAAATGTTGTTAAGAACAATCCTTCCTACGCATGGGCCCTGGCTAAATAGGATCGGCGTAGTCCTCCTTGTGCACCAGAGGCCCCATCAGTAAGAGCATGACGTTCCGCAGAATCGTCAGTGGCCGTCAGTAATCATGGGTCATCAACCCCGTATCTCCAGCGGAGAGTCCGGGTCACAAGGGAAGTGCATCGAAGCCCATACGCTAAGGAATTGTCCTCTCCGCCCAATGCCAACTGTGTTGTATCCACAACACAAACCACTATAACCGCTAAGTCAAACTAGCATGAAACCTCTATTAGCGGTTATTCCTATCGCACGGCTTGTACGTACTGGTGGCCAGCCAATCACGCACTTCCGTGTCCTACATGTGACACACAACTTCGTGTTATAACGTGTCAAGGCCAATGAATGCAACACACAAGGTGGTCCCTTAAATCTAGGTTTAATTTGTAAGAAAAATAATACACAGCAGGAAATATAAATGAACAGTAAGTTCTAACAGGTTATGCCATGTATCATAGTTTATTTTGCATAAAGAAAATAAATAATGCATAAAATATGAGCTAAAATAATTAAACAGCAAATGGCAAGGTGTCTTACCTGATAGGGCGCCTGGTGTGCTGCGATGATCAATGTGGCACGATCTGCAATTTCGGTGCAACAACTACACAAGGGGACCTCTGTTGATGGCACGGACAGTTCCATTGGGTCCAGAAGGGTCAATTTAGTTAGGGACGATATAAGCTCGAGATTTGGAAGAAGATAAGAAACGAACGATTAATCATGGTTAAGATTATATAATCGAGAAAAATTTATAGAAATAAATATATATAACTATTTTTGAAAATATAACTATATTTCTATTAGTAAAACGGTTTTAGATAAATACTTAAAAGTCATAAAAATTACCTTTATATCAAAACTATAACTTGCTTTTAGAAAATATTACAACCATATTTAATACCATAAAATATATAATAATTAAAAGCTCAAATCCGATTTGGAATTACATGTAGGGCCAAGCCCAATACTATATATATAGTTGGAAAAATAATATTAGATAAATCTCAAAGTAATAACTTTAATAAAAATAGTATAATAATAAGTAAAAATACTAATGTCAATAATAGTAGTTATAAACTAAATATTGTATTATTGATAACAGTGTAACTAATATTACTAATAATAATATACATAAAAATAATATAAATCATTTATACACTATATTCTGTATATAAAAAAACTAATAGTAAGAAGAATAAAATAACATATTAATAATGATAATAATAGTATTAATAATATATACCGTAATCGTAACAAACAGTATTAATCTCTTATACTATTTTAATGAGAAACATAAAATAATAATAGTTATTATAATTATAATAATAGTGAACCCCAACCACTCTGTTCTCGTTAGTGAGAAAATATCAGAGAATTTTTGCGTAGCTGAGAGGAGCAAAGGAAAAGGGAAGAAATGGGGGCGGAAGAGAAGAATAAGGAGAGGAGAGAGAGTGAGGCGAGCGTGGGCGCGAGGGAGAGAGGAGTTCGACGGAGGAAAGTCGAGGAGCGGTGGGGGTCGTGGTCGTTGGGCTTCGACTAGACGCGGCGGCGCTGAAGGGGGCAATCGCACACGACGCTGGGCGCTAGGTGGCTGCGCGGTTCGCCGGCGGTGGCGAGGACGCGGTGGCTAGGAAAGGGGGTTTCCGGCGAGGTGAGGAAGAGGGGAAGCAGAACGGTCCAGCGGGGAACGGTGGGGCTGCGGGCGGAAATCTAGACGACGGCAGCGGTCGGAGCTCGCCGCGTCGGCGACGAGGGTCGGGGTAGTGCGCGAGGGCGGCGAAGGGTTTTTCGGCCCTAGGCTTATCAGCGGGAGGAGACGCGACGGTCAGGGCTTCGGCGGCGGTGAGGCGTCGGCCTGCCGGCGATGGCGCTGCGCCGAAGGGCTGTCGCGCACGGAGGGCGGCTCGGCGAGGACAACGGCTAGGGGCTTTCTGGCGACGGCGGATGGCAGAGGTAAGGGGGGAGGTGGTGTTTGTTGGTTTGTAATTTGTTGTTGGGTTTTTGGCTTCGTTTTCTGTTTGGGCACGGCCGGTGATGGCCGGGGTGGCGGTGGTGTTTGGCCGAGGTGGCTGAGTTCTGGTGTGTCGGGTCTGGATGTTTGGGTGGTCGTGGTTGTAACGGTGGTGGTGACGGGAGGGTTGTGTGTTGACGGTGATGGCTACGACTGTGTGGGCTGGGAGTTGGCCGGAGTGGCCGGGACAAGTGAAGACGGCGGCGGTGGTCGTTGATGGCAGGAGACGTCGAGGCTGGGCCGGGCGCCAGGGTGTGATGGTGTTGGTGATAATGACGGTGGCGGGGTTGGGTTAGGTTAGGGATTAAGGTTAGAATTTGGGATGCGTCGTATCGGGGGTGTCCGACACGACAAGGTTGGGTGTCTGGGAATGTCGGACACGGAGAGGATCTATGTATTTGTAACAGAAAAATTTAGTGGATGGGACGGGGAACACCGACACGAGGCACGCACCATTGGGTTGTGGAATTTTGTGGATGAATAATGTGGATGATAAAAATATTGGAGGAGTACCTGCCTATTTATAGGATGTGGGAATTCCCAATTGGATAGGAACTAGGAATAGTTTAAACCCAAAAATAGATAATCCGTAATTTAATTTAAAATCAAATCAAATCCAAGCCAAATCCAATTAAATCTAATTTAATTTTCCTTGGTTTAAAATCAAATCAATAAATCAAATTTTAATTATTTAACTGTTTAAATAAATACATAGATTCAAATGAAGATTTAAATTTTCACAATAAATTCAAAATATGCTTTCCAAAAATACTAATAATATTAATTTCAAAAATTGCATTTTATTTAAAATAAACTAATAAATATTTATGAGCTATATGTATGCACAAATATTCTTTACATAAATATACTTTCTAATATACCATTTTATGGGAAAATACTTTATAATTATAACTGCATAAATAAAAGGCTTTTCATAATTAAAACCATAAACTTGAAATGATAGCTAGAAATAATTATTACATATATTATTTTGAAATCATAAAAATAGAAAAAATATGTTTTTCTAAAAATATGTATGCTCCCACATATTCGCATTCGTCCAGAAAATTCGAAAAAGAAATAAAAGTCATGCGCGACGTATAATATGACTATGCAACGTGTATTACAAAAATTTTAAATCAATACTAAATTTAATAATAAAAAAATAAAAAAAAATAGTAGAAATTTAGGGGTTTTACATCCTACCCAACTTAAAAGAATTTCGTCCTCGAAATTAAGAATTAGGAGGGGGTGAGAAGGCACAACGGTAGATAGGAGGGTTTAAGAAAGTTTATATGGTCGTAGTCTAGGTTGAGGGTATGATTAAGAGACGATTGTAATCACTTCTTAAATTCAAGTGATTAGAAAGTCAAGATTGTGGATTTATGGTCGAGGGAAAGGACGAGTAGTTAAGACAAAGATATAGGCACATTGAGTGTTAATGGTCACAAGAGATAGGATAGCTAGGGGAACTTCAAGTACAGCGCATTCGTCCTTCTTAAATAGGTGAAGGCGAAAGCAATCTAGAGTTCGAAGGAGGCGTTATTGAATACGAAATACGTGATTCAATGACGATCAAATAATTTCAAAGGAATTGTCAAGGCAGTCATGGATGAGATTGTAAGAGCCAAGTTTAATTATGTCCCCATCCACGTAGAGTAATAGACAAAAGCGAACCAAGGTGCACTCGGTTGATCAGACCATCATGCACCGGTTCTTAGTAGACAGTACGTTAGTGGATGCATCGAATAACATATGTCATGAACAAGCTTGATAAAGAATTGAGCTTGCAAAAACTAGGCTACTTTAGCATCATTGGTCAAAACGGTAAATATATAGGTACGAGAGATTAAGATTGAAAGAAGGTAGAATGATTCTAAGTCATACAGTCATCCTATAGTCTTCTTGTCCAAGTCCTTGGTTGGCTAGACGGGTTAGGTCCTCTAGATTCTAGGATCTAAATAAGCTTGCTAATATAGGTTACTAGGTCAAAGGGGTTGCTAGTTTATAAGGTATTCTGCCCAACTTAAAGAATTAAACTAATGGTGTTTTGGGACAATTAACTAGTAGGGTCAATCTCTAGCAAGCACGAAGGGAAGATAAGAATAGGGATGGAAGGAAGCAAGCAAGATGCAATTGATGAGTCAAACGGTAGATAAAATCAAGGAAAGAGGTCAAGTATGTGGATGAGATCCTAGACTTCTAATCCTATAGGCAGGCTTGCTTGGTACGGTAAAGTAACCAAACAATTTATCTTGAACTGCATGGGCCACCACAAAAACATGTAACGCCCCAGTCCCAAAATACGTAGGACTAGGAACGTAGACATGCCAGCTGTATTCATACGAAGTATACTCCAATATATGGAAGCCTCGTATAAATACATAAGCTGTAAAATGCAGTAGAACCATAACTAATCTCATCCACGCAAAATAAATGAATAAAAGATATCATATAAAGATAATAAAATGTCTTGATACAATATGTTGGGCGGAGACAAATCCACTACCAACAAGTGAAAGGAAAATACATGAGTAAAGAAATAAATTTATCGAGCGAAGCGAAGACGATCCAAATGCAATCATCCTCGAAGAAACAGCAAAGATCACGGCTAGTGCTAGAAAACCTGCGAAAGACAATAGCACACACCTGGGGAGATAACCAGGTCCTCAGAGGGACGTAACAAGACACATAATATTATGCCATATAAACTGAATAAATATTGCTCAAATAAATAAGTAAATCGAATTATAACATGGTCTAATACGCACCTACTGAACGAGCGTACCATCCCCCCAACCAAACAAGGACAGGAGATGGTAAACTAATTCACGATGACGTATCTTTCCATGCTATGAATCCAATATGGTATCCGGACCCCACCAAGGTTCAATACCTTCTCATCGAAGTAGTAAGTCACACCTACAACCAAACAAGGACAAGATGTGACGAACTAATCTGCGACAAGTTATTGTTCCAAGCCACGGTCAGATACAAGTACCCAAACCAAAAGTACTTGTACCTAACGGATAAAGGTGCCGAACCAATCTAAGTGAAATGTTGTTAAGAACAATCCTTCCTACGTATGGGCCCTGGCTAAATAGGATCGGCGTAGTCCCCCTTGGGCACCAGAGGCCCCATCAGTAAGAGCATGACGTTCCGCAGAATCGTCAGTGGCCGTCAGTAATCATGGGTCATCAACCCCGTATCTCCAGTGGAGAGTCAGGGTTACAAGGGAAGTGCATCGAAGCCCATACGCTAAGGAATTGTCCTCCCCGCCCAATGCCTACTGTGTTGTATCTACAACACAAACAACTATAACCGCTAAGTCAAACTAGCATGAAACCTCTATTAGCGGTTATTCCTATCGCACGGCTTGTACGTACTGTTGGCCAGCCAATCACGCACTTCCGTGTCCTACATGTGACACACAATTTCGTGTTACAACGTGTCAAGGCCAATGAATGCAACACACAAGGTGGTCCCTTAAATCTAGGTTTAATTTATAAAAAAAATAATACACAACAGGAAATATAAATGAACAGTAAGTTCTAACAGGTTATGCCGTGTATCACAGTTTATTTTGTATAAAGAAAATAAATAATGCATGAAATATGAGCTAAAATAATTAAACAGCAAATGGCAAGGTGTCTTGCTTGATAGGGCGCCTGGTGTGCTGCGATGATCAATGTGGCACGATCTACAATTTCGGTGCAACAACTACACAAGGGGACCTCTGTTGATGGCACGGACAGTTCCATTGGGTCCAAAAGGGACAATTTAGTTAGGGACGATATAAGCTTGAGATTTGGAAGAAAATAAGAAACGAACGATTGATCATGGTTAAGATTATATAATCGAGGAAAATTTATAGAAATAAATATATATAACTATTTTTGAAAATATAACTATATTTCTATTAGTAAAACGGTTTTAGATAAATACTTAAAAGTCATAAAAATTACCTTTATATCAAAACTATAACTTACTTTTAGAAAATATTACAACCATATTTAATACCATAAAATATATAATAATTAAAAGCCCAAATCCGATTTGAAATTACATGTAGGGCCAAGCCCAATACTATATATATAGTTGGAAAAATAATATTAGATAATTCTCAAAGTAATAACTTTAATAATAATAGTATAATAATAAGTAAAAATACTAATGTCAATAATAGTAGTTATAAACTAAATATTGTATTATTGATAACAGTGTAACTAATATTACTAATAATAATATACATAAAAATAATATAAATCATTTATACACTATATTCTGTATAAAAAAAACTAATAGTAAGAAGAATAAAATAACATATTAATAATGATAATGATAGTATTAATAATATATACCGTAATCGTAACTAACAGTATTAATCTCTTATACTATTTTAATGAGAAACATAAAATAATAATAGTTATTATAATTATAATAATAGTGAACCCCAACCACTCTGTTCTCGTTAGTGAGAAAATATCAGAGAATTTTTGCTTAGCTGAGAGGAGCAAAGGGAAAGGGAAGAAATGGGGGCGGAAGAGAAGAATAAGGAGAGGAGAGAGAGTGAGACGAGCGTGGGCGCGAGGGAGAGAGGAGTTCGACGGAGGAAAGTCGAGGAGCGGTGGGGGTCGTGGTCGCTGGGCTTCGACTGGACCCGGCGGCGCTGAAGGGGGCAATCGCGCGCGACGCTGGGCGCTAGATGGCTGCGCGGCTCGCCGGCGGTGGCGAGGACGCGGTGGCTAGAAAAGGGGGTTTCCGGTGAGGCGAGGAAGAGGGGAAGCAGAGCGGTCCGGCGGGGAACGATGGGGCTGCGGGCGGAAATCTAGACGACGGCGGCGGTCGGAGCTCGCCGCGTCGGCGACGAGGGTTGGGGTAGTGCGCGAGGGCGGCTAAGGGTTTTCCGGCCCTAGGCTTGTCAGCGGGAGAAGACGCGACGGTCAGGGCTTCGGCGGCGGTGAGGCGTCGGCCTGCCGGCGATGGCGCTGCGCCGAAGGGCGGTCGCGCGCGGAGGGCGGCTCGGCGAGGAGAGCGGCTAGGGGTTTTCCGACGACGGTGGATGGCAGAGGTAAGGGGGGAGGTGGTGTTTGTTGGTTTGTAATTTGTTGTTGGGTTTTTGGCTTCGTTTTCTGTTTGGGCACGACCGGTGATGGCCGGTGTGGCGGTGGTGTTTGGCCGAGGTGGCTGAGTTCTGGTGTGTCGGGTCTAGATGTTTGGGTGGTCGTGGTTGTAACGGTGGTGGTGACGGGAGGGTTGTGTATTGACGGCGATGGCTACGGCTGTGTGGGCTGGGAGTTGGCCGGAGTGGCCGGGACAAGTGAAGACGGCGGCGGTGGTCGTTGATGGCAGGAGACGTCGAGGCTGGGCCGGGCGCCGGGGTGTGATGGTGTTGGTGATAATGACGATGGCGGGGTTGGGTTAGGTTAGGGATTAAGGTTAGAATTTGGGATGCGTCGTGTCGGGGGTGTCCGACACGACAAGGTTGGGTGTCCGAGAATGTCGGACACGGAGAGGATCTATGTATTTGTAACAGAAAAATTTAGTGGATGGGACGGGGAACACCGACACGAGGCACGCACCATTGGGTTGTGGAATTTTGTGGATGAATAATATGGATGATAAAAATATTGGAGGAGTACCTGCCTATTTATTGGATGTGGGAATTCCCAATTGGATAGGAACTATGAATAGTTTAAACCCAAAAATAGATAATCCGTAATTTAATTTAAAATCAAATCAAATCCAAGCCAAATCCAATTAAATATAATTTAATTTTCCTTGGTTTAATATCAAATCAATAAATCAAATTTTAATTATTTAACTATTTAAATAAATACATAGATTCAAATCAAGATTTAAATTTTCACAATAAATTCAAAATATGCTTTCCAAAAATACTAATAATTTTAATTTCAAAAATTGTATTTTATTTAAAATAAACTAATAAATATTTATGAGCTATATGTATGCACAAATATTCTTTACATAAATATACTTTCTAATATACCATTTTATGGGAAAATACTTTATAATTATAACTGCATAAATAAAAGGCTTTTCATAATTAAAACCATAAACTTGAAATGATAGCTAGAAATAATTATTACATATATTATTTTGAAATCATAAAAATAGAAAAAATATGTTTTTCTAAAAATATGTATGCTCGCACATATTCGCATTCGTCGAGAAAATTCGAAAAAGAAATAAAAGTCGTGCGCGACGTATAATACGACTACGCGACGTGTATTACAAAAATTTTAAATCAATACTAAATTTAATAATAAAAAAATAAATAAAAATACTAGAAATTTAGGGGTTTTACATAACGATACAGGGCATCTCCAACTCCGTCGTTATAGTCAACAATCAAAAGACATCATCCAAAAGATGGGTTATGACTTCAAAAGTGGCCTCAATTATGGTAAGGGTAGACGAACGCCTATTCGTACGACCGTTCCGGAAGGAAAGTCAGAGATGTATTACAGCATGACCAAAAGAGGTCTCGGATATGCTTCTCCTCCGATGTAATCCCCAGCAGTCTCCAAATCTGATAGCGAGGAGCGCTCTAACTCTTCTGATTCCAGGTCATGGGATTCTGATACTAGTGTTGGCCAAGTTCATCGGCTGATTGTATCTTCCAACATGGTCTCCGCCGAACTTCCAGAAGGCTATGACGAGGATATTAAAGAAAGTCCTGAAACAGATCCTTGGGCTCAACGAATGGATACCCAATGGGAACTCCGATTCGAACAGCAGGAACCTCCTACTGAAGATCAATTTGTGCAAATTGATGTAGGAGAGAGCGGGTCACCTCGTCCAATATTCATCAGCAAGAACCTCCCAAAGACAGATAAGCAAGAATTAATTTTTTTTATTAAATAATACATAGACGTCTTTGCCTGGAGCTATGAAGACATGCCAGGTCTAGATCCCAAAGTTGCTACTTACAAATTAAACATTCTACCGAATGCAAAACCGGTCAAACAGCAACAACGACATTTTAAGCCAGAAATGATGGACGCAATTGACAATGAAGTCAAAAAGCTCATCGCTTGTGGCTTTATCCGAGAAGAACAACATCCTGATTGGTTAGCCAATGTAGTCCCAGTTCTAAAGAAAACCGGCAAAGTTCGAGTCTGCATCGACTTTTGGGATCTTAATGAAGCATGTCCAAAAGATGAATTTCCTCTCCCTATCACGGACGTCATGATCGACAACACCTGTGGGTTCGAGCGAATATCTTTCATGGATGGATTCTCTGGATACAATCAAATTCGGATGAATTCTGAAGATGAAAAACACACTTCTTTCCGTACTCCTCGCGGAGTCTATTGCTACATTATGATGCCATTTGGTCTCAAGAACGCTGGTGCAACTTACCAACGAGCCATGAGTACCATCTTTCGAGATCATCTGCGTAAAACTGTTGAATGCTACGTCGTTGATATTGCTGTCAAAAATCGTTTGAAGGAAGATCACATCCAAGATTTGAGAACAATCTTCAATCTCATGCGCAAACATCAACTCAAAATGAATCCCACCAAGTCATTCTTGGGTGTCTCAAGTGGTAAATTTCTCGGCTTCGTCATTACCTCTAAGGGTATACACGTGGATCCCGAGAAGATCAAAGCCATTCAAGAGATGCATCCTCCACGCAACCTAAAAGAGCTACGAAGATTCCAAGTTCGACTTGCGTACATTAGGAGGTTCATTTCGAATTTGTCTGGACGCTGCAGACCATTCACTCAGCTGATGAAGAAAGATGTCTCTTTCATTTGGACTGAAGAATGTCAAAAAGCATTCGACGACATCAAGCGGTATCTCATGAACCCACCAGTCTTGGTGCCACCAATATCAGGCATACCATTCTTAATGTATGTCCGTGCTATGGACCATTCATTGGGTGCTTTACTTGCCCAAAAGAACAAAGAAGGTCATGAACAGGCCATCTACTATCTTAGCCATACTATGATTGGTGCCGAACACCGTTATAGTCCGGTCGAAAAAGGATGCTTAACGCTTATGTTCGCTGTTCAAAAGACTCGACATTACATCATTGGTCAAACCATTCATGTCATATCCCGAGTTAATCCTCTTCGGGTACTCATGAAGAGGCCGAGTACACTCAATTTTTGGCTGGCCATATGGGCCATTCTGCTAGCTCAGTATGACATGGTATATGTTCCACAAAAGTCTGTTAAAGTTCAAGCCCTGGCGGATTTCTTAGCGGCTCATCCTGTGCCAGAAACATCCAAACTCTATGATGAAATTCCAGATGAGACATTGGAAGCAAATTTGATCTTCGAAGAATTTCATACTTAGCATCTATTCTTTGATGGTACATCCAGAATCGGACCCAATGGTGCCATTGTCGCAGGAGTTGCGGTTGTTCTCGTTTCTCCAAATGGGTCAACTATCCAAAGAGCTTACTCTCTAGATGAGCCTTGTTCCAACAATGTAGCAGAATACAATGCTCTACTCATTGGCCTTCAGCTAGCTAAACAACTAAATGTCGAATATCTTGAAGTCTATGGCGACTCTAAGCTTGTTGTTAACCAAGTTAGAGGAATCTATGAAGTTCACCATCAAGATCTGGTGCCTTACCATGAAGCAGCAATCAACATGGCTACATCATTCAAAGCCTTCTTCATCGAATATGTTCGCCGAGCTTGTAATACTGAGACAGATGCTTTGGCCAATCTTGCAGCAGTCCTGGCCATCCCTATAAAAAGAAAACAGGTGGTGGTTATCTCTAATCGAAAATTATTTTGCATTGAGAACAATCGTAATATTGAGTTCAGTAATCTTACTGAAGCCAATGTTATCAGTGAAGACTAGAGAACTCCTTTCATCGACTTGGTAGTTCATGACATACTCCCTGAAGATCCCAAGGAGGCTACGAGTATTCGTCGGCGATCTCTACGGTTCTACTACAATCAGACCACCAAAACTCTTTATCGGCGAACTTATGATGGCTTACTCTTGCACTGCCTTGCTGGTGATGAAGCGAAGCAAGTACTGCACGAGGCTCATAACGGTGTCTGTGGAGCACATCAACCCAGTCCTAAACTACAGGATCGCATCCGACGCATGGGTTACTACTGGCCCTCTATGGTATTTGATGCCATTAAATATGTAAGAAAATGTAGAGCTTGTCAAATCTATACCGATTTCATCCACCAGCCTTCAGAATTTCTGCATCCGACTGCTGCTTCCTGGCCTTTTGAAGCTTGGGGCATGGACATTATAGGCCCCATCAATCTTCCTTCTTCTAGAGGACATCGGTTCATATTAGCAATAACCGACTACTTCTCCAAATGGGCTGAAGCTTTACCTCTTGCTGAAGTTAAGACCAGCAGTGTCATCAACTTCGTCAAACACCATGTCATCTATAGATTTGGTGTACCTCGAAGGATCATCCATGATAATGGACCACAATTCATCAGTCAAAAGTTTACAAGATTCTGTGATGATCATCGGATTGACAATGTTGCTTTTACAGCCTACAATCCTGCTGCTAATAGCTTAGCTGAAGCTTTCAACAAGACTATCATCAAGCTCCTTAAGAAGTTTGTATCTACTAACAAACGGAACTGGAGTAAAAAGCTTGGTGAATGTCTTTGGGCCTACCGAACTACGGTCCGCAACCCCACAGGCTTTACACCATTCTCTTTGGTGTACGGTTATGAAGCAGTTCTTCCTCTAGAACTTCAAATTCCGTCATTAAGGATTGCCATTGCTAACGAGCTCACTACAGAGAACAACGATCTTCTTCGACTTCAAGAATTAGAAGCGCTCGACGAAAAGCGGCTATTGGCTCAACAGCATATTGAATTATATCAAGCTCGCATCTCAAAGACTTTCAACCGCAAAGTTAAAGTCAGAGCCTTTCAGCAAGGAGAACTCGTTCTAACAGTCAGACGTCCTATGACTATGACTCACATGAGCAAAGGCAAGTTCGACGCGAAGTGGGAAGGGCCTTACATTGTCAGCAAAGTCTTTTCAAATGGAGCCTATCAACTTTCAGAGTTAGACGGTCGAGTTGCAATGATGCCTATCAATGGCAAATTCCTCAAGAAATACTATGTATAAGTGTAACAGGGATTTTATGTAAATATGGTCAGATAGTTCATAAATAAAGTTTGATTTTTATTTAATCATAAACGATGTTACATAGTATCAAGGAAGGTCACTATCATCCTTCTTAATATTGGGACGTGGATCACTGCCGTCCTTATCAAAGACATAATCAGCAAAAGAGCCGAGAACATCCTTGCTGGAACCTACCAGGAATTTGTAAGCTGCCATCCTCATGGCCTCTTCTTCTTTCGTCGTCCCTGGTTCAAGCAGGAAATCCAGGATATCCTTTGGTGGCTTGGGTGTAGACGAACCTTCGTCTGCTTCTGTCTGCTTTGGCTGGACTGGTTCAACAAGACGTTCTTTAGTGTCCGCTTCAACCTTCGGGGCAATTTCTGTCTTCTTGGATGCATCTCCGGACGACATCTTTATGTTAAAAAGTGGAAGTGGTCATTCTTGTCAGATTTCTGTTCTATTTATAGGTGGAGATTCTTAAAACAACGAAGCGACACATTCATCCCGACGGTTCGTCCGTTCATTATCATCTGACGGTTCGTCCGTTCATTCCATCCATCCGACGGTTCACCCGTTCAGTATCATCCGACGGTTCATCCGTTCATTACCATCATTCGACGATTCACCCGTTCATTACTACCATTTGACGGTTCGTCCGTTCATTCCATCCATTCTACGGTTCGCCCGTTCATTCAACTCATTTGACGGTTCGTCCGTTCATCCTGACGATTCACTTCGTTCACATATTTTGACGATTCATTATCGTTCATCATTCACATCAGCAACTGGTCATCCTTGATTGAGTTGTCTATTGAAATAATGATATTCAATAAACTATATTCTGCCATATCCACATTACCTCGGAGCAGATATAATGAATATAATTATTTTCTAAAAATCAAGAAATATATCATGTCCTGCACCTCTGAATATATTTTCTACCGCTATTATTTATATCTGAATAAGATATGCAATAAATAATAGAGCCACAAAAAATATCTTTTTATTGATCAAAATTCAAGACATTACAAACATACATACTGTAAAACAAAAAGATACAAAAAAGTCTTTCTAGTTGGTCGGTGGTGTCATCAAATTGGCAATCTGCTGCTTCAGAATCTGCAATCGTTCTTCACGGGATTCCATCACTCGCTTCCTGGCTTCTTCCATCCTAGATTTTTCTTTGAAGGTTGACAGAGTTACAATTCTGCGAGTGATTTCAGGTTGATGGGCCGCAGCATATTCATCTCTTTCTTGGGTTAGAACATCAAGTTGTTGAATTGCAGTTTGATGTTGGGTGGCCTCATCTTCCAGCTCTTCCTGAAGATGGGCAATCTCCGCTTTCAATTCAGCAATTCTCTTTTCTTTCCTTTCAGCAACAGATATCACCGTTTCTACTTTGGAATTGTACTCAGCAGACTTAGTAGTGAAAGTATCCAAGAGAATTTGGAAATTGACTCTCTCAACTGCAGCCTCCTGAGACATCCGTTCAAACTCGGCTTGCACCAAAAGTTCTACCTCTCCTTTATTCAGCTCTTTGTAGATCTTTATTGAGGTCTTTAGCTCATCTAATACGTGATCGAGAAAAGTTGCCTGAGCCTCGTCACCTTGATCTCGGATGGCATTAACTAAGAAAGAGGTTGGACCTCTAACCGTGGAGAAATCAGCTTCTTCTTTCTCCATCACTCTATTTATTAAAGGCCCCAATGAATCAAAGAAGAACTTGGTAAATGACTTGATGACAAACTGATTGGTAACCAAAGCACCAGGAGTAGCAGCTACTCCTGCTGACGATGAGGCGGCAGGATGTTCAGTCTCTTGCACTTGGACGGAGGGCTCTTTGAATGAAGGAACTAAAGTAGAGCTGGCTGCTCCTCCCTATTGTTTTTCTATAAAAAATTAAAATTTTGTCATTTTGCCTATCATTGGCTACTGTCAAAGTGGATCAAAAGTGAAAGCAAATTTTACCATGGCTTGGTCTAGTATCAGGCCTGTCATCTGTTGGAACAGATTCCAGCTGAGCAGAAGTAGCCTCAGACATTACTGCTTGACTACTTTCTGCTTCAGAGCCACATGACAAATGACGACTGCTACTAGCTATCGTTGTTGCAAGCACTATATCCATGCATACTGGAGGTGCTGGAGAAGATTCGGTTTCTGCATGGAATAAGATTAAAGATATCAGCTATCAATCTATTAAAAGAAGATTGCTAATTTCATTCTATACCTTGGGGATCGACAGCAGGAGTTTCCTCCAAGGCTGTTTCTTTATCTGCTATCTTTTCCGGAGATGTCTGCACCTCAACATCCTTTTCAGGATCCAAGGTGTCATCAGCAGCTTCAGGAGATACCTGCACCTCAACATCCTTTTCAGGATCCAAGGTATCATCATCAGCTTTGGGAGACACATGCACTTTATCATCCCCTTCAGGATTCTGTGTATCATCAATATACTCTGATGATGTACTCTCCTCATTTTTATCTTCCTCCGGTGCCTCTCCACTGGCAGTTGCAGCGGTTTGATCAACATAATCCTGCGAGCCGAAGTCGCAGTCATTTAAAGCATCGATCATCAAACGATCCTCCTCCTCGCGGAGTGTTCCTGGTGTGACAGGAGGTTGAGTAGTCTCCATCACCGGTAAAGGAGATCGCAAAAATTTATGCTCTGTCTCTGTAATATCTTCTCTGGGCTCTACGGCCTCATTTCTCTTGTCAACCTCTTCCCTCTGCTCGATCTCCTCCCTCTGTTCTGGACTAGGAGTTTTATGCCCAGACTCAGAAATAGGAGTGGAAGATGGCATAGTAATTACAGCGGCAGCATTCACCACCACTAAAGACAAGAGTTGCCTTGGAGGAGAGACAGTTCTCTTTCTTCTTCTGTGGGCCAGCTTCTTCTTTCTATGCAGAGGTCTCTCAGGACTCTTTATATTTACTATCTCGGCCTGTTTCTGAATAGAGGTCGGCGTGGCTGCTTCTTCTCGTGTTGACTCAGCTAATTGTCGGGATTGTGATCTAGTGGTAACTTTCTCTGAAGAATGTTCCTAGATCAATTTCTTCTTCGCAACTGGGGAGGAAGGTTCTTCTCTCCTTCTCTTCTTCTCCTTTGCTGGAGACTTAACCACTTTCAGAGAAATTCTCAATGGTTGGTTGACTTCCTCAGGGAAGTTTGCTTCCCTGGAGGCTTCCAATGGATCATCCACTGGTTTATTTTCTTCGTCGTTATTTGGAGCTATTATATCAGTCGCTCCTTTCATCAGACGTATTGCTGTTGCAAAGCTGTCAACAAGGTTATAGTTCTCAGCAAAAGTATTTGCAGCTGTGTAAAACAATGAATATGTATATAACATTCTAGGGCCATTATTATCCTTGTTTGGCATCGAGAACACTGTCCTTGTGTCTCGAGCGTTGTAGTAGGCCCACGCTCTGGCACCATCAATGAGATACCCCTTTTCTTGTAGGCAAGTTATAGCGTTGCCTACATGGAACTGGTCATAACCAAACTGACGGGCGAAGCGACTTGGTAAATATGGTTCAAGATAGCACTCCTCTTCAAATCTGTACACTAAATGCGATGGTCTGATTGTCTTCAGCCAGTCAAAAGCTGATCGACCTATTGGTTGCCTCCCAAGTTCCACCAGATTTGGTGCCATAAATTCATAACCAGTTGGAGGAGCAAAGCAATAAAATTTTTATCATTTGCCAAGGTTCAGGGTACGTCTGCAGTCCCTCAGACTAGTATATATCCACTTGCTTTGGGAGAATCTACGCAGAAAACTTCCACTAACTGCTCCCATGGCCGAGTTCATCAATGACCGATGGTGCAAGAGCAACCATCCAAATAAATAAGTGTAAGGCAACTCCAGTCTAGGGAAGTTCCCCTTATCACCCTTACACTTGAGCATGGAGTCAACATACAGACGAAGACCTGCATTTATTCTACAAGTCATCGCTGATAGTAAATCCATCCGGTAGCCGAAGACTAACCGGACGGCAGCAAAAAGAACACCGCGGTGGAAGCGGTCCACGGCGCTTGCTCCGGGCACGACGAATCGACGGAGCCAGTATGTCAAAAATCCTGCCAGCTGGGCTTCTTTAGACATGGACCTGTAGCCCATTCTGATAAAGCTTTCAACAAAATCTCCAGTCTTGAGTGGAGGGTATTGGTGTTCATCATTAACTCTGATGTCCATTCTCTTATTCTCTTCCATTAAACTGATCACTTCGCTGTTGCTGAGGGTTGGAAGAAATCCGGGTTGCATGAGACATGATCTTTGGTCTTTTTCTCAATAATATGGTTAAGAAAAAGATAAGTCAACCACTTTGATGAATAGCATGTGCCAGAAGAGCTGCTTTTGTAGTAAAGAGAGCATATGTTATAATGGCACAGTAGCTCGTCGAAGACTGCCACCATCTTTGAATTTTCTCGACGTAGTCTATCTAACTCGTCGTTTGTTGGAACGTACTCCTCAAAAGGAGAGTCTCCCATTGGTAAACATGAGATGTACTTTATCTTATGGAGGGCCAATCCCATCTCCCCGCAGGGCGTCATGAACGTCCCTGTTCTATCGTTATATCTCTCTGCCAAAGCCAAAAACAGATAAGGATTTGGAAGGAATCCATATACGGTAGCATGTACCGTATTATACAGCTCGATCTCTTTGAGTTTATCTTCAAACTGGACCAATATCCAGTTGGCAATACAGCTCAATCTCTTAATGTCTGGGTTTATTAGACCGGTCAGTCGGATATCCTGATCCGGATATCTGCCCTCAGCCTTTGCATACTCATTCGCAAAGATTGGAGTCCTCACAGGCAACGGCAAAGAAGAATTCTCTGGAGGGATGTACCCTGGCTTCAACCCTCTGAGTAAAGTACCATGACGTTTAGAAGAGCTATAGAACATGTCTCTATTGTTCGGGCCTTTCTTGACACAGATCATTCTCGTCCGTGCATGTTGAAGGGGAGAATGTCCCAGTCCATCCTCCTGGGATGGCTTGTATGAGCATATCGTGCTAGAGGGAGGCATCTAGCAATGTCTGGTAACAAAATCAGTTTCTTTTTCCTTTGGAAAGTTCTCTGCTCAACGCGAGGTCTTGGCTGAGAACTTTTGTCAATGGCTTCACCAAATAGGAACATAGGTTTCTTGTGGGTGATGGCGTCAGCAGACTGCAAGGGCTGACCATTCATCAGACTTAACAAAGTTTCATTGTCCTGTGCTATCAAGATAGCTTGGCGAGAGGATGAAAGGGCATATTGTGGAAAAAGCACATGGGACAAGTCTTCTTTAAATTCTGATTCTACAAGAGTCCCTACGAAGGTTTCATATTCAGGATCCTCTCCAATGTTAACTGCATCAAATAGAAAACACAGAATTCAGTACAAGTCAAATCAAAGATTCTGTCATCAGACTGCGCAAGCATCAGATTGTGCAACCATCAGATTGCGCTGACAAAGCTTGCGCAAAGCAACAGTTTGCGCTGATAAGCTTGCGCAAATCAGCCGATTGCGCTGACTTTTTGCCAGCGTAATTCAACCGATTGCACGAGAAGATATTCTTCATAAAAATGAAGAATAATGGGTTTGTGCAAACTAAACCCTAAACAGGGTGGCGCAGTATGACCACATCCCTTAAAAAAGATGGGTTTCGAGATTCAGTAAAGTCAAAAAACCCTAAAAAGAGTTTTCGATCGGTTGTCTACCTCGTACAGCGGGATGCGCAGCTTCATGTCTAGAAGGGCACGGCGTAGCACGAGTCGAAGACTCGGCGGGGGCCTTGCCCTTGTCGGCGGTAGAGGAGCGCTTGGGAGCCATGGAGATTGACGGGGAAGAAAGAGTGAAGTCGGAGTAGGCTCGGGGATTTCTCTCTCTCAAGCACAATAAAAACAAGTAAAGAATAATATGAAGAATGAAGGGAACTATTTATAGTCTTTCAGGAGCAACGGCCGCCTCAGATTGCGCCGAATAAATAGGAGTAATCCCTTCGATTGTGCAGACAGCATCATCATGTGCGCAACTTGATTGAAAATTCAAAATTCAAAGTATTTCGAAACTTTGAATAAAATCAACTTTCGAAAACTTTGAATGGGGTCTTGTAGGTCCTAAAAATCAAGTTGTACTCATCAAAAAAGTCATAAAAATCAAGAAATGCATCTTTCAAATGAACTGCGCAGAAGACAGGTTGCGCATCATTTAGATTACGCAGACTGGTCTGCGCACACTCTCAAGTGCGTAAGCTGACGTGGCAAATATTATCATTATCTGACAGAATCAGATCTTCTGACAACTGACAGCACAGAGAACGAGGAGACTGTTCGTTTATTGTGCAGCACGGCGCTCGAGGACAGCTGTATATGCAGCACAATCGGCCAGGCTTTCTGCTGCGTAGTCTATTCCTGCACAATCTGAAGTCAGCGCAAGTCATGTGGCACACTTCATCATGATAACTGACAAATGTACACGTGGCATTCATGCCATCAGTAGCTCACTACGTGGCAACCGCTTGTACACGATCATGCGCATTTCAATCAAATAATGCCATGTGTCCAAGACAGTTGGCCCACGATCAAGCAACTGCCAGCGCAGTCTGATGCTACGCAATCCAGTCCATCCGTAATTCAACTTGCGCCATTCAGAATAACTAAAAGTTAGTTATTTCCAGAACTCTATAAATAGAGTTTCAAGTCTTCATTCAAGGGGATCAGACATAAAGTTCAGAAATATCAGAGAGTTCAGGAGTTCTTGCCCAAGTGCTGCTGCATTCTTCCGAGGCTTTTGCCTTCAACTTCCGAGGCTATCGTCTTCAAAGTTCACATCATCCAAGGGATAAAGCAATCGTCATCTAGATTGGATTCCTACAGTTGTACTTTTCCAGAATTCTTGTAATCTCTTTACAAAGTTTGTTGAAATAAAGTTCATACTTTTGTTTTTGCAAACAAGGAGAGAACGTTTATCTTCAATAGACTCACTTGCTGTCATGGCGAGATACAATTGGATTCTGAGTACTATGCGCCTTCGTGGGCTAGTAAAAAGAAATCTAAGACAACACAGGCCATACGCCATGAACGTGCCACAAAAACAGTAAACAAGAAGCATGCGCTGAAAATCATGTGCACTGCTGATGGTAAGCTATACAGAGTCGACTCGGGCACATCTGTGCCAGAAACGGGTTGACTCTCAAATTCCCTGTCACGCTTGGGAGCAACTACTGCATTTTGAACCAAGTCTGGCTGGGCAACTGCGATGTTGAGTCCATGCGCCCACCTGGGCGACGCACATGAAGTGGACTAAAGTTGCCATAAATGTTGTTCCTCTATCAATGATCTGGGCATATCTCATGCGCGTGAACCAGATCAGGGGGTACAGCATTCACATGACCACCCCGGTGCTTGGCCTTGCCATGCACTTGATAGGGGTGTTAAAGTGAATCTCTTCCAACATGATTTGCGTAATGTGATCAGTCACAAACACAGATCAGGAGAGCCGACCAATAAGCATAATGTGTCCCTCGCAGGGCACATATGTGTTACGGTCACCATCAATTGCTGTTTTTGGAAAACAGTGGCTCCACCACAAAGGCAGTCCGTGTTTCAGCGACTACAAACTACGGCACCTATCCGGCGTCGCCTCAGAAAGAAAGTGCCAATTGAAGACGAAGCGGAGCCCAAGATCGCTTCCTGTCATGTTGTCTCCTCATCCGTGAGAAAGACAAATACAAACTCCTCAACCTCTGCATCCAAGACTCAGCTGAGGAAGAGCAAAACAGTGGCCCCATCCCCAGGGGTGTACGAACGCACCCGAGCAAGGATCAAGGCCCTGGCAGAAGTAATAGCTGAGGGTAGTCAAGCCTCTGATAACCCTCCCTTCGAAGACGAAGAAGTGCTTCGACAAACCGATCCTGACGTAGCTGGGGGTAGCCAACACGAGGCCTCAGAAGAAGAAGCCCCTCTATAGGAAAGCGAGGTCGAAAGTGAAGCCTCGACCGATCCATCCACTTCTAACCATGTCATGACAGCTTACATGGCAGGGGGTGGTGATGAAGGAGGATTAGAAGCTCCAGCGCTAGACATCATGCAGCGCATAGACACTCTTGAGGGGAGTCTCAAGACCCTCTCTTCCTCCATGCGGATCCTGACCCAGGTGGTGTTCGACATTCGAACCACTCTGGCAAAGGCATCTGCCTCCACCAACCCAGATCCAGGGGCCAACGGAGAATCAAGTATACCCCCTCAACGGGTATCTTTAGTTGCGGAACACCACACCGCACCGCATGCATCAGCTCCCTCCAATATCCAACTTCAGGCTGTACCACCTTCACCTACTCCCAACTCGATAGAAGTCTTGGCCGAGATGATCAGGGACTTACGTGAACGCTTCGAGGCCCAAAACAGACAGGAAGAACGTCAGAAGTTGGGGCTTCCTCAGCCCTACCCTCCTGAGTAGAACAAGGTGGTTTATCCTCCCAAGAATAAACCACATACACTGATGCCATACGATAGGAAGGACTCTCCTCGTCGGTACTTGACCTACTTTCAGTCTCAGATGGGGCATCTCCCAAAAGAAGACGCCTTGCTCGCGAGCCTATTTTTTAGAGATCTGAAGGGAGTCGTCTACGACTGGTACTACAGTCTCCCTGACAACTCCATATCATCCTTCGATGATTTGACTCGCCTCTTCCTCGATCGGTTTCATGACGGAGGGAGAGACATGACCATGTCATCTCTAATGGAAGTGCGGCAGACTGAGAATGAGACAGTTCGAGAATTCATCGAGCGTTTCAGACAAGCATGCCAAAGGTTGCCTCCAGGCATGCCGAAACATGCACTCATCGACTCCTGCAGCATGAACATGATCCCCACGATCATGCTCTGGCTCAACTCCACTCTCCCGCCCGATTGGAGTTCGTTGATTATTGAAGTCGAAGCTGCTGAGAAGAAGGCGCGTAACGCTCGCCTTCTGGGGGTTAACTTCTCCACCTTTGACGACAAAAGGAAACGGCCTGCGACCAGCAGTAGCAGCCGCGAAGCGAAAGGGAAGCAGGCGTTGACTATCAATGCGTCTAACAGCTCGCAGGGTCCTGTCCAGAGGCCTCCTACCGCACCACGATCGAAGATGGTCTACTTCTTCCACGATGAGGATACCATACAGCTCTTCGAGATGCTGAAGCAGGGCGACAAAATCAAATTGCATGATCCCAAGCGTCCTGGCGAAGTAGGCAGAGTCGGCGACCTGAGGTATTGTTACTACCATCAGTGCATTGGACATCCAACTAAAGACTGCTACATCCTCAAAGTCTACATACAGTGCATGATCAATACGAATGTCATCTCAGTCAAATACGAGGAGAAGACAGTCTCAACCAATATGGTGTTGCTCCAGTTCGATACTTTACCACCTATCACAGCTCAAGATGGCGTCGTCCCCATCCCAAGGACGACAATAGAAGTAGTCAACCTTCCACCAACCCACGACAACGTGGGTGGGCTCACACCACTCACAACATCCAAAGGAGAGATCATGTGGGTTCACCCGGATCTCGTTCCAGAGCTAACTCAACCGGGGGCACCCTCTACCTCCAAACACAAAGGCAAGAAGACCAAGTCTTGCCGAATGGTGACTTCCTCCCTCGAGGAAGCACTGCCCGTACAAACGCGTTTACAGCAGAACGCCCTACCAGAGGAGGTTCCGTCCGAGGTGACGCCTCCTATCATCACCACAGCTGTCCAAGGAGAAGGTTCATCCCAACATCCTGCAGCTGATAAACAAAAGCAAAAGGAGGCCCGCTTCGACATGCCTCTTCATAAAGACAACACTCCGGGGTTAGCTAAGTCCTACAACTTCGACATACTGGCACAACTGGCCCCAGCACGAGGTTTCCTATTCAAGCTCCTCCGTCTATCCAAAGATACTCTGGAGGATCTCTGTGAAGCCCTGAAGGACGCCGAGTCTTTCATCAGTCAGGTCAAACAGCCTAACGACGATCCTACAGCATGTCTGTACAGCCATAATATGGGAGAGATCATCTCCAACATCACATTCACTCAATAGGATATGCTGCTCAAGAACAACAGGCACAACAGACCCCTGTATTACACAGGTTATGTCGGTGCCATTAAGGTGGATCGAATGCAAATTGACCCTGGGTCTTCTTTCAGCATAATCCCCCGAACTCTACTTGAGATATTGGGGATCCCGATGCATCGCCTGATAGTGTCTTACACTACCATCAGTGGCTTCAACGCTAGTAAGTGCCAGCCGCTGGGGAAGATCCGCTTGAAGTGTCACATCGACGATCTCCAGACCGAGGTGACTTGCTATGTTGTGGATGCAGACATCAACTACAACATCATGTTGGGACGGCCATGGATACATGAATACATGGTGGTGCCATCTACCCTCCACCAATGTATAAAATACGCATCCACCAGCGGCATCATCCGAATAGAGTTTGCTTATGTTGATCCCTTCATAGGGATTGAAGCCTTCTTCACCGTCGCCAATCTGTAGAAATCAATTCATCTTGAAGATGAAGCCAATGACGTTGATGATGAAGCAGAAGCTGAGGTCGAAGCTGACTTAGAGGCGGACATGATAATCAATGCTCCCTTAAAAGTGCGACTCAAAGGGATACCACCTCAAATGTCGGCCCCTATGGTAGTCAAACTTCGCGGAAAGGCGCCAGCTTCTCCGGGCACTACACCCAATGAAGCTCCATTAAAGATATGCCTCAAAGGCAAAACCCCTCAAGTGGCGGCTCCCCTCGTACCCAAGATACGAGGAAAGGCTCCAGCTTCTGGCACAACAATCGAGGCTCCCCTCAAGGTGCGGCTCAAAGGCAAGCCTCCTTAGTTGTCGGCACACGTCAGGCCACAAGTGAAGACCTTGGCGTCCTTCTTAGCACAGTCCCAGGAGCTAGCACGGGCCAGGCTTCCGAAAAACTCTTCTGAACCTCCCAAGGCTGCTCCAGTTCTCATTGATGAAGATCTTGGAGAGTACATATCGGCTAATGTCTATGCCCCATCCCTCGATGATGTAATCCCTCGGGACAAGATCCCATATTTTATCAATAATAGAGTGTCTTTCAATTATTCTTGTCTTCCACATTGGAATACCATGTACACTCTAAAGAATGCTCTACAGTCGCTGGGAACACAAATAACAACTGTGAGTCATACAAATCGAGTCGTCCTGTACCAAGGAGTCTGTTACGTAGTCTAACCTCGAAACATGGACGAAAAGCCCATTATCTTTGGCAAAGTCGAGCGTCACCAAGACCCCCCACCGACAGAGCCAGAACCCGACATCGACAGAATGCAAATCTACCGGTACAACGATCGAGCCAAGTATCTCATCCAAAAGATGGGTTACAACTTGAAGAGCGGCCAAGGTCTGAACTACGGCAAAGGTCGACGCCTTCCCCTACGACTTCCGGTGCCAAAAGGGAAGCCGCAAGACTACTATCACCGTAACCGACGAGGGGTAGGCTACAACACGCCTCCAACAACTCCAGAAGAATCAGAAGCAGAGGATGTCATACATTCTCACTCATCTGAAACTTTAGCTTGGGACTCCGACACCAGCATTGGCTCAGTCTTCAGGAAGGTGCTGTCAGACAACATGACATCCTTACATCCTTCAAAAGATAAAGAGAAGAACCCTGGGCTCAATGCCTAGGCGCGCAATGGGAGTCTCGCTTTGAATTGCGAGAACCCCCTACTGAAGACGAAGTCGAGAAGATCGACCTTGGGGACGGATCTTCATCCAAATCCATCTTCATCAGTAAGAGCTTAGTGGAGGAGGACCGATAATCCTTGATCTACCTGGTCAAAGAATATATCGACGTCTTCGCCTGGAGCTACGAAGACATGTCGGGACTCGACCCACAAGTCGCAATGCACAAGCTAAATATCTTACCTGACGCTAAGCCCGTTAAGTAGCAATATCGACGCTTCAGTCCCAACGTCATGGACGCCATTGACAAAGAGATCGACAAGCTCTTGGACAGCAGGTTCATTCGTGAAGAGCAACAACCCGACTGGGTAGCCAACATCGTCGCCGTCACCAAGAAGAACGGGAATATCCGAGCCTGCATCGATTTCTGGGATCTCAACTCTGCATGCCCAAAGGATGAGTTCCCACTCCCGGTCACTGACGTAATGATCGACAACACATGTGGCTTCGAGCGTACATCCTTCATGGACGGCTACTCAGGCTACAATTAGATCAAGATGTTCCTAGACGACGAGAAACACACGTCGTTCAGAACTCCAAAGGGGGTTTACTGCTACACAGTAATGCCCTTTGGCATGAAGAATGATGGTGCCACATACCAACGAGCTATGAGCACCATCTTCCGTCAACACCTTCGCAAGACAGTCGAGTGCTATGTTGACGATATCGCCGTCAAGAGCCGTCTTAAGGGTGATCACCTACGAGACCGGAAGACAGTCTTCGACCTTATGCGGGCGCATCAGCTTAAAATGAACCCCGCTAAATCCTTCTTTGGGGTCTCTAGTGGAAAGTTCTTGGGCTTCATCATCACTGTGAAAGGCATTCATGTCGACCCCGAGATGACTAAAGCCATCCTTGACATGGACCCTCCGAATAACCTTTGAAAACTTTGAGGCCTACAAGGAAGACTTGCCTATATCCGAAGGTTTATCGTAGACTTTTCTGGAAAATGTCAAACCTTCACCAAGCTTATGAAGAAGGGAGTTTCTTACGTTTGGACGAAAGAATGTCAAAAAGCTTTTGACGACATCAAAGCTTATCTGACAAGTCCCCCAGTCCTGGTGGCACCCGTCGCAAGCAAATCGTTCTTGCTTTATGTCCGAGCAATGGACCATTCCCTTAGTGCTTTGTTGGCCCAGAGCAACGAAGCAGGCCATGAGTAGGCCATTTACTACCTCAATAGGACAATAGTTGGGGCTGAACATCGGTACAACCCTGTGGTAAAGAGTATCTAGCCTTGGTGTTTTCCATCCAGAAGACTCACCACTATGTCTCAGGACAAACGATCCAGGTCATCTCCCGAGTCAATCCACTCAGAATTCTCATGACAAAACCAGGAGTGCTAAACTCTCGGTTGACTACGTGGGTGATATTATTGACACCATACGACATGTTATTCGTACCACAAAAGGCTGTCAAGGGCCAAGCATTGGCCGACTACCTAGCCGCGCACCCAATCCCAGAATCATTCAGATTCTACGAAGTTATCCCCGATGGGGTGCAAGAAGCAAACATTACCGAAGAAAGCCTAGTCTGGCATATGTTCTTTGACGGTGCTTCTAGAACAGGCACCAAAGGCCAAATTATCGCGGGAGTAGGGATGATCTTAATCTCTTCCGACAAACTGGTCATCCAACATGCCTATTCTCTTTCAGAGCCTTGCTCCAACAATGTTGCAGAGTACAATGCCCTCATCATGGGGCTTCAGTTAGCAAGACATCTGGAGGGTGAACTGCCTTGAATCTTACGGCGACTCATAGCTCGTCGCCAATCAAGTTCAGGGACAATATGAGGTCCGCCACGAAGACCTCATCCCCTACCACAAAGCAGCGTTGGACATCATCTCAACCTTCACAGAATTCTTCACAGAGCATGTGCCTCGGCTGCAAAACTTGGAAGCTGATGCTCTGGCTGGCCTCACAGCCTCATTGGCTGCACCCGTCGAGACTCAACACTTCGTTACAGTGACTGGTCGGGACATGGCTTGCCCCAGAAATAATCTGTGCATACGGATAACTTATGCCATAGCCGTGGACCCTAGCATCAATGTCAGAGATTGGAAACTCCCATTCATCGACTCTGCCGTCTACGGAATCCTCCCGAAAGAACCGAAGGAGGCAGTCTCCGTCAGAAGATGCTCCCTCCGTTTCTATAACGATACAACCTCCAAAATGTTGTACCGGCGCTCCTACGATGGACTTCTCCTATGATGTCTATCTAACGAAGTGGCCGTCGAAGCTCTTCGAGAAGCTCATGACAGAACGTGCGAAGATCGTCAAGCAGGTCCTAAGCTACAGGACCAACTTTGACGCATAGGCTATTACTGGCCCACCATGATGGCCGACGCTGTCGAGTATGCAAAGAGGTGTCGTGCCTTTCAGCTGCATGCCGACTTCATCCACAGACCGTCAGAGACTCTACACCCGACAGTTGCCTCTTGGCCATTTGAAGGCTGGGGCATAGATATAGTAGGGCCTATCACCCCTCCTTCGTCAAGAGGACATCGCTTATCCTGGCAGTTATCGACTATCTCTCTAAATGGGCGAAGCAGTCCCTCTCACAGAGGTGAAAAGCCCAAGAGTGATCAGCTTCATCAAGCATCACGTCATTTACCATTTTGGGTTACCCCGAAGGATTATCCACGATAATGGCCTACAATTCTTCAGCCGTGCGTTCAGTAGATTCTGTGACAAGAACCGTATTCAGAACGTGGCATCAACCGCTTACAATCCGACAGCAAACGGGTTGGCTGAAGCTTTTAATAAGACCATCGTCAAGCTACTCAAAAAGGTCGTGTCATCCAATAACCACGACTTGGACGAGAAGCTCGGCGAATGCCTTTGGGCCTATCGTACAACGGTATGGACCCCGACGGGCAACACAACATTCTCCATGGTTTACGGGAGCGAAGCAGTGCTACCACTTGAGATCCAAATCCTCACTCCGAGTGGCGATCACAAATCAGTTGACGGAAGAGGACAATCAACATCGCCGTCTGCAAGAGTTGGAAGCGCTGGACGAAAAATGCCTCTTGGCTCAACATCGCATCAAACTTTATCAAGCCCGTATATCACAGACGTTCAACAAAAGTGTCCGACAGAGGACTTTCCAAGTTGGCAACCGGGTTCTGGCAGTCAGGAGACCGATGGTGACGACTCACAAAACATCAGGAAAGTTCGAACCCAAATGGGAAGGACCCTTCATCATTGAGACGGTATACTCAAACGGTGCTTATCGTCTCGCTCAAGCTAATAGGGACTTATTCATGATGTCCATCAACGGCAAGTTCCTAAAAAAGTACTATTCTTGACCTCCATCAAGAATGTACTACCTCTCCCCAGAGAGAAGACTGGTGAGTTGACCAAACCAATTCACACCCCTTCCCTTGACAAATCATATGCTTCTGGACCACAGCTATTTTGTTGCATTCTATCCCTAGTAGAGGAACAACCACGTCCATATTACCTCTGAGTTGCTTCTTTATACCTCATCAAGCAGGATCCTGTACCGTGTAAGATCATGCTTAAAGGCAATGTTTACCACGTCCACATTACCTCTGAGTAAACATTCCGCACAACAATCCCTATGTTGTTGCACTATAGAACATCCAAGTCCATATTACCTCTGAGTTGTTCTATAAACCCCCACAGAGTTCACTCCTACCATGTCCAAATTACCTCTGAGTAGGAAAGCTCCACCATTTTAGCCCATATTTACCATGTCCACCTTACCTCAGAGTAGATATGTCGGTCCTCTCTCTCAACTTATTATCCGTACCTAACACGAAGGTACGCCAAGGGTGATAAGTCTACATAAAAATTATCCCATATTCACCACCTCTATACTACCTCTGAGTGAATGTGTCGGTTTCCTCCGTGAGTAACTTATTATCTGCACCCAGAAACCAAGGTACGTAATAGATAATGGGTCCATAAAAATCACAGGAAATGAATAAAGCAGAAAACTCTTTCATAGACAAAATAGGGACATTGACTTTATTCATATTCCCAAAAATGGCGATTGTAAAGCAACCTACGAATCCTCACAACCAGGGATCATAGTTGCGTTGAGGCATGTACCACTCCCTCAGCCACTTTGTATACGAAGGTTCAATCTGGTTGAGGTCTTCTGTAGGGACATGGGGGTCAATCCCGAAGCTGCTCCTCTCTAACGGTGGCTTATCTTTAACTTCAACCTTGGGAACAATCTCTTCCTTGATGGTCATCGGTTCTTCCTCGACCTCGACCTTTGGTAACGCCTCCTCTTTAACCGTTACTGGCTCTAATTTGACTTGAGGAGGCGGTATCTCTTCCTTCATTAGAGCCTCCGCCTTCGGCATGGATACTACAACAGAGTCAAAAAAAAGTTAGCAAAAAGACTTACAAGCTCAAAACAAGTATCTGAGGCGCATCAACAAATCTGGCGCATCAAACTGGGTCGAAACCCATGCACACAGATATAACCTCATCAACGGCGCATCCTCAGGACTTCAGCCCACGCGCGTCAGCTGAAAAGGCTTCGGCACATCATCGGGACAAAGTCCATGCGCGTCAGCCTAAGCACATCCACATAAGGCGGTTCATCCACAGTTGGAACACCCCAACATCACTACAACAAAGACCAAGGCAAGAGAATACCCACCGAGCACTTCCAGCGAACGTCGACGTGGGTCACCCTGACGACTAGGACTTCCTCCGTGTCGACCTCCAAGGTTCCCTTGCCTCCGCCCCTTCTTCGGCTAGCAGTACCACCTCGGGGAGTCTTGGGATCTATCTCTCTAACAAAGAAAAGAAGGGAGAAAAGAGTTCTGAGGAAGAAGAAGACTTTTACAGAAAAGTAGAAGACTCTCTCTCCTCACAAGCCGCCTATTTATAGGCTTGCCCTCACGCGTAAACCGATGTGGCGTGACATCAGCAATCAGTCGCTTCGGGTTTCGTGAAACTAATGGCTGTTTATCTTTAAAAGATCATCATTAATCTTTCGTAAGATCGAGACGTTATCTCTTCAGAAGAAGCATGCGCCGTAGCAGTATGCGCCTAAACAACAAGTGTTCCCACAACGAAGCACAGAGCGACTATACGCCAAAAAGATACATGCGCCTAGGCGAAGGGAATGCACCCAGAGTCGTTAATCCCCATGCTTATTATTCAAAGTATTCCAAAACTTGCCCAGAAAGTTTTAAAAACTTTACAGGGGGTCTTGTAGAAGCATGGAATTTCAGGCGCATCTATAGGCCAGAATCCTATGCGCTCAACCCAACCATGCAACCAACTCAAATTCGCTAGAAAGCTCAAACAGATACTTGGTACAGCAAAGAAAAGTACAAATTTAAAGACATTCAAAAGAAGACTTTTATTTTATATGAAAGTTTATCACATGTCTAAAGAAAGGCTTTACAAAGAAGAACTTCTACAAAAAAGATCCTAAAGCTACAGCCAGGCGCAGCAAATGCCATGCGCCCCCTGCCAGGCGCATCATTCTGATATCTCGTCCAGGCACAACATTCCAGCATCTCAACGTATGCGCATCTTCGTGCATAGTCAGAGCGAATCACTCTCTCTTATCAGCACCAATCAGCCCTTGTGTAGTAGAAGGAGGAGCTCTCCTAGCTCGACAAGGATCACGGTACGATGCCCTGATCTTCGTAAGCAACAAGAACACTCGGCAGCCTATGGCTCTACCAGCAAAACAAAAAACGTAGTGTAGCCACCCCGATCTTTGGATGCAACAGGCACTATAGGCCTGTGTCGAGACTCGACGATTCTGATATTTAGATGCAACAGACACTATCACAGAAGCTCAGAGCGACGGGAAGACTGGGGTAGCGCATCCTCACCCTCAAAAAAAGCTCGAGTTCGGTAGTTCGCCAAGGCAGAGCTCCGGCCAAGTTCATCTTTACATCGAAATGAAGAATAAAAGAAAAGATTTCCCTTATGCGGCTATTTATAAGCACGGACAGGCTACACCCGAGTGCCAAATGGCCAACGTTCCAAATTTCATGCAATGAATTTGCATTAATAGCAAATGCATCCGTCGCCTCATATTCGACTAAGTCAAGGCAACCATTAACGCCTCGAAGAACCCAACAGGCGGGCCAAAGAGGATGCGACACATTGGCAGATGCACCGTCAATATCATGTGCTCCCTATAGATGCGCCCAGCGGGCCATAGCCATGCGTCCAGATTGTACTAGCCAATGTAACCCTCTCCATCAAACATTTAATGCCGAATGACAAAGGCAACAACGCATTCCAAGAGCCGTCCAAACAGCTGTACAGAAAATGAAGTGCCGTTAATATTAGCAACATTATTACACCTGGGGTCGGCAATGTGGCAGACTGATCATTCGTATGCACCTCGTGGCCATATGCCCAGAAGACTGCATGCGCCCCAGTGGTCATGCGCCCTCCGGCTTACTTCTGATCCCAAGCAACAGAAGACTAGGCCATGCATGTGCCTCAAAAGCCATGCGCCTGGACTTGCTCATGGCGACTAAAGATCATAAGACCAAGTAGCCTCCCCTGCGCCTGATCCTAGGTGTACCCTGATGTGAAGCTCTACATGCGCCTTAAAAGCCATGCACACAGACTCGTCTATGATGCCTAAAACTCATAGACTAAGTCGCCTCCATACGCTCGATCCTAGGCGCACCCCGACAGATCACTCTCCTCCAAAACAAAGATCTCTGAGCCATAGGCATATGCCACATGTCCCTTGAATCAGTTCTATTCAAAAAATGGGTGCTAACCACCCAAGATCTCAGCAACAACCACATCTTTGTGACTGCCACGTGTCAGCTCCATCGCAGCCCAGCGCAGCAGTCCAACAGATTCAGCTTCAATTCAGGGCGCATCAACCATGCGCCCCCACCAGCATCAGCCACGTGGCATTTCCACGTCCAGGCGCATCCCACATATGCGTACATGAGCAGCCAGCCTGCTATCTATAAATAGAAGGATCATTCCTTCACCCAACGCACAGAAAAGGACAAACTCAGACAAGGGCGGATATTTACACATACAGAGGCTAGAAGAGACACTTAACGTCCGCTTCTTCTCACAACGCTCCGGCATCCAGAGCAACCCAGACCTTCAGAGAGTTCAAGATCATCGTCAGATCGTCAATGGAGTCGACACATTACCACTCACTCCACCGACACAGTTTCCAGATAAAAATAAAAGTGTACTCTTAGGACTACGTCTAAGTCCTACATTGTATATTGTTCTATTTGTAATTGAAATACCAAAGTTTTTATCAACAAAACCTTGTCGCATTTTCGATGGCAAACATCAGTGAGCCGAGAGTTAGCAATTTTCTTAGGTTTTCTTCCACTTTTGTAAATCGGAGTGTCAACGGAGTAAAGGAGCAACTGTCGCTCGATCTCCATCGTCCCATTTCCTATAATTTTTTTGTACTCGGAGATTCTCAGTGCAGGATCTCTAAGGTGTTCTCAATTTGTGGTGCCTTACGCCAATAAGAAAAGATAGTGCTTCTTCTTTTTTGTGTGTGTCCAGGTTTATTCGCTCGTGGTGGCGAGTCGACAAGCAGTCAAACATGGGCTCCGTACTGCGCTTGCTTATGGGGGTCGATCATTGCTTGACCGTGTTGAGATAGGATCCCGGTGACGAACGCAGCACTATCAAGAAGGTAGCAGCGCGACGCATGTTACTGTTGACGGAGTCCGCGACTGTACCTGGTCGCATGCTAGGTTGACGAACGTCGACATTGTAGCGGTTGCTACCGGCGACCCGACTGACTATAGTGACTGTCGCCTGGATTGGCGCTCATAAAGTGCACAACGCCTGTACTACCTTGGCCGCAGGTAACGAGCGCGGAGTGGTTATGGTGTTGCCGAGGACGAGAGAAAGGTGGCAGGCTTCGTCAATGACGAAAGGCTATGAGGGAGAGGCCAGTAGAGATGTTCGCCTAGGGTTTATCAACGGGGGTTGGGCCCTATAGCATTGTGCGCATATATGGCAATGGGTGCTCGGTTCCACCATGGTGGCTGGGAGGAGATGAAGATGAAGGTGGCGGAGAAAACATCTCAACTTGTTAAGTTAGAAAAGAAAGGATAAGGAGGCTTCTTGGGGTTTATATATATATATATATATATATATATATATATATATATATATATATATATATATATACAAAGATTGAGCAATTGCTAGACAGGTTGAGAAATAGATTGATATCTATTTGTCATACTTAGTGTTATCAAGATAATTATGTTTTAGTTTTGGGGTTTGATCGGGTGGGCACTAATTTTGTGGGCTTAGATATTTATTGGCCGGACCAGGAAAATAATAGGAGCATACATTGGCTTGGATGGATTAGACTGAAATTTTTTAATAGAAATAATAATTATGGCTGGGCTTAGAGTAGTTAAGGTTAGATTTGAATTCAAAATTTTAAAAATATTAAACCAACTCATCAAATAATACTATACTTAGCTAGTTTAATTTGTGGTCACTGGAAATCAAGACTTTTTATTATCATTATATTATAGTAATAATATTTACCATATATATATAAATATGACTTTTATTTTTATATTTACTCTTTATTTTATTCATAGCATATTTATATAGGATATAATTAAGAAGAGTCATTTATTATAAGTTATTCATTTAACTAATTATTATATATCGCACAACTATACAGGAACCTAATTATATTTATAAAAATTAATTCAAGGAAGTCAAAAATTTAGGACAAGGGGTTTACACTGATACCAATTGTAGGACCATTGAGCACCTCTAGAGGGGGGTGAATAGAGTGCGTGTGAGTGCAGCAAAAATAATTACCAATTAAAAAATGAACAATTATAATCTATGGCAGGAATAAAGAGACCGTAATATGAAAGGCAGTAAGAGATAGAAGATCAAACTCAGTGAACACCGCGATATTATACTGGTTTCCCTCTGAGAGGACTAATTTAGTCGCGAGTACTCTTGTCCGCTGTTAATCCACTATTTACAAGCTAAACGAGAGCTTGCCGTCTCTTTACAACACCGTGCTTGGTGACAAGTGCATGACCGACTTCACAACACCGTGCTTGGTAACGAGTGCACGATCGACTTCGAAAACTGAGATGTTTTCTGAACTTGTAACCTCTTTACAACTCTGCAGACCAAAGACTCTAAATCGAATACGATGTTACAAGCTTTGGCTAAGAGATGGATAGGTAGAATGTGAAAGCTTTAGATCATTGAAAAACACTTGAAGAATGAATAAAGAGAAGAGTGAATGAGTGATTAGAAATGAAAAATTCTTCTCTATTTATAGGTATTTTTTCTGACCGAACTCGGGTAGATTTCAGGCAGAGTTCGGATCCGAAGGTCTCGCAAATAAACATTGTACGCAGATTTAGAGGCAACTGAATTTTGAATTTGAGTTGACCGAACTCGGTCAGAACTCGGACCGAACTTGGTCAGATTTTTGCCAGAGTTCTGTCACTTCAGAACCAGAATGGAATGGACCAAATTGCATAGGTATTTAGGGCTTTTTGGATATGTCGAGTTTTGATATATAGGTAGGCCTTTTGGAAGGGTGGACTAGAGTTAACCTAAGCCAGTAATATCCGATCGATTTTACATTTCATATCCTAGACTCAATAGAAAATAAAAATACAGAAAAAATATAAAAAATAACTCGATCTGGATTCTGTAATAATTAGCTTTTGGATGATGACTTGAATACAACTTGTAGATGCAGTACGTCCTTTGATATTGATTTTATTGACCTAAAATGTTAGTAGCAGTTCTTATATTTTGCGTATCGACTTAAGTCGTCGTTGATTATCAAAATCAGGTGTGACCATTAGGCAATGGGCCAACAGCTCCTACTTTTCTTCAAAAGCATCATAGAGTTGAGCCTAGTCCTCCTGCTACAGTACCTCCTATTGATTACCATATTAATCAATAAACAAATTAGATTTTTAAAATATATAAGTTATAAACTAATTTAAGAGAAATTTTGACTTACCCCCCACTTGATTTATCCTAATTCAAGGTGCACCCCACAGTTTTGCAAAAATGTACAGTACCCCCTACTTTGGACAAAATTCGTAAAAAAAATTTGGACCAAAATGCCCCTGCCTTCTTTCTTCTTTCCTCTCACCCACTGCCTCCACCCCCGCGTCCACCGCCCCCGCTCCCCCATCCCCGCCTCCGTTTCTTCCGTCGCGGCCACCACCCCTCTCCGCCTCCGCCGCTGCTACTGCTGCGCGTCGCTGCTGCCGCCGCTGCTGCCGCCAGAGGCGGGGAGGGGGAGCGGAGGCGGAGGCGATGGCGGAGAGGGAGGGAGCGGAGGCGGGGAGGGGGGAGCGAGGGCGTTGGCTGCACGAGAGGGGGGTGAGAAGGTGAGAGGAAAGAGGAAGAAGAGAAGGGTATTTTGGTCCAAAATTTTTTTTTTACGAAAACCGTCCAATGTTGGGGTTATGTACATTTTTGCAAAACTGTGGAGTGCACATTGAATTAGGATAAATCAAGTGGGGGGTAAGTCAAAATTTCTCCTAATTTAATCCAAACTAAAAGTGAACATATTGAAAGACAAAGTAAAAAAAAAAAATAGGCAGAAAGTATAAAAAAGTCTACGATACTAATTAACAACTATTGGACCGACCAATGCTTGTAAGTTGCAAAAAAAAATAGAAAAGGCCCCTTCTCTAACAGTACCCTAGCCATGGGGCTATGTGACGGTTGACTTTAGGCCTCGTTTGGTTCGCGGAATGGAAGGGAAAGGAAATCAATTCCTTGTCATTTCCTTTCTTTTGGAAAACTTTAATTCCTATTGATTTTCCTTTCCGATGTTTGGCAATGCCAAGGAATTTGGAAAGAAAAGTGAATACTTCAATGTGGGAAAGTGATTCCTTCCTTGGATGGATGGAATCACTTTCTCCCCTAATTTTCCTTCCATTGGGAATCACTTTCCTTTCCTCCTCAATTCCTTGGGCACCCAAACATAGGAAAGTAATCACTTTCCTTTCCCAACCGGGAGATTCCACCAACCAAACGAGGCCACTATTTGACCAACAAGGCAACAATATGATCCATTTCAAACATGGCTAATGGCTTATCCATCAAGTGTAGGCTACCAATTACCAAAGCTTTGAAAAAAAATTGGTCCCTCCTCCAAGACGGCAAGACCCATGTGACTCTACAGTCTACAGTATAGTGTCTACAGTCTACTCCCTAGTAGATGTCATAGATTCAATGTCTACACAAAATACAAAAAACTCACTTTCCTCTTCATACCTGATCAGTAGTGAGGAGAACCGGAGAAGATGGCGCTGCCTGTGTATGATATCGCACGAAAGAGAGAGAGAGAGCAAGTAATGAAATATTTATTTGAATCTTTCATTATATAGAAGAGGGAGAGAAGATGAATAGGTGCTTTCTGTCAATTTTTTGGCAGACGATTAAGGCGCTTTCAAAATTTTTGACCGTTTCAAATTTTTTATGGTGGTTTCAATTTATTTCGGAGATGATTGTGCAACCTTTTTTTTCATATCTTTTTAGATCTGATCTTATTTGCTATTAATTTTTGGTGTTTTTTAAAAAAAAATGATGATTGAGGCATTTTTTTAATTTTCTGTCGACAGTTTAAAAATTTATGGTAGTTTCAAAAAAATTCGGAGATGATTGTGGGACCGTTTTTTTCTCCCCCAAAGTTTTGATCTTATTTGGTATTAAATTTGGGCTTTTGTTTCAAAAAAATTTGATGGTAGTCAAGTTATATTAAAAAAATTGGCCCTTCTAAAATTAGAGGACTTGAGCGGTCGCCCACCTCGCCCCTCCCCTGGGCCGGGCCTGAATACACTTTACTTCGTGCGTAAATAGAAACCTTTATTCCTTATCGAAACCCTACCACGATCATTAAGCGTATTCATATTTTTCCTCCTAATTGAATTGCTTCACTCATTGAGGATTTTTCCTTAAATGCCTTCGTGGTTCGTGCAACCTTGCCCTTAATATATTCTCTTTGTGCGAAAAGAAGAAGCGGATCATGACATCCTTCGGTTAGAAAGGGGTTAGATTGGAAAATTCTATGGAGAACGACTCATGCAAGCAGCATTCCTGTAAGCATGACAGGAGTCTGACCCGCCAGACCCTCTCTGATCGTACCCGCACGCAGCTTCCCTGTACGTACAATGGGGGTACAGAGGTGGAGGACTTGAGGCTTTCACACAAGCGTAAGGTGGAAGAGGAATCTGCCGCACAGGGCACGCCTAAATCAAGGCATCCTTGTACCCAGATTACCATCAACTGTTGCTGTCAACAGGCAGCCACCGTGCCGCCGATGAGGCGTTCCGTCTTCTAAAGACTACATCCGGCGTCAACCGAACGTCAGAGGTTCGACATGGGGTCGGCAAGCACAGACGAAGATGAACTCCGTGTCGCTCCGTGCAACGCGACACAGGGTTCTCAATCTCTCAAAAAGCCGTCCAAGAATCTTTCCATCTCGGCCACCAAGCCCAAGAAGCGGCCCGAGAGTAGCAAGGTGAAAGTACCCAACACAGGTGTGTTCCAAGGCACGCGTTCCAAATCTCCGTTTGGTACCACGTCATACGCAGGGGGCAGTCAACCCCCCACCGTCCATGACGACATATTACAGTCTGAGGAGATCCATATGATATGGATGCCTCCACAGACGCAGCTAGCCGCCAGACTGGGGGTAGCAACTACAATGAGTCTGAGGAGACCGCAACCTTCCAATTTATCCTCAAGATGACGAGACACAGTGTCACGACCTGTTACCCAAATTGTTGGGCCGGGCCGAGCCATGTCCAGCCTACGCTTAAGATAAAGCGCAGTAAGTTGTTCTAGAGATAACAAGATAAGACTAAATGTGCTAACAGATCTATAAGTGAAGAAGAATCATAAATGCTCCAAACACAAAAGTCATCACATATATATAGAAATAAGTCCAAAGTACAAGTTTGAAATGTAAAACTGGATACATGTCCAGTGACAAAATACGTAGTCTAATACATGACTACACTAAGTATCCCAAGTGACTACGCAAATTAGGCGAGTCTCCCCGCAGGAACATCCTCGCATGGCAAAACCGGATCCTCGGCAGTGACTCCATAATACGAATCACAGAGCAACTCCTCCTCAGTAAGTATACCTACAACGTTATCCTGTCAGGACGGGAGCAAGTACTGTTTTCTAGCAAACTAAATATACAAAGCATGAACAGGAAGGTAATAAACTGGAATCATGGCATATCATGGTTTAATTGGTTCTTTTTAGGAATGACAACATATAGTTTAAAAGTTTAAAACTGTAGCATGTACGTGAATCGGTCAATAGGTGAATAGGATGTACAGCGGCACATATCAAGTTTTTCTGGCATGCACATACGTGCACGAACGGCATCGGTGTATATCCATACACAAACGCGAGATCAGAACCTACGGCAAGGTTACATATAGAATGTCCCCGAGTGCGGTAAATACATACGGAAAAGGGGGTCATGATCACGTACATTACTAGCAGTTTCCCCTTAACCCGTTATTTTAAACATGTGAGAGATATGAAAACAGTAATAACATGTGGGAGATACGAGAGCGATATAAAGCATGTGAGAGATATGAGATACTGTCCTAAACATGGTAGAGACTGAAAGTAATACAACATGTAAGTTCTAACTTGCTACCCCAAGGATCAGCATTTAACATGGTTGGTAAGTCGCAGTTTATTGTTCTAGCAGTATGTAAAGTTCGTAGAAAGTACTTGCCTCTAGCAAAATAAAACAAGCTGCGATAAATGTGCTATGGATGTCCGGTAACTCGTCACTGTAGAAGTAAATACAATAACTTAGCTTTTACACTAAGCTAAAATACTAGGACACTAATTGGTGAAACACGACTTGTGATTGGACACCTAGCCAAAATGATGACTTTGGCATAGGAGACCAATGTGGGGTGACACACTATGTTAACTAACTTTCTAGGGTCTTTACACTAGTGAGGGATGGGGTTCAACACGACTAAAACTCCAAATAACACAAAAAGCTACAAGTCGTAATTAATCAATAAATAAATCAAAAGATCATTGTGTTCTAACAATTTTAGAGATAGACAAAAAGCTTAGTTTTGTTTAAAGTAAAGTACCAAAGTGATCCTTGTTAATCATAGAAATTTATTATAAATTTTCTGGAATTAATTAACCAGTACAAATATTTTATAAAAATCAGTTTTCCTAAGTATACAGAAAATGAGTTTTGGTTTCATATGCCAAACTAGTGGCAAAACAGTAAATTAAATACTACAAAAATTATACTAAATTAGCTAACTTAACATAGTATCTAAAAACTATTTTTCCATAATTTTAGCAATACTTTAAGTATTTTTAGAAAATCAAAAACAGCATTGCACACAATAATTAATTATCTGTGTATTTTGTCCATGTATATAATTTGAACCAAAGTTCAAATACAGGACCCAAGGCCATAAATCAAGTCCAATATGACTTGTACAGGTCTTGAATGTGTGAAAACACATTTGGGCCCAAATACCCATGCTAGGCTTGGACATCAAATGGTTGCAGTAATTTAAATACACTAAAAATACAACTTGGTAATAGTGCCAAATAAATATTATTATTTTAATATGGTAAAGTTATACAAAATAATTATATACCTACACATGAAAAAGGTACATATATCTATGTATAAGGAAAATACTTAATTTATAAAGTATATATTTGTTTTTGTTTTTTTTTTAAATTTATAAAGTATATATATATATATATATATATATATATATATATATATATATATATATATATATATATATATATATATATATATATATATATATATATATATATATATATATATATATATACAAATATGTATATATATATAAGGAGACATTTAAATTATAAAGTGTATAATAATATATATATATATGAAAATATATATATATACATATATGTATACAAATATATATATAATATTTACTAACTATAAAAATATACACACAAGAAAAATATATACATATATACATATATGTACATAAATACATATATATACATACATATATATATATTTATAAAATACTAAAGTGAAATATATATATATATATATATAAACAGTTTATATATATAAAGTAGTATGTATAACAATACATATATTTATATATGTACAAATATATATACATGAAACTTACTAACTATAAAATATATACATATATATATATATATATAATACTGTCAAAATACAGTATATACATATATATATACTAATATATATATATATATATACATATATAAAAAAAAATTATATATATATATACATATATATAAATATATATAAAACTGAAAAAAGAAAAGAAAAAGAAAACAGAAAAAGAAAAGAAAAAGGAAATAAAAAAGAAGAGGGGGAGGGGGCTCGAACTCGAGCCAACACAGTGGGGGGGGTTGATTAGGATGGGCTGCCCAGGGGGTCAGCCCATCAGTTGTGTTAAGGTTAGAGTTTAGGTTAGTTTTATTTATGTTCGAATTAATTAACACACAAAAAAAAATATAAAAACCATCCTGTGTCCTGACAGTTAGGGACACAGGTGTCTTGTATCCTAGGCTACCACGACACGCACGAAGCGACTTGGCCGTGTCCAAGCTAACCCTAGTATTGCCAGTGTCCTGGCGAGTCTCATATGTGAAGACGAGACTCGCACGACACGAATCGAAGCTGCCACTTACGTGTCTGATCAACTCAGGGTGATTCGAAGGGGCTGGACGGCGGCGTAGGCGTCGGGGCGGTGGCGGAGCAGTGGCGATCGACGCGTCTCATCGGGGCGCGTCGAATGGTGGTGGTGGTTGGCGGTGAAGGTCGTCGGTTGGGGCGGAGCAGTGTTCGCCGGAGTTAGGGTTTCGGTGTTGGAAAGTGGGGAAGAAGGAGGGCGGCGATTGGTCGTAGGGGAAATCTAGGGTTAGGATTTTGGTCTGGGGAGTATGGGGGGTTTAAATAGGGTTTTAGGGCGGTGGGGGCAGCCGGATTCGGCGGGGGCAGCCGGATTCGGCGGGGGCAGCCGGTCGTGGTCGGTCGGGGCAGTGGGGTTGGTGAGAGTCAGAGAAGAGAGAGAGAGAGCTGTCGTGTGAGAGAGGGGGGGTTTGGTAATTAGCAGCTAGGCCCCTTAGTTTTAGGAATTTGCATAAAGGAATTATCAGTGAGGATTTGCAAAACAGAAATTGCATTTCTAAATTAAAAACATTTCCTTAATTACAAACCGATATAAAAACAAATCTAAAAATTGCAGAACCTATTTAATTAATTCCAAATAATTAGCAAAGTGATATTTTTATATTTAAAACTCATTTAAAAATTATAGAAAAATTCCTAAAAATCCTAATAATTATTTTAAGGCTAAAAATTAACATTAAAAATTAATTAGCACTAATAAAACTAAAATTGAAAAACAGGGGCTTACAAGTCTTCCCTCCTTGAAAAATTTTGTCCTCGAAATTCACAAGGATTGAAGACCCGACAATATTCTAACATAGCAAGCAATGCAACAAATGACTAAGGCTACGATCAAAACTAACCTCCCGAAACCGGTTCCGGCTCCGGCTCAAGGACTAGGCTATAAGTCTTCCCCTGGGGTCCCTTGGCTACTGGGCAGTCCCGAATCTGATGGATGGCAGACCCACAAGCTAAACACTGCCCCAACCTCTTCCTACAAACGAAAGCGTCGTGGCCTACCCTTCTACAGAATGAACATATAGTCCCCTTCTGCTGTTGCTGAGGTCCCGGGGCTCTAACTGGTTCGGTCGGGTGATGTGATATAGGAGGACGGTAAGTCTGCTGGGGTGGCGTCGGTGCTCTCTGCTGGAAAGCCTGACGCTTGGACGGTCCCTCATGATGTACAGAAGCCGGCCTCTTACATGACAGAAGACGCTCCTCAATACTCCTGGCCAACTCTAGGCTCTGGTAGTAGTCAGTCGTACCGTTTGCCACTATAAGAATGCCAATGTCTGGAACTAGACCATGGCAAAACCTACAGGTCATCTCCTCTGGATCAGCAACCAGACTAGGAGCAAAACGGCTCAGGCGACTAAACTCTGTCGCATACTCGTCAACAGAACGGTTTCCTTGCTGGATGTTCTGGAATCGTAGCCCCATGGCTACTCTAGCAGTGGTCGAGAAGAATTTCTTCTTGAACTGGGTCTTGAACTGGTCCCAGGTGGATCTACCTCTCGTGAACAACGGCTCATTCCTGAACCAGACTCTGGCTAAGTCTATTAGCAGAAATCCTGCTACCTCGACCTGAAGGTCATCTGGCATCCTAACTCCCAGAAGCTTCCTCTCTACTAAATCTAGCCAGTCATCTGCTACTACTATGCCCTCAGTCCCTGAGAACTCCTTGGGATTCAGACCCAAGAAGTCCTTGATCGTCCCCGCTCTCTGCCGTGGCTCTACATGTGGTGGTACCACGGGACGTCCCTCAGAACGCTCCATGCTCTGGCGGAGTAGGTTAGTCTGCTACTGATGGGTTGTTAGGAACCCCTGGATCAGTGTGAGCAGTTGGGTCCCGTCGAGTGTGACGGAAGCCTGAGTGGGTATAGTGATAGGGGGTGGTGGAAGTATCGGGGCCTGCTGGGATTAGGATGTGGAAGGTGGTATCTGGGTCTGTGGATCTGTGGAGTGGGGGAATGTGGTAGGTAGAGGTGTATCAGTCAACTGGTCAGCTGACTGGATATGGAGGGCCCCATTCTCGGGGGTAACGTACTGGGATGAACGAGTAAGCACCATCTAAATTACACATAAAAAAGACTTATAAGGACTTATTTAAAGTAAGTAATCATATGCAAGAAAATCTAATTATAATAGCAAACATGTGATGTATTTCCTATGTTGCAATCCTAGCATTCCTCTAAGTGTTCTAAGCGTCTTTCCTAATGTTGTCTAATTACCTTAAGTTCCTAATTGCAGGCATGCTCGGTACAATAACGTAACCAAACAGTTTAGTCAGGACCTGCATGGGCCGCCAAAAAAACATGTCACGACCCGTTACCCAAATTGTTGGGCCGGGCCGAGCCATGTCCAGCCTACGCTTAAGATAAAGCGCAGTAAGCTGTTCTAGAGATAACAAGATAAGACTAAATGTGCTAACAGATCTATAAGTGAAGAAGAATCATAAATGCTCCAAACACAAAAGTCATCTCATATATATAGAAATAATTCCAAAGTACAAGTCTGAAATGTAAAACTGGATACATGTCCAGTTACAAAATACGTAGTCTAATACATGACTACACTAAGTATCCCAAGTGACTACGCAAACTAGGCGAGTCTCCCCGCAGGAACATCCTCGCATGGCAAAACCGGGTCCTCGGCAGTGACTCCATAATAAGAATCACAGAGCAACTCCTCCTCAGTAAGTATACCTACAACGTTATCCTGTCAGGACGGGAGCAAGTACTGTTTTCTAGCAAACTAAATATACAAAGCATGAACAGGAAGGTAATAAACTGGAATCATGGTATATCATGGTTTAATTGGTTCTTTTTAGGAATGACAACATATAGTTTAAAAGTTTAAAACTGTAGCATGTACGTGAATCGGTCAATAGGTGAATAGGATGTACAGCGTCACATATCAAGTTTTTCTGGCATGCACATACGTGCACGAACGGCATCGGTGTATATCCATACACAAATGCGAGATCAGAACCTACGGCAAGGTTACATATAGAATGTCCCCGAGCGCGGTAAATACATACGGAGAAGGGGGTCATGATCACGTACATTACTAGCAGTTTTCCCTTAACCCGTTATTTTAAACATGTGAGAGACATGAAAACAGTAATAACATGTGGGAGATACGAGAGCGATATAAAGCATGTGAGAGATATGAGACACTGTCCTAAACATGGTAGAGACTGAAAGTAATACAACATGTAAAGTTCTAACTTGCTACCCCAAGGATCAGCATTTAACATGGTTGGTAAGTCGCAGTTTATTGTTCTAGCAGTATGTAAAGTTCGTAGAAAGTACTTGCCTCTAGCAAAATAAAACAAGCTGCGATAAATGTGCTATGGATGTCCGGTAACTCGTCACTGTAGAAGTAAATACAATAACTTAGCTTTTACACTAAGCTAAAATACTAGCACACTAATTGGTGAAACACGACTTGTGATTGGACACCTAGCCAAAATGATGACTTTGGCATAGGAGACCAATGTGGGGTGACACACTATGTTAACTAACTTTCTAGGGTCTTTACACTAGTGAGGGATGGGGTTCAACACGACTAAAACTCCAAATAACACAAAAAGCTAAAAGTCGTAATTAATCAATAAATAAATCAAAAGATCATTGTGTTCTAACAATTTTGAGATAGACAAAAAGCCTAGTTTTGTTTAAAGTAAAGTACAAAAGTGATCCTTGTTAATCATGCTAGGCTTGAACATCAAATGGTTGCAGTAATTTAAATACACTAAAAATACAATTTGATAATAGTGCCAAATAAATATTATTATTTTAATATGGTAAAGTTATACAAAATAATTATATACCTACACATAAAAAAGGTACATATATCTATGTATAAGGAAAATACTTAATTTATAAAGTATATACATATATACAAATATGTATATATATATAAGGAGACATTTAAATTATAAAGTGTATAATAATATATATATATATGAAAATATATATATATACATATATGTATACAAATATATATATATAATATTTACTAACTATGAAAATATACACAAAAGAAAAATATATACATATATACATATATGTACATAAATACATATATAAAAAATATATATACATACATACATATATATATATTTATAAAATACTAAAGTGAAATATATATATATATATATAAAAACAGTTTATATATATAAAGTAGTATGTATAACAATACATATATTTATATATATACAAATATATATACATGAAACTTACTAACTATAAAATATATACATATATATATAAAATACTGTCAAAATACAGTATATACATATATATATACTAATATATATATATATATATATATATATATATATATATATATATATATATATATATATATATACATATATATAAATATATATAAAACAGAAAAAAAAAGAAAAAGAAAACAGAAAAAGAAAAGAAAAAGGAAATAAAAAAGAAGAGGGGGGGCTCGAACTCGAGACAACACAGCAGGGGGGTTTGATTAGGATGGGCTGGCCAGGGGGTCAGCCCATCAGTTGTGTTAATGTTAGAGTTTAGGTTAGTTTTATTTAGGTTCGAATTAATTAACACACAAAAAAAATATAAAAACCATCCTGTGTCCTGACAGTTAGGGACACAGGTGTCTTGTATCCTAGGCTAGCACGACACGCACGAAGCGACTTGGCCGTGTCCAAGCTAACCCTAGTATTGCCCGTGTCCTGGCGAGTCTCATATGTGAAGACGAGACTCGCACGACACGAATCGAAGCTGCCACTTACGTGTCCGATCAACTCAGGGTGATTCGAAGGGGCTGGACGGCGGCGTAGGCGTCGGGGCGGTGGCGGAGCAGTGGCGATCGACGCGTCTCGTCGGGGCACGTCGAATGGTGGTGGTGGTTGGCGGTGAAGGTTGTCGGTTGGGGCGGAGCAGTGTTCGCCGGAGTTAGGGTTTCGGTGTTGGGAAGTGGGGAAGAAGGAGGGCGGCGGTTGGTCGTGGGGGAAATCTAGGGTTAGGGTTTTGGTCTGGGGAGTGTGGGGGGTTTAAATAGGGTTTTAGGGCGGTGGGGGCAGCCGGATTCGACGGGGGCAGCCGGTCGTGGTCGGTCGGGGCAGTGGGGTTGGTGAGAGTCAGAGGAGAGAGAGAGAGAGCTGTCGTGTGAGAGAGGGAGGGGTTTTGGTAATTAGCAGCTAGGCCCCTTAGTTTTAGGAATTTACATAAAGGAATTATCAGTGAGGATTTGCAAAACAGAAATTGCATTTCTAAATTAAAAACATTTCCTTAATTACAAACCGATATAAAAACAAATCTAAAAATTGCAGAACCTATTTAATTAATTCCAAATAATTAGCAAAGTGATATTTTTATATTTAAAACTCATTTAAAAATTATAGAAAAATTCCTAAAAATCCTAATAATTATTTTAAGGCTAAAAATTAACATTAAAAATTAATTAGCACTAATAAAACTAAAATTGAAAAACAGGGACTTACACACAGGCATCTGAGCCAGAGAGCGAAGGGTCTACTGTCCCTTCTACCCATCCACACACAAGGTCCATATTTATGGCCGATGGCGACAAGGCGGACAATATAGTGAAGCGCCTGACCAGTTGAAACGTATCGAAGCTCTCGAGGCGAGCCTAGATACATTAAATGCTACAATGAAATCCTTGTCTTCTATCATACTGGCGATCAAGAGGAGTTTGGTCCCCACTGCCTCCACACTTGCGCTTGACCAGGCAGCTAACGATGGATCCAGTAAGCTGCCTATCATCAACCAAGCGGCACCATCGTCGTCTACTCCATCGACCACAGGACCTGCAATGTCAACCGAGATACAGCAGGCCATCAAGGAACTATACGCTCGCTATGATGCCAAAGAGAAGCAAGCAGCACTCCGAAAGATGGGGATTCGACAGCCATATCCTGTCTAGTGGGACAACATAGTCTACCCTCCAAAATATAATCTGCAGACGCTCACGCCCTTCGATGGAAATGAGTCTCCCCGATGATACTTGAGGTACTTCGCCTCAGTAACAGGGCACCTACCAAAGAACGACGCCCTCCTCACCAACATATTCATAGGAGCCCTGCAGGGGGTAGCCTATGAGTGGTTCTGCAGTCTTCCGGACGACTGCATTTCATCGTTCGAGGACATGAAGACTCTCTTCATCGATCGATTCTATGAAGGAGGGATGGACATGACGATGTCAACTCTCATGGAGGTCGTCCAGAGAGAGAAAGAGCCTATCCGTGCATACATCGAGCGCTTCCGCCAAGCAGCTTTGAGGCTACCTCCTGGCAAGCCCAAGCCTATGCTTATGGACTCATGCCGCAAGAACATGCTACCTGCAATCAAATTGTGGCACGGTGCTCCTTCCACAGTGTGGACGCCTATTATTACAGAGGCGGATATGGCACAAAGAAAAGCCCAAGATGCGCAGCTCCTGGGATTAAACTTTTCTTCTCTCGAAGACAAAGGAAGATGCTCATCTAGCAACAACCATAAGAACGGAAAAGGCAAACAAGCCATGACCGTCAACATCTCCAAAGGTTCAGTAACCATGAACCCCAAGTCTGCAGAAGCGCAGAAGCCGAGGGGGACTTACTCCTTCAACAACGAGGATATGTTGGAACTCTTCGATTTACTGACGAAGAGTGGCAAGCTGTCTCTTCCAACACCAAAGCGGTCCGACGAAGTAGGGAAGGTGGACAACCCTAAATACTGTTATTATCATCAATATGTCCACCATTCGACACGAGATTGCTACATGTTGAAAAGACAGATTCAGCGCCTCATCAACGCTAAAGTTATATCACTTGACTATAAAGAAAAGACTATAACGGCCAACATGGTTACTCTCCAGTTTGAAAGTTTCCCAACCATGGAGGCACGGGACGGGGTCGTCCCCATCCCGAGGGCGACAATGGAAGTAGTCAATCTTCCATCAGCACGTGATAATGCTCAAGGGCTCATCCCGTTCTCCATACCATGAGGCGAGGTCATGTGGGTCCACCTCGACCTTACTTCCGACATGATGGCACCTACAACCCCCTCTGTCAAAGAAAAGAAGGTTAGGACATGTCGCCTGGTCTCGTCATCAACCGATGACACCCTGGTGACCACTCGCTCGGCGCGACAGCAAGAAGAGAACCAAGCTCCAGAGGAGGCAGCACCTCCACCAACTACAACCCATGCTCCTGATACATCAGAAGCAGGCCCGTCTCAGACTCTTATCGCAGATAGGCAGAAGCAAAAGGAGGTTCGCTTCGACAAACCTTTGAGGAATGACTCGGCAGTAGGGCCTATCAAACCCTACAACTTCGACATAATGGCGCAGCTAGCCAATACCCCGGCTAGATTGTCACTCTTCGAGATCCTCCATCTCTCCAAAGAGACCTGAGATGCGGTCAGCGAAGCCTTGTAGAATATCGAGTTGTTTCTCACTCAGGTGCGACCACCAAAGGAAGACCCTGCGGCCTGCCCACATTGTCACAGTGTGGTCGAAGTGATCTCCAGTATCACTTTCACTCAGCAAGACATGTTGTTGAAGAATAACCGGCATAATAGGCCTCTGTACTATACAGGGTATGCCGATGCCATCTAAGTCGATCGCATCCACATCGACCCAGGCTTCTTTCTCAGCATCATCTTAAGGAGTTTGCTCCAAACTCTAGGAATTTCGATGCATCGGCTGACCGCATAACACAACAATTAGCAGCTTCAACGCAGGAAAGAGCGAGCCCCTGGGCAAAATTTGCTTGAAGTGCCAAATAGGTGACCTATGTCATCGATGCTGACATAAATTATAACATGTTGTTGGGACGACCATATATTCATGAGTACATGATCGTTCCTTCCACTCTCCATTAATGCATGAATTATGTGGCCAGTAACGGGACTATTAAGACCGATTTTGCTGACATCGACCCGTTTCAGGGACTTAAAGCCTACTGTACGGATGTTGATCTATACAAGTCAGTCCCCTGAGACGATAAGAGCAATGATGCCGATGACGAGATAGAGACGGCCTCAAAAAAGTGCAGTGGTTACTGAAGAACCACTAAAGGTTCAACTGAAAGGAAACCCCCCCAAGGTTTCAGCGCCCCTCGTCGTCAAGCTCCGAGGCAAAGCACCATCTTCGCCCTGGGTGACGTCAGATGATGGCGAAGAGCATATAAGAATAAGGCTACCCCGGAGGTCCCCAAAGCCAACCATGAAGGTGCAAGAACCTCCGACCGCAGCCCCCTTGGTGGTCAAGCTAAAGGAGAAGTATCATTTTTCTCCTCCCTCGACAGCCCTAGTCCTCACCGATGAGGAGCTAGGAGATTACGTCTGCGACGATACCGAAGCGCACTCTTTAGATAATGTAATCCCTCGGGATAAAATTTCCTATTTTATTAATAGACAGTTGTCTTCGAATTACTCTTGTGCATTTGGAACACTAGATATTTCTTAGACAACTCTCTATGTATGCTATAAACACAACTGACAACCGCCAACCTTGCGAGCCAAGTTGTCCCTTCCCGAGGCTCTTACTTCCTAGTTCCAGCAAGGAAAATGGAGGAGGTACCCATCATCTTTGGTCGATTGGAGCATCCTCGGCAACTAACTCCAGGAGAACCATAACCCGACAACGGCAAGATGCAACTCTACCGTTACGCTACTCAAGCCAAACACCTCAATCAGAAGATGGATTACGACTTGAACAAAAACAAAGGACTCAACTATGGTAAAGGTCGGCGTCTTTCCTTACGGATTTGAGCTCTAAAGTGAAAGGCTCAAAACTATTACCAGTGCACCCGTCGGGGATTGAGTTATGTTACACCCACTTCAACTTCAGAAGACTTGGAGATAGAAGTCATGATGCATTCACACTCTTCTGACTCCTCAGCCTGGGACTCTGACACCAGTACCGGTCAGGTCTTCAAAAAGATGATGTCCGCTAATATGGTCTCCACAAATCCTCTGATCGAGGACGAAGACCAGATGTTCGAATACTTAGAAGATGAACCCTGGGCGTAGCGCCTAGGATCTTAATGGGAATGGCATTTCGAAAAGTGCAAACCTCCCAGATCCCAGTAAGTGTTCATGGGTTCCGTTAAAAGAATTCATCCCTTCTATACCTCTCCCAAGTAAAAAACTTTCCATGTCCATATTACCTCTGTATTGATTCCCTACACCTTAGTCAAAGTAGCGTCTACCATGTCCACATTACTTCTGAGTAGTCGCCTCTTCCATGATGACTCCATGTTGTCATAACTATCTAAAAAACATTTTACGTCCATATCACCTCTAAAGTGTTATTTTATACTGTGTCTACCATGTCCATATTACCTCTGAGTAGTCACCCCTTTCTATGATAACCTTGAGTTATCATAATTCTCTAGAAAACATTTAATGTCCATATTACCTTTGAACTATTATTCTAGTGAAGGATGTCGGCCATGTCCATATTACCTCTGAGTAGGCAACCCTTCCATGACAATCCTCCGCGGTTGTTATTTATAGAACCCTTCACGTCCATACTACCTCTGAGTCGTTCTATACCCCCGTAGAGTCTATCATTGCCATGTCCATATTATCTCTGAGTAAGGAAAGTATTTCCATAAAAATTATTGTGTTTACCATGTCCATATTACCTCTGAGTAAACACCCTGTTCCGAATAGAGTTATCTGCTCTAAGGGAATTCTTACCTATATACAAGATTCACAACCACGAAGACAAATAGAAAGGAAAAAGAAAGCCAAAATTTCATATATAAATGAGATGGTGTTTTCTATTACAAAAATAGTCTCTCATAAAATGAGAGACAAGAAGAAGAAAGAAATAAGTCAAAATTGAGAAGATTGGTTCTTAAGCTCTTCTAGCCGGCACCTCAAGCGAGACCTTCGATGCTCGACCGATGCTTGGACCCTACGCTCGGCCTCCTGACGCCGAACAGCTTCATCTTCGACAGAGGACAAAGCTTGGTGCGCAAGGTCCAACTCGTCCTGACGGATGCTAATGCTCTCCTTTTTCTGAGCTAGAGCCTCAGAACGTTGGCGAAGGACCTCCCTCTGGGCCTTCGACTTTTCCAGGTCACTCTCAGCAAGAACCAGGGTCACTTCTAACTTTTGAATCTGCTCCCGGAGCATCTAGCACTAATCTTCCACAGCTGTGTGACGACAGACCCGGGCCTCTTCGACATCAACCGGTTCCTCGATCTCTGACTCAACCTCGGCAAGCCGATCGGTCAATGCCCGGCGCCTCTACTCATATTGAAACTCTTCGGAAGCTATCTTCTCTAGTTCTGTCGCAGCTAGGGTCGGTAGGCTATACTCCAGATCCTGAAGCTCTAGAGCGGTGGCTTCTGAGTCAGTCACCAAGTCTCTTGTGATCACGTTCTACGCTTCACATTCCGGATAGTCATGCAAGATCATCAATTGACCCTCCACTAGGTTCAAGACCCACGTAAACAATGGTTGGCCTTGAAAAATGCCCTCTATATCGTAGGTCAAAGCATTGCAAATAGTGTCCAGCAGAAGCTTGGCATAATATTCCTTATCAGCCAAACTCGTAGCAGTCATCGGAGAGGCCGTGATAAAAGACCAATGGGCAGAAGTGGTAGCTTGCGCACGCCCAAGAAGCGCAGCCGAAGCAGGAGGCACCATCGTCGTTACAGAGGACAACGATGGGACAAGAACAGGTGTCGAGGCTGTGGAACGTGTGGTAGGATCCTCAGTAGGTCCCGAAGCTACGTTAACCGGAGCCTGCATAATCACAGCAGTCACCACCTCGCTAGTCCCTATAACCGGCCACTCAGTCGGTGTTTCAACGATTAATCCCTCCATGGTTTTTTCAACAGGAAGCTTGACTGTGATCTCGTCAGGAAGTCCAGGCGAGACCTCATGAAGGGATTCTTCCACCAAGACATCATCTGCCCCTTCAGCCGACTATGCCTCCTCGCCCGAGCGCTGAGGATTCCTATCAATCGGCTCATCAATATTGCTGTCAAGGATAATTGTCATGCCCCAATACCAAAATATAGGGACGAACGTCGGCCAGCTACATCGTATAAGGTACGTGTACGTTATACGGCGATGGTGATTGTCAACCTTGCTGGGTATCCTAGCATGCAATCATTCTATGGCTTAAATCTGATCTCATATCCACAGGCAATAACAATGAAATACTAAACAAGAAAGAGAATCATATGGAAAGCAGCAAATACTCATATAATAATCAGAAAATCTACAATACAGGATAATAATGTAGATGAGTATACCTTTCCACAGTTCCTAGCATGGTCGGGAACTAAAGCACATCCCCCAAGTCAAGTCTGAAAGATACACAGGGTCGGTTACAGGCAATTTGGGAACAATCCAGGGTTGGTCTGGCCAACCCTAGCAAGTTCTAGAAAGGAAGGCTCAAGGACGGGCGAAGAAAAGCCAGCAGGATAAAATATGAAGCAGGAGAGCATATATGGACAATAAAAGAGGGTAAGGATCGTGCGGTACCAACGCACGATAACAATCCACAACTAATGCAGCTAAATAACCAACAATCATCACAATCACCCTAACATCCAATAACACCTGCATGGCCAACCGTAACTCATAGACTGTCATCAAAACAGTAATCCACCCCTATATCAAACAAGAACAAAGGAATGAATTATCGTACCAGGGCAGCATTACGGGCCAGCTAGCTTAGCAAGCAACAAGATAGACAATTTATATGAATAAGCAGCCACTCAAATGTCTACGGCTGTCTAGGTGGGGGTTGGGTAACCCCAATAATGTAATATAGGAATCCTCAGATCGTGCTGATCTAGCAAGCTAATGAGGCCAAATATATCAAGACTAGATGAGCACTGGTCCCTCGTATGACCACCGGGCTATGTATGTCACCACCGGTCTCTCGTAAGACCACTGTGTTGAGCATGCCATGTACATGGTAAGTAAAGTAGCCGGATACTGCCATCCTCTAATACGGATGGTAATAATATCTGTAGCGGCCATCCTGCACTGCATGACTAGATGTCTGGAAAGTGGGAAGTATTGTGCGATCTCGAGATTCCATTCCCTCCCAATGCTTCTACCAGTTTAAGTTGCCTAGATTATCCAAGCATTTATCAGGAATCACATATCGTGGTCACATGATCATCCTCCCAGATGTCGTACCTCAGTACAAAAATGCTAAGTAAGAATCAACCTCAGCACCTATAGTCCCAGTTATGATCCATCATTAGTGTTATGCAACAAGCAAGCAAGCAATCCTGACCACGCTAAGACCATAGGCCAACTACCAAATACCCGTGCAGGTAATCATAGATATAATCAAGGGGATAGCACCTCAAAGTGCCGCTTCCAAGGAGAACCTCAGTGCCATGTAATCAAGGGAATAGCACCTCAAAGTGTCGCTGCCAAAGAGCACCTCAGTGCAAAGTCAGGGCCAGTAACTCAAAGGGTAAACTGGACTTATAGCACGAATATAAGTAGTTATATTGGGGACAAGGTCAAATCTGTCAGTCACACGAAATCATCTACCCACATCGTGGCATGGATATCAGGTCAAGTACATGGTCGGGATCTCGACTAAAATAGCATCTCAAGCATACATAGGAGCCTACAGCTCTAATAATCAAGTCGGTCCATCTACCGGATCAATCAATAGTCTTCACATCCACGATGGAAGAAATATTATGCCAAGAAAGACAATCACCATATACTAAGCCAATCACTAGCATCATTGCTAGGCCCTCTGGCTCACAAGAATTCTCTGAATCAACGATCCCAAGCTATCAGAAAACCAGTCTCTCAACTACCAAGATATAGCAATCAAACCAGGTTCTGGGCGCTTGGGAAGTCGAGAAAAAATCATATAGAAATACCCTCGATATTCTTCTCGTTCTGTGAAACATTCGCGATCATCAAAATCCAAGAATCCACATAGTCATGTCCGATCGAATTAGAACATCATCAAAAAATAGCAACAATATCCAAGAATCCACGTAAGTCTACCAAATCAAGATCCCGGAATCATACTCTCAATAATACTCAATCCTTAAACATATCCAAGTCACAAATCCTGATACATAGGAAAACTGGTAGCCCTATCTGGCTAAACTAGGATAACCCTAGAAAGGATGGCCAGGGGACAAGAATATACTAATTAATGTTGCCAAAAAATGGCAAGGATTACATGAACCGCTCTGGAGCAAATCCATAACCCTTAAACCAAACAAGGACCAGGGTTGTAGACCGTCTCCCGAGTGGAACTGTGCTCCTCACGCTATCCGATGGACAAGACATGTCAAGAGCTAGGCGACTAGTCTAGTCAGGAGTCTACCTAGCAAGTACTGGAATCAGGCCACTATATCCAAAATAAGTAAGAACGAGTCTAGATCAGCAAACCAAAGGAATGGTTCTGCCTAATTCTTTGAACCAAATTCCCGACCGAGAATTCTGGAAAAAATTCTGCAGAGTCTCCTCTGTATTATGGATGGGAGCACCTAACGAATTGGGGCTAAATCCACTCGGCGTAACCCGCCGCAGAATCGCAGGCTGAGAACACTAAGTCTCAGCTTTCAGTAGCGCTACCATACGTACTAGAAACCAAACCATAGTCGAGAACACTAAGTCTCGGCCTCCAGCAGCACTACGATGTGTACAGGGCGCATCATGGACCCACAGTCCCATCCAAGCCACAAACACAGTCACATAAATAGCTAGCCAAAGCCGTCACCCGATCGCGAGTCAGACACGGGGCATATGGGGGCAATCCATACTTATGAGTCGTGCTCGTGTCCTTGGAGGTGTGGATGACCCGTCCGAGTTGTCCGATACGGCCTAACCCGGTATCAAATCAAGCTATCCTAAGTTATCATCATGGTAGTTCTACTAATATGCTACACCACTCATGGTTATACATTTACAAATACAATTAATTAAAATACAATAAAATCCAGGAGAAAGGGCAAGAGCCATCGATGAGCAAGGGGTACTTGCCTAGAGGGCACGGCTAGGTAAGCAAGTCTTCGACGATCGCGATCCAAGATGGCACGTCCATCGAGGTCCTCAGATCACACAATAAACAATTATTAGAATTAAATAATAATATAATAACATGAAGCACTAGGATGGCAGAAGGCTATACCGTGTGGGTCCCACAAGCAGTGCAGGAATCTGGCACAGAAACTGAGGTACGCACGTATATCGAGACGCACACAAGAATCGAGACGACACAAAGATCGAGATGAACGGAAAACACAACGTACACGTAAATCGAGACGTGCATGTAGATCAAGGAATCACGAATATCGAGATGGCACGTAAATCATTGCGATACGCAAATCGAGACGATATGATATTCAAGGAAGCACACAAATTGATACGGCACACAAGTCATCGTATGTACACAAATCGATACGGTAAGGAGCCCAAGGTGGTACATAAACCGAGACGGCACACAAATCATTACATGTACACAAATTGGAGCAACTAGAAACACAAGATGTGCACAAAGGCCGAAACATGGGAATCGAGACAACACGTAAACTGAGATCGCACGGCGCCCGAGGCAGCACGGGGCTCGAGGCGTTCTGCTGCCCAAGGCAGCAAATGGATCGAGGTATACACAGAACGAGGAGGCACACGTAACAAAGCGCACGCAAATCGAAGCACACAAAAAATGAGGCACACTGCCCGAAGACAACATAGAGCACGAGGCTGGCTCGCTACTCGAGCAGCATGGGGCCCAAAGGCGTCACGCCATTCGAGGCTGGCGTTGTCTTCGAGGCACGATGACGACGATGGTCGCCAGAAAAGGAAAAAGGCGAAGAAGAACACAGAGAGGGATGGAGGAGCTGCCGGCGTGCACGGGGAGGCTCGGCCAGGTAAGCCCGCCGGCAGGAGGAGGAAGACGGCAACAGCGGCAACACAACCAAGTCGGGGCGGCACAGGCTGTCGTAGAAGAAGAAGGGAGGAGATGGTACTGCGGTTGTCGCAGAGGAGGGGGCGGCGATGGAGGGTGGCGACGGATAGAAGTGGTGGCGGTGGAAGTGGTAGGAGACGGTGGCGGTTGTGGCCATGGAGGCGGTGGTGAGGGCTGGAGACGGGTGCGACCACGATGTGGTGGTGACCGCGACGGAGCTGGCTGGCCCGTTGGTCGGGGATGAGAAGGAGAGGGTAAGGAAGTGAGGAAAGAGGGGGAGCTCGGAAAGGGGAAGAGATGAGAGAGAGAGAGAGATGTAAAGAAGGGGGCTGTGCTCCAGAAAGAGAGGGGAGAGAGAGTGATTCCGGGAGAGAGAGAGAGAGAGAGAAAAAGAATAGGGGGGTAGCGGCTGTGAGATGAGAGAGGGGAGAGATGAGAGTTAGGGCTAGGGTTAGGTTTGGGGTGGGGTAGTTATAGAAACAACAAAATAATAGTAGCATTAATAATAATGAGGATAAAATCTGCATTCAAGAAAATAACAAAAAAAATTTAAGGATACCTAAATTTAAAATTCCTAAAATACAAAAATACAGTCAGATATGAAATGCCCCCGTCCCAAAATACTTAGGACCAAGTACGCAAACATTCCAGCTGCGCATATACGAAGAATACCCCAATATATGGAATCCTTCTATACATATATAAGCTGCATAATAAATCACCACAGGCCAGAATAATATAATCTAATCTCATCACAACTCAACACAGCAAATAATAAAAACTAGATAATAAATGGGTGTATCAAATGATAGCCGGGTGAACATACTCACTCCAAACAGCTATAAGAATAGTCTTATAAGGGAGTCCAACCTCCGCAAAATATAAAGAAAAGAGATGTAAAAATATCCACTGATGTCTCGATAAATAAATAGACTAAAAATCAGAGGAGATGCCTCGTCATCAAAATAGGATGGATCCAGTGTCATTCCGTACTCATGCGAAAACTCGTCTAAACGTAGAGAGATAACCAGGTCCTCAGAGAGATGTAACAAGATACAAGAAAATACCATGCCATATACACTGTGATATATAATATAACGAAGAGATGAATGCAAATAGGGTGCCTACCAGTTCTACAGTGATAATGTAGTTAAGAACAAATCTTCAATGCATAGGCACTCTGGCTGCAGGAAACTCAGGTATAGTCCCACCAGGATACCAGGGACCTCAAAGCATAACATTCCTCGAATGGCAGAGGCCAGCAGGAATAGGAAAGTGCATACGTAGCCCATACGTTAAAAAACTGTTCTCCCCATCCAATGTCTTGTAGGGTCACATCCATGACTCATAAAACCTTTAGTAACTGCCAAGTCCACTAGCATGCAATTCTATTGGCAGTTACTCATAACCGTCGTATGCCTCATACGTATCGGTGGCCAGCCGACTACACGAGCACGTATCCTATATGTGACTCACAATACGTAGTAAAGCAAGTGTCAAGGCCGTATGAGATAAACCAATATCTCATCAACAATGGGTGGTCACAAGACTAAGTCAATGCAAGAGAAATAAATAAAAGTAAGAGAACGACCAATAGAGTCACTTGCACCCAAGTGTGACTTGGACGCACAGTTTTATAATAACAACAAATAAGAAACACTAAAAATAACAAATAAAAATAAGAATATGTAAATCACAGAGTAGGGTGGCAAGGTATCTTGCCTGGTGGTGCGAAGGTGGTAGGTCCAAGAATCATAATGTCATCAAAGAAATGTCACAATCTCCAAACAACTACGGATGCTGAAACAAACATCAAGAATGTACTCATAATAAGTGATTTACCTAGGAAATGCCTGTCCAAATGCCTATTTCTGGAACAGGGGCAAAATGGTAATTTTGGGTCTAAACGATGTCCGTCGTTGGACCCATTTTGCACCGAAATGTGTGCCAATGTCTACGGTCTCTAAAGTCATCAAACTACATGTCTACGGATTCGATTTGAGGAGACAAACTCAACGGTATGTCCAATTTTGGATTCCGATGAGCTGTGCACAAAATTGCCCATTAGATCGGGTCGGAGGCCTACCAAAAATAACGTTCCGGTCGACCTTCTCCGAATCAGACCAAATTTGGCACATAGGACCAGAAAATCGATACGGTCCTTATGGCGTAAGTTTCGTATCGATCCGACGAACATGTACGAAGTTTTCTTGCGGGGGTATCTCTACGGATACGTACTGATTTCGTCGTGCACGTGTAACAAAATCGAGTTCCATCAGTTCCTACATATCGACAACATCCACACGTGCCTTTCGATGCGTATAGTATGCGACCATGTCGCCCGATTTGTCGAGATGTACGCCGTATCGGGAAGTTTTCTAGAGTTTTTAATGTTATAAAAGCAGTTTTTCGTACAACTTTAAAATCGAATAACTTTCTGTGTATTCAACAAAATTCAATTCTACCAGTTGAGTTCTACTCCTGGTTATGTTGTCTTCCACTTTTTAAATTAATTTTTTGAAAACCCTAATATATGGTTCAAAAACTGGCTTCCAAGTTGGGGTCTGGACAACCCTATGGTTTTATTTTCGAGCAAGTTTTTGCTCGACTTTGCGTCGAGTTCTCGATCAATCTATTGAGTTTTAACAAATTCTCTTTGAAGGGGTTCAAAGAGGTATATGCAGGGTTTCCAGGGAACTTTATGAAATTAAAAACGGTCGAGAAACTATAGAAATATCAGATCGGGAAGTGGGTACCTTGCAGTTGGTCCTGAACAGAGTTATCTCTGTTCTCTGTCGACCGGACAGGTGTTCTTCGATGTTCGATCGGTCGACGGCGGTGGCAGAGTGTCAGGAACGTCGCCTAAGGTTGGGGACTCCTCTGGGATCGGGAAACTCGAACACGACAGAAGTTTTCTTGCGAAAGTAGGGTTCTTCTATTTCGGTTGCTCGTGACTATATAGGGAAGAGTAATCCGGGTTTCGATCGGATTTTAAATCCTATATCGCGTGTTCTGGGTTGGTGTTAGGCCAATTTGATAGAGGATTAGAATGAGGAGAGGTATATGAAAGATTTTGACAAGGATTTGGTTTCGAATCCTTTTCGGATTCTTCCTTATCGGCTGCTACTCCTCTCTCACACGTGCGGGTTTTTGTTAATACTGTTCCTTTTGGGAATAGTACATCTTAAGCTCTATTCTTCTTCTTTTTTTTCCTAGTATATACTCATATAAGTATATATATATATATATATATATATATATATATATATATATATATATATAATCATATATATACACATATATATGTATCTCAATAATTAACAAAAATTCATAAAATTTTATAAAAAAATTTAAACTCGATATACTCAACTAGTATATTACCACCAAAACTTTGTAAGCAATACATCATATATATAAAATATTGTATATATATAATGATAATTATTAGTCCTTCTATATACTATCATATACAAAATTTCCTAAAAATTACTATAAATCTAAAGTAAATTAAATAAATACATATAAAATATAGGGAGATTATATCCTACCCAACTTAAAGAAATTTCATCCTCAAAATTCTAACTTCGGGGGGGAGGGGGGTGGGGTGTGCAATGCATTATGAATTTAAAGGAACTAATATGCAGATGTACCTTAGTTCTCGAACAAATACGGGTAACAATTTCGGATGTCGTCCTCGCGCTCCCAAGTAGACTCTTCTGGCGAATGATGCTTCCATGCCACGCGAACCAATGGTATAGATTGATTCCGCAACACCTTCACTCGGTGGTCATGGATACCTACCGGTTGCTCTTGGTACGACAAGCTCGGTCCAACAGTGATCTCGGAGTGATCGAGCACGTGATTGCTGTCTGTCACGTACCTCCTCAGCTAAGACACGTGAAATACGTCATGTACTTCCTCTAACGATGGTGGCAATGTCAATCTGTAGGCAACCTCTCCAACACATTCCAAGACATCGAAAGGGCCGATGTATCTTAGACTCAACTTGCCACGTCCTTCGAATCGAATCGTGCCTCTCATCGAAAATATCTTCAAGAAAACATGGTCGCCTTCCTTGAAATCCAAAGGTCGACGACTGTCCACCCACTACTTTTGTCGATCCTGCGCTACTCGCAGGTGTTCCTGGATCTTCTCCACCTTCTCCACTGTGCTCAAAACCAACTCGGGACCCAATATCTGTTGCTCTCCTATGTCGCTCCAATAAACAGGAGATTGACACTTCCTACCATACAATGCTTTAAACGGGGCCATCTGAATGTTCTCTTGATGGCTATTGTTGTAGGAAAACTCTACATGATGAAGGTGGTCTTCCCATGATCCGCCAAAGTCAAGCATACACGCTCTCAACATATCGTCTAGCATCTGAATAGTATGCTCTGACTGGTCGTCTGTCTGCGGATGGTACGCCGTGCTAAACTTCAAACGCATACCTAAACTTACTTGCATGCTCCTCCAAAAGTACGAGGTGAATCTCGAGTCACGGTCCGATACGATGCTAACTGGTATACCGTGTAGCTTCACTATTTGCTTCATATACATCTCTGCCAAAACTTCTGTGGACTGTCCCACTCTAAAAGGTAAGAAATGGGCCGATTTGGTAAGTCTATCAACAACCACCCATATCGCATCACGTCCACTAGGACTCCGAGGAAATCATGTGACGAAGTCGATCGTAATGTGCTTCCACTTCCACTCGGGATTAGGTAGAGGCTGCAATAATCCGACCGTCCTCTGGTGCTCGGCCTTTACTTGTTGGCATACCAAACACTTGGCTACGAAATGAGCTATCTTCCGCTTCATTCCGTACCACCAATAATACTATCGTAGGTCCCGATACATCTTAGTTCCTCCAGGATGAATAGAGTAAGTCGAACTGTGTGCTTCCGCCATTAACTCCTGTCGTAGCTCTCCATTAGGAACATAAATATGATCACCACATCACAATGTCCGATCGGGATGAATCCTCAATCCCGTTTGCTCTCCTGCCTCAGTCCTCTCTCGAAGCCATCGAAATCTAGCATCCGTGGGCAATGCCACCTTGATCCGATCTACTAATGACGATTGTACTTGGAGACTAGCTAATACGCCATCTGCTTCAGGCAATACTACCTCAATACCAAGCTGCTGCAAGTCTCTAATCAACTTCTTCTGTATGGTCAAGAAGTGTGCCTTGGGCCTTCGGCTTAATGCATCAGCCACAACATTAGCCTGCCCGGATGATAATGTAGCTCGATCTCGTAATCTTTCATTAACTCTAACCATCATTGTTGTCGCATATTCAAGTCTTTTTGTGTGAACACGTACTTGAAGCTCTTATGATCTATGTAGATATCTACCTTTTTGATGTACAAGTAGTGTCTCCATAGCTTCAAAGCAAAGATAACCGTTGCGAGCTCTAAATCATGGGTTGGATAGTTTTTCTCATGCACCCTTAACTGTCTTGATGCATATGCTACTATGCTACCGTGCTGCATCAATACGCATCCTAATCCCTTTTCGTATGCATTGCTGTAGATCACAAATCCTTCCGGTTCTGATGGTAGTGTCAAGATAGGTGCCGTGGTCAAGCGCTTCTTCAACTCGTCAAAAGTGGCTTGACACTCATTTGTCAATACAAACTCCTGATCCTTGCAAGTAAGTCGAGTCATAGGCCCCGCTATTCGAGAGAAATCTTCTACGAACCTTCGATAATAACCCGCAAGTCCAGGAAAACTTCTCACCTCGGAAGCTGATATAGGAGCGGGCCATGCCTTGACTGCTGTGATCTTCTCCGAATCTACTGATATGCCGTCTCCAGTAATAATGTGTCAAAGAAATGATACCTCCTTGAGAAAGAATTCATAATTGCTAAGCTTTGCGAAAAGTCACTCATTCCTCAATGTCCCCAAAACAATTCGTAGATGTTGCTCATGCTCCTCTTGACTCTTGGAGTAAATCAAGATATCATCTATGAAGATGACTACAAATTTGTCCAAGTACTGGTGAAAGATCTTGTTCATTAAATTCATGAAGACCGCGGGAGCGTTGGTCAAACCGAAAGGCATGACCAAGAACAAGTAGTGTCCATACCTCGATTAAAAAGCTATCTTCGCAATGTCTTCCTTCCGAACCTTCAGTTGGTGATAGCCCGATCGTAAGTCAATCTTAGAGAATACTTTTGCTCTACTCAGTTGATCGAATAGATCGTCTATACGCGACAAAGGATACTTGTTATTTACCATCACGGCATTCAAAGCTCTGTAGTCGATGCACATGTGCACTGTCCCGTTATTCTTAGACACAAAAAGAATGGGTTCTTTCCATGGTGACGCACTGGCATGAATAAAGCCTTTCTCCAATAAGTCGTCAATCTGTGTCTTCATCTCTACCTGTTCCTTAGGTGCTAGTCGATAAATTGGAGATGAAATAGGCTCGGCTCCGGGAATAAGTTCAATAGAAAACTCAATGTCTCGGTCAGGTGGCAGTCCTAGCAAATCCTTAGGGAATACATCCTCGAACTCAGTGATGACAGGGTGCTGAGGGGTGTCCTGCATCATCATGTTAGTCCCCAATGTGGGTGCATCACAACTCTCTCCTTCTTCTTTGCTGAACTCGAACTCCATTATATTCGGTGGTCTAAAGACGATACTGCCCATATAGTCCCTATAGTAGTCTATGAGAGCGAAATGCTGGCTCAACCAGTCCATTCTGAGAACCACGTCGAATATCGGCATAGAAAATACGAGAAGTCGCACTTTCATCTCTCTACCACATATCACTACGGGATAAAGTCTACAAACACCACTAACAGGTACAACTCCTCCTCCAGTGAGGATTCTAATATTCTTAGATAAGGGTGTGATGGGAATGCTGTGTCTAGTGGCAAAACTAGTAGCTATAAATGAATGAGTGGTTCCAGTGTCAAACAATGTAATGACAGAAAATGAAGCAACTAAAACTATACCTGCTATGACCTCTGCCTCTGTCTTTATATCCTCCACAGCAAGTGAGAATGCCTACCCAAAATTCTATCTTGGACCCTGAGCTCGGGCCCTCTCGAACTGTGCTGACTGAGGTGGTAATGTTGGCGAGGTGCTGGAAGTGCTGGGCTGTCGGTCTTGAGTTCTGCTGGACATAAACTAATGACTGCTGCTCCGGACAATCCTTCACCTTGTGTTGCCCTGACCCGTATCTCTGGCATGCTCCAAGTCGAGTTCGATAGTCCTTCATGAGGTGTTTCCTGCTTCCCACAATAGTTGCAGGTGGGCTTCTGATAAAGGGTGGGCCTCTGCTGGAACTGTCCTGTGGGCCTCCTGATAGGTCCACCCAGAGTAGCTCGGGCTGGTACAGCTACTGATATATGACATCTCGATGTCTGTTGCTATTCTTTGCAAAGAATCTCCTGAGCACGAGCTTCTTCCAAGAGAGCTGAGTGGGAGACTCGAGACTGTGTAGTCGTATAAGACTTGAGCTCTAGTGCAAGCCCCTGATGGAATCTTTTCACCTTTTCTAGCTCTGTCGGGATCAGTCCCATACCAAATCTACTCAGGCGATTGAATTCTGAGTCATACTCATCAACCGTCATATTTCCTTGCTTCAGATGATGGAACTGGTCGTAGAGACCGTCTCGAACATGTATGGGGAAGAATCTCTCATAGAAAATATCATAGAACTGCTGCCAGATGATCCCAGTGCCTAATCGTCTCTCTTTCGCCTTCCACCAATAGTGGGTATTATCCTCTAGTAGTAGGTCTACTGCTGTCATCCAATCTCGAGCTGGCAACTGGGATGCCTTCAGTAGCGTCTCCGTACTAATGAGCCATTGTGTCACCTCTAGTGGCTTCTCCGTTTCTCTAAAGGCCTTAGGGTTTATGTTTGTGAAGTTCTTGATAGAGACGTCATAAGGATACAGAGCCGGTGTTGGTGCTGGTGCTGGTACCGGTACCGGAGGTGGAGGTGGGGGTCTAGCCAATGCTGCCCTTATAGTCTGT